>JAMPIV010013592.1:0-201033 GCA_024509875.1 Oreohelix idahoensis
AGCGGCCATATGGCCTACTCTTTACGATTTCCAACTACCGATAGATTTTTAACGGGCGCAACTTGCACACACATAACCTCTTTTTTTTACCTTTATCCGAGAAGGCGTCAACCGATCTCACTACCCAGGAGATCGGGGGGGGGGAGGAGTATGACATCTTCTTCTTCTTCTTCCGTCCTTAGCCACCGACCGTCAAAGCAGTCAGTGGCCATTACGCCTAGTGGCGTCTTAGGGCAACAGCAGATAGTTTTCTTTGCCACTGTTTCCCATCACGCCTAGTGGCGTCTTTAGGGCAATGGCAAATCAACCCATTTGCTGTTGTTTCCGTAATCGAAGTGACTGGCAAACGGGTGATCAGCCCGTTGTTGAGTATGACATCATTAGGATGGAAATAAAATTTCCATCAATTATATCCCCTGTGCTGGGAGCGAACAAGGCAACTTTATAATTAGAAACGCACGCATTACCTCTGAACCACTCCATCTATCTATCGTTTCCTCTTTAAAAATATACCCGTAATTGCCCCAGCAGCAAAATGTTGACCATGTTTTTAATGGTGTTTCTAGCTCATTCTTGTTTTAATCTGACGTGAGCAAGATAAAAATATCTAGTGAAGATGTTGGGAAATCATGTCAAGATTGTATTCCCATGCCGTGTGTATTTTGATCATGATTACATTGTAACTAGTTAAGATAAAGAAGGTTTTGTCGCGACTCCCTTGAATTATTGAGTAGTTCTTGGTTGAAGTGCAAATTTTTGTTTGAAGTGCTAATTTTATCCGTTCATGTTGGAACAGCTTAGTTGCATTCATTTTTATCTGTTGTTTAAAAATTATTTTCGTGCGTTGTTCTGTTTGCTTATTATTGTAAATATATTTAATGACATGTTTAGAGGAGAGTTGTTATAGCAGATACCCGCTATGCTCATTAATCATGTTATCAGTCTGTTTATCTATCTATCTATCTATCTATCTATCTATCTATCTATCTATCTATCTATCTATCTATCTATCTATCTATCTATCTATTCTGGCTGGCTGGCTGTATGTCTGTCTGTCTGTCTGCCTATCTACCTACCTACCTATCTATCTATCTACCTACCTACCTACTTACCTACCTCTCTATCTATCTATCTGCCTGCCTGTCTGTCTGTGTATCTGTCTGACCATCAGTTTGTGTGTCTCCATTTGTCAGTTCGTCTATCTGTCTGTCAGCCTGCCTGCCAGTCTGTCTGTCTATCTGTCTGACCCTTCGCCTGTCTGTATGTCTCCCCATCTGTCAGTCCGTATATCTATCTGTCCGTCTGCCTATTATCCTGCCTGTCTGTCTATCAGTCATATCTGTCTATTTGTCTGTATGTTAACGACCTTTCCCTCCCTCTGCCTTCCTGTGTTTTTGTCAGCCTATCCCTGGTCTCCTAGTCCAACAGTATCGAGTTACTAGCTCTTAAGTCCAGGCCCAAGTTACACCTGTGTGTTACACAACTTCATTTCTCAGCCTATCCCTGGTCTCCTAGTCCAACAGTATCGAGTTACTAGCACTAAGTCCAGGCCCAAGTTACACCTGTGTGTTACACAACTTCATTTCTCAGCCTATCCCTGGTCTCCTAGTCCAACAGTATCGAGTTACTAGCACTAAGTCCAGGCCCAAGTTACACCTGTGTTACACAACTTCATGTCTCGTGCAAATCCTTCACTTAACCCTGGATAGTTAAATGTAAACCTTCTCGTTCTTCTGTCACGACTTCATGCCTGCTACTTCCGGTACAACATTCAACCACTTCGTGTAAGACACAGGAAAGTCACAAATTAGACAATGTCATAACAGTGCATCGTCTCCCCTTCCAGATCGGAGTTTAATATAGGTCATGTATCTAATAAGATTAAGTTGTTTAAAAAAAAAAAAAAAAGTCATTCACGTGACTCAGAAGGTCGTTTCTAGAAATTTACGTCACTGACCTGTGATGATTATATTCGAATGATAAACAGTTAAACATACAGTACACTCTTACCAACTCTTTGCTATCATTGTCAAACATACTCCCTGGCCAAAGCACAGAAGAGAAAAATCACATCCTGTGACATGATATGTTTAAGAAAAGCCATTAATGTTATCAGAAAGATAGTAGGGCTGTGGAATCGGAGTCGTTTTTAGTGGAGTTGGAGTCGTGAAGTCGGTCGTTTTTAGTGGAATCGGAGTCGTGAAGTCGGTCGTTTTTATTGGAGTTGGAGTCGGTAAAACATGTCCGGACTCCGACTTCTAATTTTATGCTACATGACTATTTTTAAAAAAAAAAACTGTAGTCGGAGTCGGAATGTTTTTTGGCCGACTACACAACCCTGAGAGACAGAACGAGAAATTATGAATAACTGTAGGAACTACGTCCTGCATCATGTATATAGAGAGACAGAAAATTAAGTGGTTTGGCCATCTCATGACAATGAAGCCCGATAGATTAACACCTTGCGCCTACAACAGTAGGAGATCTAGTTTCAGGGCACCAGGAAGACCAAGAGACTGTGTGGATAGACAACATCACAAACATCCTTTCCTACGACATCACGGGCTCACAGCAGCCACGTGCAACACACTTGGCTCAAGTACACAAACATCAGCTAACCACTACTCTTCACGGCATCAGTGGGACGTAAAAAAGTAAGTTATGTTCAGGAAAATCATATAAAGTGTCGCGTGTTTGTCTCCCCTGCTCTGCAGAAGAGGCCAACCAATGGCCAAACTTAAAGTATAATGATGAGGGGTATTCAGAGGTATCATCCTTCGCTCAAGATTACTCTTGGCATAGAAATAAACAGAAGAATGATGCTTCTACTTCAGGAATTTTAAGAAATCAATAAAAAAACTGAGACATCTAAGGTGTCATGAACTTTTTATCTTCCCGCCCCTTCTGTGAGGAAAAGAAATTTGCTCGTATTTTTTAGCCCGCACCTGAAATGATTCAGCAAAATATTACTTTAATAGCTCTGGATGATTATGTATTTAAATTAACTGAGTCATACGAGTGAAATTCACTCAATAATTATTAAATCCACTATCAATTTTTATTTCCAGATAACAAATTTAATAATCAATTATAGTTAACAAAGTTAAAATAGGATTTTTATGAAACATTGAAGCACTGATGTTTTCATCACTGGTAGTGACTTTAAAGTATCGTTAAAAAAATAGTTCTTTTGCTGGGCCTGACAGTTATACTTAACTAGCCAGGTGTTGATGATGATTTGTTCCTCTTCTACCCTGGGGTGTAGAAGCTTGCCAGAGAGAACGTCATACTATCCTATCGGTTGTCTTTCTCTTGGCCTGGTTCCAATCTAGTCCTCGGTCCTTCAAGGATTTCTAATGTTTTCCTCCCTCCCAGCGAATTCTGGGTCGTCCTAGAGGTCTGAATCCCTGGCTCTTAGGTTCCCATATTTGTCGTGGTAGCCGATCTTTTTCCATTCTGCATACATGGCCAAACCATAGTATTTAGGACTGTTCTACTTGGGTCAGCAGGGGCTGGGTTTTGAGGCCCTGACGAATCGTCTGGTTGCGGACCATGTCTCTTCTTGTTACTTCAACCACCTTCCTTTTGTGGGTTGCGGTCATTACCCATGACTTGCCTCGATAAGTCAAGACTGGAACGTGGGTGGAGTGATATAAGGCCATATTCGTCGTCTTGCCGATTTCTCTTTTGATGAGGAATACTCGATTTATGGCCTGAAAAAGTCTCTCACCTGCCGCTCTTCGTGTAGTTGGCTTTTTTTATGCTTCCCTTCCACATGTAGTTGGCTTCTTTGATACTTCCCTTCCACATGTAGTTGGCTTATTTGATGCTTCCCTTCCAGTCTATGGCAGCTCCAAGGTATTTAAAGTGGTTGACCAGATATTGTACCGAATATTAAATTCACTTCAAAGAAAAAGATCTTCTGCGGGGAACGAATGAAGTGAATTTTAGTCAACTAGCTCCTGATTTTTCACTTGAAACGCTGGAAAAGTACGCTTACTCTGGGGATACCGCGTACCAGTTCCAAATGTCCCTAGCTTAAAAGTTCTCCCCCTCCACCTTTTCCCGCCACCCAGAGATTTATCAGGTATAATCTACCGTCTGAACGCGATCATCCGGTTGCTGTCTCATAGTGTACGCAGGATTATTTCACAATAAGTTGTATTATACAACACATTCTCATTATCTCCCTTTACGAATCAAAAAGCCATATTTTTTCAAAAAGTAGTTATTTTGCCCTTCTTATCTCCCTTAAAATATTTCTTCTAACTAGCCAAGTCATATTTATTCAGCATTATTCATTAGTACATTCATTACTCCATTATCTTGGCAGCAATATAGACACGTTTGGAGGGACAAACAATGATACCAAAATAAAAATACAAAAAAAGCAAGAGGAGCTTTCATTGCATTGGGAAACAGATGGAGATCGGGAGAAATCAAGTCCAACACAAAATAAGAATCTTCAACTCAAATGTCAAGTCAGTCATATTGTATGGCTCGGAAACATGGAGAAAAACAAAAACAACAACAAAATGGGTACCGACTTTCATAAATACGTGTTTGCGTAGAATAAAAGTATTGCAACGGTATTATAAGGTCACCAGTGTGGTACTGATGACAAGAACCAGACAAGTACCAGTGGAACAAGAGATGAGAAGAAGCTGACGATGGATATGACACACATAGAACAAACATGCTGATGGTATTACAAGGCGGTCCTTGTTCTTGAATCCCTAGGGAAAGAGAGGCGGAGGTACATCAGGAGATGCATGGAGAAGAGAGCTGGGGACAGAAGTGAAAATAATAAGGAAGACATGGAAAGTAGTTATGCTTAAAGCACGTGACAGGAGAACTTGGCATGTGTTTGTTGAAGGCCTATACTCCTTGGGGAGCTAATCGGGATTGATTGATTCATTAATTACTCCTCGGCTCCTTGTAAAGCATAAGAGTGAACAAACTCACGTCACGGCTATTTATCCCGTCCCATCCGCTCTGTCATCCCATGTTTTTTTTTTTTTAACCCCTGTTACATCTTTCTCTAATTCTCTTCTCCATGTGTTTTTCGTTCTCCCTTAATTTATCTTTCTCTGGGGATTCCAGAACAATTACTGCCTTGTAATTCTATCACTAGCACTTTTAGCAGGAATGAAAAGACATGTACTTTACTGCTATGTATAACCCCTTTATATTCAAGAGCCACAGTGAATGATTAGCTGCAAGAGAAATCAATGGCACAAGTTATTTTAACTCTACGTTAACACTAAGTCTCGATTATTCCGATTCGTAAAGCTCCAGTCTATTTGCGGTGTTGGTCGGATTAAGTGATAATTTGTTGATGTGCACTCTATTTTGCATTCGGAACATTTTTTTTTTACGCGGAGTAATTATGCGTCTTAAATCTTCGCATTGTAATCACATTCATTATTTCTTCTACGTCTATGAAAAGAAATTCTAAATGATGCCCATTCACTTGATATTCTTTTTTTATTTTTATATCGGCATCGTGGGCACAAAGAAGGATTGGTGTAATTATTGTTAGGATTTTGTGCCAGAATTCTGTAATTGCCATCTCGAAAACAAAAGTGTTTCACGTCATCAAAACATGCATAATGACCTAATTACCGCTTAACATGCAGCCGTTAACATTTTCTTTGTTATGAGGCAATAGTAAATTAACATTAAAGGTCAAATATCCTTGTACTAACATTTTTTTAAGATTTCATGGCGACTGTAACGCCCACGTGTGTGTAAACCCGCTTACCATACCTTGCCTGCTTCGGAAACTTTCTGCTTTATGCATTCACCATCTCCTGAAAATAAAATTAAGCAGAAAGACATGGAAAGACCTAGAGCGGATGTTGAAGGCCTATGCTCCTTTGGGAATCGGAGTGTGATGATGATGATGATGGTGGTGATGAGGATGATCACCTGTAACTGATCAGCTCTTCGTATCATCAAATGTCCTTTGTGTCGTCTTACACTTCTGCCCCACATCTTCTAAATTTGTGTAGCCACTTTAACAGAATTAAAATATGCATAATATGTTGTTGTTGTTGTTGTTACTACTCGTCAAAAGTCAAGGGCCACTTAGAAAAACCTTGGTTGAAACCATAAAACAAATCTGATATAAACGTAATTGATATCAGTCAAAACGGCATTTATTGAATACCAAATTGACATGTCACGTAAAGAAATGGAAACACATTCAAAAGCAATGAAGCTGTGAAGTGTGTCACCCTCCTTTTCAAAAGTCACACAATAGATATTGGACAAATAGACATTTCAAAATCGGGTATGACCACCGTTTGCAGCAAGGCATTCAAGACAGCGTAGACGCATCGAGTCCACAAGGGTCCGAAGAGTATCCTGAGGAACAGCTTGCCATTCCTGAAGCAGAAATGCAGTCAGCTGTGCAACATACATTGGCAGGGGGTGATTTGTTGACAATCTTCGACCAAGGACATCTCAGACGTGCTCAATCGGAGAAAGGTCAGGTGAATGAGCTGGCCACGCCATCCTTATGATCCCATGTTGCTGAATAAACTCATTCACCACACGAGCTCGATGGGGTCGAGCGTTATCATCTTGGAGGTTTGTCATTACCACCTATGGCCTCCAGAGCAGGCTGAACAATTGATCTCAAGATTTCGTTCTGGTATCTTGGGCCGGTCAAGTTGCCTTGGATGATGTAGAGTGGGGTCCTGCCGTATCTGTAGAAGCCTCCCCAGACATGACAGAACCCCTACCATAACGATCCACCTCTCGAATTGTGTCATCAGTAAATCGCTCTCCTGGTCGTCTCTAAACTCGAATCCTGCCATCATTGAATGACACAGTGAAGCGAGATTCATCAGTGAAGAGAACTTGACTCCATTGTTGCCTTGTCCGTCGGATGTGCTCGCGACACCAAGCAACACGGGCTCTGCGATGAGCAGGAGTAAGAGGGATTCTGACTGCAGGACGTCGAGCAGTCAGTCCATATTCATGTAAACGTCTGCGAATGGTGCTTTGACTGACATTAACGTTTACAGTTTGTCTCAGCTGACATCTTAGAGTGGAACAAGTCACTGTTCGATGGCGCAGGGCTGACAACAAAAGGTCCGGTCATCATGTCTATTGGTGCATCTAGGGCGACCTGGCCGGTGGCGATCCTCCACACTTCCTAGGGCCTGAAATCTCTCCAAAATTCTTTGAATAGTAGAGTGTGACACTGCAAGCCGTCTTGCAACCTCACGGACAGATAAACCACTTTCAACCCACGCTATAGCCCTCATTCTTTGTAAGGTGTCAAGACTTCTTCTCGGTGGCATGGTTTTTGCAAGTGATGAAGCTACCCTAAGTCTGTTGATTGTAAAACAAATTAAGAGTGAACTCTGTTCACGAAAAGTCGCCATTGCACGATTACTTCACCTGTTTGGTTGTGCGGAAGTTTGAAAAAAAAACAGATTAAAAATGTGAATTTATGGTCAGCAAACTAAATTGCACGTGATCCCTATGGTTGTCGGTGAGTTGTTTTTATGCTTAACGTGCATAGAGGACTGTCAGAGGAAGATATTGCACCCATTTTTACTAAAAACTTCCTTCATTTAATCATTCTATAAGCTTATATAAGTGTATTGAAAATAATAGGGTGGCCCTTGACTTTTGACGAGTAGTATATTTCATTCTTTGTCTCGGAGCGCATTATGGTTGTAAATCTAAAAGAAGGAGAAACCATAGTCAACCTAGTCATAGTGTATGGGCCAAATGAGGATGAGAGAGCAGAGGTCAAGGAGGAATTCTTCGAGCTGCTTCAAAGGACAGTGGATGACTGCCTAGGTGAAATTATCATGCTCGGAGATTTCAATGCCAGAGTTGGAAATGACCATGCTAGATGGGGTGGAGTTATCTGAAGATAAGGAGAAGATACTCTCAATGATAATGGAAAGCGACTCCTTAGATTCTGCAGTGAGCAGAATCTGATCATTACAAACACAAAGTTTCCCCATAAGCGCATACATGCGTACACTAGATGTGAACCAACAAAGAATGAGAAGTCAGTAATCGACTATGCCATTGTTAGGAGGAGCTCATTCAAATATGTCCGGTATGCTAGAGTCTGAAAAAAGGGGGCCAGAGATTGGAAGTGATCACTACCTGCTTACAATCAAAAGAACAACTGAAAGAGTTGCTCAGCCTAGGAACTGCCCAACATCACGCAAGAAACTAAGTAAACGAACGGGAGAAATGAGCATTAAGACCTACAAGCTGAGAGAGCCAGAAATTAAGAACAGATATCAGGGGCTTATTACTGCAGCGGTGAACAACACAGAAGAACAACCTGATGACTTGGAAACCCTCTGGCTTAAATTCAAGGACATTTAAGACAGCTGCTGCAGAAGCATGTGGTGAAGTCTGACTTGGGGAACAAGAGAGAGAGGACACCTTGGTGGACAGAGGAAGTCAAAGAGAAAATAAGAGAGAAGAAAATGGCATAGAAACAATACTTAGGAGCTAAAAACACAACAGGACAAATGGAGAAATGTAGAGAATGTGTGACACCCCGAAGCAAAGAACAAGGTGCTACCAGCAAAACAGAAGTCCTGGGAAGAATTTGGAGAAAAGCTAGAAAAAGATGCGCAAGAAAACCAGAAATTGTTCTTTAAGACCTTAAAGAACATGAGGAAGGAAAAACAATGCCCTCTCAAATTTTTAAAGGACAAGCAAGGCAAATTGCTTACTGCCCCGAAGGAAGTAATGGAACGATGGAAAGAATATTTCTCAGAACTCCTGGATGGTGAGCATGGTGAAGCGTCAGAAATGATAACCACTAGCAAAGAAGAGAAAACCAATGATTGTGAAGATGACATAAAGATGGAAGAACTGAAGGCAGCACCGGAGAAAATCAAGATGGGCAAAGCAGCAGGGCATGATGGTATAACACCAGAAATGGTTAAGTACATGGGAGCATCAGGCGACCTATTACTCTTAAGGGTCCTACAGGCAGCGTGGTGCAACAAGACCATACCAAAGGATTGGGAGATTGCCATTATAACACCAATTTTCAAAAAGGGTGACAATCGACAATGTGGAAACTATAGAGGCATATCCCTTCTCAGTGTCCCTGGTAAAATTTACTCTAGAATCCTAGAGCAGAGACTCCGACGCCTAGCTGAGCCACAATTGGATGAGGTCCAGTTCGGATTCCGAGCAAACCGAAGTACTCAAGACCTAATCTTCACACCCAGACAGCTGAGTGAAAAGGCCCTTGAGTATAAGAGTGATCCATCTTTGTTTCATAGATCTGGAAAACGCATTTGACAGGGTCCCCTGGAGCAAACTTTGGGACTGTTTGGCAAGGAAAAACATTCCAGCACCTCTGATTCATGCTATACAGAGCTTCTACAAGTCTTGCAGAAATTATGTGAGAACAGCAAACCATAAGTCAGAAGAGTTCAGGACCACCACTGGACAAGGTGATATCCTGTCACCTTATCTTTTCATACTCCTCATGGACGATGTCATCAAGGCATGTAAGGAGAGAACAAGAAAGTATTCAGTGGGGTACTGGAAGATGAGACAGGTATGTATTTCAGAGCTGGCATTTGCTGATGATGTTGCCCTGATTGCTAAATCAGAGGCACATCTCCAATCCTACCTGCAAGTCTGGAAGGAAGAGCTGGAGAAGAGAGGAATGGTCATAAGCAGCACTAAAACAAAATCCTTGGTTTTATCACGAGAAGAAAGAAGACATCAGATTAAGCTGGGAGAACAGGTCCTGGAGCAGGTCGACCACTTTAAATACCTTGGAGCTATTATAGACCGAAAGGGAGGCATCAAAGAAGAGTTGGCCACTCGAAAAGCGGCAGCTCGGAGACTTTTTCAGGCCATAAATCGAGGATTTCTCAGCAAGAGAGAGGTTGGTAAGAAAACGAAGATGGCTGTATACCGCTCCACCTATGTCCCAGTCTTGACATATGGATGCGAGTCATGGGCAATGACTTCAACCCACAAAAGCCAGATCCAAACCTCAGAAATGAGGTATCTGAGGAAGGTGGTTGAAGTAACAAAAAGAGACATGGTCCGCAACCAGACGATATGTCAAGGCCTAAAAGCCCACCCCCTGCAGACCCAAGTAGAACAGTCCCAACGAAGATGGTTTGGCCATGTCTGCAGAATGGGAGAAGATCGGCTACCACGACAAGCATGGGAAACAAAGAGCCAGGGATCCAGACCCCCAGGACGACCTAGAGTCCGCTGGGAGGACAACATTAGACAATCTTTGAAGGACCGAGGACTAGAATGGAACCAGGCCAGGAGGAAGACAGCCGATAGGATAGTCTGGCGAATTCATTTTTAAAAAGATATTTAAAACCTGTTACTTTAAGCCGGTGCTTTTTAACTGGGGGAGGGTGGAAAGGGGGTGGGGGTACGAGACGCATCCTCTAGGGGTAAGAGACATGCCAGACAATGTTCGACCGTACATTCTGAGAATAAAATACGCATATTATACGTATTTTATTGCAAAAAATAAAATACGCGTATAATAAGTTATTATATGTTAAAATTATATGCTTAAGTTTAACATAGAGCGCTTTCCATACGTAAAGCTTGAAATTACATCGTTGGCGCATAATGTGTTTAAAAAAACAAGTTGTTTGTTTTTATGTAACAAGAGTATTGCTGACACTTTAAAGGTAAAGATCATACATATATGTTTATTTATACTTACTTACTTACTTAGTCGTTCCCCTTCTACCGTGAGGTGTAGAGGTTTGGAAGAGAGAGCGCCAGACCATTCTATCAGCTGTCTTCTTCCTGGCCTGGTTCCATTCTAGTCCTCGGTCCTTCAAAGATTGTCTAATGTTGTCCTCCCAGCGGACTCTGGGTCGTCCTGGAGGTCTGGATCCCTGGCTCTTTGTTTCCCATGCTTGTCGTGGTAACCGATCTTCTCCCATTCTGCAGACATGGCCAAACCATCTTAGTTGGGACTGTTCTATTTGGGTCTGCAGCGGATGGGATTTTAGGCCTTGACGGATCGTCTGGTTGCGGACCATGTCTCTTCTTGTTACTTCAACCACTTTCCTCAGATACCTCATTTCTGAGGTTTGGATCTGGCTTTTGTGGGTTGTAGTCATTGCCCACGACTCGCATCCATATGTCAAGACTGGGACATAGGTGGAGCGGTATACAGCTATCTTCGTTTTCTTACCAACCTCTTTCTTGCTGAGGAATCCACGATTTATGGCCTGAAAAAGTCTCCCAGCCGCTGCTTTTCGAGTGGCCAACTCTTCTTTGATGCCTCCCTTTCGGTCTATAATAGCTCCGAGATATTTAAAGTGGTCGACCTGCTCCAGGACCTGTTCTCCCAACTTAATCTGATGTTTTCTTTCTTCTCGTGATATCACCATGGATTTTGTTTTAGAGCTGCTTATGACCATCCCTCTCTTCTCCAGCTCTTCCTTCCAGACTTGCAGTTTGGATTGGAGATGTGCCTCTGATTTAGCAATCAGGGCAACATCATCAGCAAATGCCAGCTCCGAAATATAGACCTGTCTCATCTTCCAGTACCCCACTGAATACTTTCTTGTTCTCTCCTTACATGCCTTGATGACATCGTCCATAAGGAGTTTATTTATACTACAGCTTGAATTGCTAGACGAACATGCGTTAAAGCGTTCAGATTTACAGAGAAATGGGCATCTGCTAAAATGCGACGAACAGGATACCTTAGTGAATGTGACGGTATTGCCTCCCCTGCTTTGCAGTAGTGGTCCAACAGTGGCCAAAACTCAAGAGTATCTATTATAGGCTTCAATGGAGTCTATCTTTACACAAGATTCCTCTTGGCAGAAATGTAGATAGAAGAGTAGTAAAGCTTCTATCACATGGGAGTCTTCACAAGATATTCTGATAAGCGAAAACAATGCTGGCTGTTGCTGAGCACGTTAATTCTGTAATCTGCCGACAACTTTTGTGAAGAATTTAAGCAATAGTTTATTCTAGCTCGTTAAGTTCCCACCCCTGAGTTAATCAGTGGAATTATTATTATAATATAGGTCTGTTTAGTGTGTGTGTGTGTGTAGTAACTTTGACTGAGACAAACATGTAGTACATTTAAAATGATTGAATCGAAATCGGTATAATTACAAATAACAAAATTTAATAATCACTTTAAGTTTAGCAGTTTAAAAGAAATGAATAAAAGTTAATTACAAGAGAAAAGTTACTCATCACGTTGGTGATGGTAGTATTGGGTTGATAAAAAGTTCAAGTGGCAGCTATAGGTTAACTTAGCTGCCATTGATGATTCTAATCCTCCTCCTGATGGGTAGATTTTCTGTACACTGCTGTCACTCGTCTCTGGTCAAGGCTTGTAGAGTGAAGCTCATTTCCAAGGAAACGTCAAGGAGAGTCTTCAAAGCTGGTCTTCCGTCGTAAATACTTAAGAGACATGCCATCATTCCTTTCATCATTCCCTCCCTGCTCCATAGGGAACCTGGAACTACTTTATGCTTTTAGTTCTCTTTACGAAACTATCAATAAAGCAATCACCAGCCCATACAGTGGTGGTTCATGAATGATCATTCTAGATACTGAGGTTGCCGGCCTTAAATGACTTTGACATCCAATAGCGAGTTTCACACATTAAACTTCACATGGTAATATATACATATATATGTTAGTTCACATGTTAGTAATAAAATATGAAATGTAAATCACAACTTACGCCAATCCTGGCTACAGACTTGTTGCTCAGATGAATAAAAGAGAAGAGTCGGTCTCTTACACGCGTCTGGGATGTCTTTAATTTGACAATAGATTCCCTCTCTGACTCCGTGTGTTTCTTCCGTTTCCTAGTCCCGGTGTTTCTTATTAAAATGTAGATATTTCCTGTACTTTTTAAGTCTTATTTGGTTCTCCAATAAAAGGTCCGGTTAACAAAAAGAATTATGAATCTAGTCTTCACTCTGGCGAGGACTGATGTTGTCTTGGCGAGCGTAAAATTCACAGTGAAATAAAACTGCGAAATGGTCAGACTATATTCCTATCTTCTCAAGCCTTCGTTTGTTATGGAGTTAAATAAATGCTCCAATCATATTCAAACAGGTCGGATGTGATACTTTCAAAATATTTCCGACATGGAAAAATTTTGCAAAGGTCACGTCTCCCATGTATGGTAATATGATGTCTGATGCCCTTCATACACTCTCACAAACACATTTGTAGACTCATAATGTCTCAAATGTAATAAATCCATGATTTCTTTTAAACCAGTGACCGGAAGCGACTATTTCACACTTGTCTGCCCACATGTGTCACACAGATAAGCCGTGCCGCGCCCTCGAGGCTGTGATGTATCATATCAACCGCTCCTTGCAAATGTTTTAGCAAAGGTACAGGACGCGCACAGACGTAATGACTAATCCCTGAGAGGGGTGTACGAAGGAAAATACAAAATATCTGCTACTGAGCAGAAAAATAACGAAGAAAGAAAGAAAGAAAAAAAGTGCGATACTTGAGAGCACATAATAGTAAATTTCAGTACCACAAATGTACCGAGACTGCCGGAGAGAACCAAAGATCGCGAAGAGGTCGTACATTTCGGCACAGCGCAATAAGTATTGAAAGCCATCTTTTAATTAATTCATTCTGTATTTCAGCCGATTCTGAAGGACAGCATAACATGTTTCAAAATTGAAGATCGATTTTCAGGTTTTGAAACATTTGACGTAGGGATGCAGCGTATTTCACCGTATGGAAGTTTTACCATACGCATATAATACGTCAAAAATAATATCGTCAAAAATACAATATGTACCATACGTACGGTCAAACATTGATGCCATATATTTTAGAAGGCCAATCATCATAAACACTATATAATACTTAGTCGTTCTTATTCTACCCTGGTGTGTAGAGCTTTACCAAAGAGAACGCCACACTATCCTATCGGCTGTCTTCCTTCGGGCCTGGTTCCAATCTAGTCCTCGGTCCTTCTGAGATTGTCTAATGTTTTTCCCCTGCCCCCAGCGAACACTGGGTCGTCCTGGAGGTCTGGGTTTTGGTTTCCCAAATTAGTCGTTATAGCCGATCTTCTCCCACTCTACAGACTTGGGCAAACAAACCATCGTAGTTGGAACTGTTCCACTTGGGTCTGCAGTGGTTGTCGTTTTGTGGCCATGACGTATCGTCTGGTTCCAGACCATGTCTGTTCAAGTTACTTCAACCGCCTTCCTCAGATACTTCATTTCTGAGGTTTGGAGCTGGCTTTTTTGGGTTGTAGTAATTTCCCATGACTCGCATCCATGAGTCAAGACTGGAATATAGGTGGAGCGGTATACAACCATCTTCGTCTTCATGCCAATTTCTCTTTTGCTGAGGAATCTTCGATTTATGGCCTGAAAAAGTCTGCCAGCTGTTACTCTTCATGTCACAATATAATGCACGGAACTCAATTTTACAAAACAAAACAATGACAATGTAAAATAAATACTGAACCTTAGTCCATGCTCCTTAAGACGTGCACAAGAAATGATGATGATAATTCTACTCTTCACCTCTGAGATGCATCTTTCATCCAATGTTAATTTTATATTCGATGTTCATGATATATGCCAGACGGTACCTTATCGTTGATGCGCATAAGTTGTAACTTCACACTACTGTTGGATCGAAAGTCCGTGTTATTCTTTTTTTTTCCCCACATACTATTGTTTAAAATAATAAATACTGTAGGAAAATTACATGGAAAATAGTTACATTATCACTGGCTCCACGTATCATGTAACACCGTTTGCTGCAGTCAAGTATTAATGCAGATGGCCGATTGCGTAACCGGTTCTGTTTAATACCACACTGTACATTATGGATATCTTTTTTTTCTCCCCGCCTCCTCCATTTGCAGACCTTCAGCCGTTAAACAAGCTTACGGGGTGTAATGGCTTTCTTGACAGAAGTTTTCGTCCCCTTTCCCTTTTTCTGTTTTCCGTATTTTATAGAATGTTTCTTTAGCTAGTTAAGTGTATTAAGTGCGTGACTTCCTTCTTTTTTTTACATTATTATTTTACTTCTTTAAATCATCATTATTATCAGCATCAAAATCAACTGCCGTATTCACAGTGAAGGTCGGCTGAATTGGGCCTCCAACGGCTTTTGTCTCTTGTCATAATGGTTGTACTCTGATAGACTCTTTCCTATCCATCTGTTGATGTTATCTTTCCACATATAGCACTGTCTTCAGATTAAACCCAGACCACAAGGTCTAATATATTTGGACATATGTCCAAATATAACCGACGACGCCTTTGTCTTGGTTGAAAGGGGCGCAAATTTGTTTTTTCTTAATCTTGCACGTTTGCCTTTACCTCTTCCTTCAGAAGAGTTTTTTGAGTACTTAAAGCATATTCGCATTTTTCTTTCCTATTTGCAGACATTGAGCCTCAGAACAGGTTTAAGGTCGTGACGTTCTTGGCAAAGGTTTTTCTATATTTCCTTCTCTCCCTATCATATTTTATATAATGTTTATTACCTAGTTATGAGCAGTCATTGCGATCCTTGTTATATAACTTCTTTAAATATATCCTACTAAACTAATAAAGAAAGGAAAATGATTTTCCATTAATTTAACATGCATCTGACATTATTAGTTTCAGTGAATGCGAAGAAAAATCAGACTGCAGTAATAAATTAAAATATACCCAGGGATTCCCCCGCTGTTAATTCGTTCTTGAGAAATAGAGCGCCCAACGAAAATTGATTTCCCATTACAATTATTAGAAATCAAATTAATTCATTCCCAAGGTCCAGAAAGCTCTTTAAAAAAATGAGTAAAAAGTGATTTTTAAAAACAAACAAAAACTAAATAGTTAATAACATTTATTAACTACAGATAATTATCAAACAAACGAAATATTATGTATGTATGTACTGCACTGACAAAATAAATTTAAAATATTATAGAACTTTAACCACCGCTGATTCCGTCGCTTGTGGTTACAGTTGTCGCGGCGCGGCTGTCTTCATCATCAGAGGACTGGCTACCACAAAGTATTGTAGCTGTTGAAAACGTTTTTTTCTAGCTCCACAGTAGAAGGTGTAGTCAATGGGGTTCGAAGATATACTAGAATACTTTAAAAATACGAATCGAGCTTTCTTTGCTTTGGCACCTTCAGTTTGTCTTCAAGAAGCACCTTAATACTTAAGATCTTATGTTTTACGGATTACAATAAAAGTACATTCCTTTTTGGGCCATACTTCATTATGCTAGCAGTGGCCATGCTTCTTGACTATATGATAAGGTTGATAACGTTGGATTTTTATTCCCGTTAATGATATCCACCAAAAGATAGATATAAGTGGATGGAAGCAGACATCATCATCATCATCAGTTGATAAGATCTCTATGGTGTTGTTTGCTCCACTGTAGTGTATGGAATGTCAACTTGACCTACGCAGTGGTGTGTAGACATGGATTGAGTGTATAATGTGCGAATGATGATAAAGGTTCGTGGTGTTGACAAAAAATGTTCTTTTCTCACACTCATGTATGGCTGGAAGTCATCGACACCAACGACTGTGTACCTTTTCTAAAGTTTAATTGGACGTACACACTCGACAGCACAGATAGTGACAAATCACAGGTTGCCATAATACATCATAGTACAGTGGATAAATGGTCTTGCAATGTTACATGGGCACTCATGTAGAATAAGTGTATAATGGACTGTCAGTAGCCAAGCACTCAGTATCGCCCATACATATATCATCTGACTTCACTGACTGAGCACGTCAGCTTATAAACAACATTTCAGATGGCTTCTAAACCTAATCTCGTCTAGCGACGATTCTTCAACATAATGTTCAGCACATATTTTTCCATATAATAATATTGAACCGCTAATAACGGGTTCTCATGTGTAGCAGTGAGCTGTCACTCACGTTTGGATACAGATAATGAATCTGTCCTAAAGTTAGTCATTCATAAAACATTTCATTGCTCTGTAGATTTGATCATGAACAATTGACTGCAATCTACAGGATATAGTGCTGCTAGGAATCGAAGTCGTTTTCATCGAGTCAAATATATTCTCTTAGACATTCAAATCGTAACTATCGAAAATGGTGGCTTCGATCGAGAGTTCATAAGAGTATCTTTGATTACCTTGGTATAGGAAATATGAAACTGCCATTCCTTGGCAATACGACTAAACACTGGGGTAAAGCATACACGATAGGTTTAGACGACTATCACCTTCCCCACAAATACTGAGATCACTTTTTCCCCGGCGACAGGCCGACATGGAAAACACACAGTCCCTATCAGGACGAAGCCAAATCACCCCACACTCTAGCGACACATCCGCCGAATAGCCTTCGACCTCTCTAGAGACAACAGAACATATAGTTCGACTTAGATATGTAAAGATATACAGATATAAGACAGACTCGTCCTACTCAGACAAACAATACACATAAATTCAGGCCATAGATATTCTGAAGCAAGAACAATCTATTATTACCCAAACAACGAATAAATCGCAGTAAAATGGATTTATCCGCGGAGTTTGATCGAAAGAGCCGACACAACTTTCAAGGGAAGTAACTCAATAATGACTTTCCCTTAAGCACTAAAAAATTACCTATGTATAATATTGTAAGATATCAAAGACTGCACGTAACAGTCTTACCACACCTCCCGGGGAAAAAAAAATGGAACTTTTTTTTTTTTTTTGAAATACATCTAGGAGCAACGTACAATAGGCTCACAACGCATGAATAATGCGCAGATGAAAATATCAGGAATACCTATAACGCCTAATATGAGGCTAAGTCGACTTATGGAGCGACTTGTGAGAATGTGTCTCATAAACTGAGAGAAATTATTTCTCTACAAGTATATTTTTCCAGGAAGGTGTCATCAAAGTATAATACAATTCTGGCAATTACACAATGCCTAAAAAATTCATATCATCATTTCGCATTAGATATCTTAAATTTATGATTTATGAAGAAAAAAATCATCAAAGCACAGCGGTGAATAAACATCAATGAACCGCTATGTAGTGATACAATCATTATATTATTAAATTACAAATGTGTATCTATCATGATATAGAAAAGGAACTACTATAGAACTAGACATATCAAGAAGTCTAAGCCCTAATAGTTTATGTGGAATCATGTGGGCATCTTGACAGAATGTCTGCCATCACATTATCTGATCCACGAATAGCTCGCACAGAGAAATGAAAAGGTTGAAGAGCAATTGCATATCGAGTAGACCTCGAGCTCTTCAAATTCTTACTCTGTATAGCAGTAAGAGCTTTTTGGTCGGTTTCTACTATGAAATGTGCGCCTAGAAGGAATCTCTGTAGTTTGAGGATCGACCAAACCATAGCTAATAGCTCACGGTCTAAAACCGAATAATTCCTTTCTGCCGCATTAAGTTTTCTGGAAATATACATTACAGGATGCAGAGTTCCAGAGTACTCTTGCATTAGTGCCGCTCCAATCCCAGTGGATGAAGCGTCACTACGAAGAACGAATGTCTTATCTTTAGTGGGTAGCACTAAAATAGGTGGTGTTGAAAACACTGTTTTCAATCTTATCCAGAGAGCATTGGCATTCCTGAGACCAGTGGACCACATTAGGCGAACCTTTCTTTAGAAGTGTTGAGAGAGGTGCCATGATAGAGGATAGATTCTGAATGAATCTGCCATAAAATTGAATAAGACCTAACAGACTTCTCACCTGTTTTTTTAGTCTTAGGGATTGAGATGTTAAGTATCTTACTAGTATTATGGTCCTCTGTCTTTAGGAAACCATGACCAACTCGGTGGCCTAGGAAAGAAATTTCGCTAAAACCAATATAGGCTTTAGAGGTTTTCGCTGTCAGGTTGTGCTCACGCAAAGTAGACAGCAATTCATCTAACCCTGAATAGTGATCTTCCCAAGTATCGCTGAAAAGACAGATGTCGTCTAGATATGCAATGACATCTGACCGATAAGATAGGATTCGGCGCATCATGCGTACGAATGTAGCTGGTGCGTTCATAAGACCGAAAGGCATAAAATTCCATTGGAACAAACCTCTAGGTGTTGAAAAAGCCGTGAGAGGTTTGGCGCGTTCAGATAAAGGAACTTGCCAATATCCTTTAGACAAATCAAGTTTAGTGAAAAAATGAGATTTGGAGAGTCGAGTAAGTAGCTCTTCCAGTAAAGGCATAGGTTCGGCATCGAACTTAGTTACTTGATTCAATTTTCGATAGTCAACGCAAAGACGTATGTTATTGTCTTTTTTACGCACAATAACCATCGGCGAAGAATATGCAGAGGTGGATGGTTCGATTATTTTCAAATCTGTCATCTCATCCAACTCTTTCTCGACCTGTGCTTGAAAATGTATAGGTATAGGATAAGGTCTAATCCTAATATGAGTATGGTCAGTTAGAACAATGTCATGTTGAATGACATTCGTTTGTCCAGGGATGTCAGTGAGTACATCCTGAAATGTTTGCAACATAGTTGAAACTTGTCGCTGTTCTCCTAGAGACAAATCAGGAGAGACAGTAACGTTCTTCCATGATTCACTGGAATGAAGTGGGATCATTGGAAGAGGAAGATTTACATCTGAAAAACTTGTTTCCTCATCCTGTATCACGGACAGTGATGAGTAATGACCATGTGGTACTGGAGAATTGTCCGTTGCTTGGAAAATGGGTTGCAAATAATCCGGACGTTCATGGAATTCAGTAAGCATATTGATGTGGAAGGTTTTATGCTTCCCATCAATATCGACAATATAGTCGACATCGGAAATTTTCGATATTATATCGTACGGACCTTTCCAAGAAATAAGTAATCTGTTTTCCCTACAAGGTAGTAATACAAATGCTTTGTCACCAGGACAAAGTTGTCGTAAGCATCTCTTCTTATTGGCAAATTGCCTTGCCTTCTGTTTCGCAAATTCAGAAGAAGAAGTTGCTAATTTGCATGCTTCGATAATCTTTTGTCTCAACGCGATGACATATTCGTAGGATGACTTTGTGTCATCGTCAATATTGTCAGATGTTATGAGATCGTGAAGCAACGACATAGGGCCACGCGGACGCGCGCCAAAGACGAGTTCAAAGGGAGAAAATCCCGTATGTTCATTGGGTACCTCTCTGTAAGCGAAGAGGGCCGCAGGTAAAACTCTGTCCCAGTCCTGAGGATGATCCTCAGTTATCTTCCCCAGTAAGTTTTTAAGTGTTCTATTAAGGCGTTCGACCATACCATTAGACATTGGATGGTAGATACTACTTAAAGATCTATCTATCTGCAGAGTAGACATTACTTGAGACATGGTATCTGATATTAGTTGGGTGCCATGGTCTGACAATATCTCTCCGGGGAACCCCAGACGAGAAAATATAAGCCAAAGAGCATCTGCAATATCAGCAGTAGTAATGCTCTTCAGAGGAATAGCCTCTGGCCAACGTGTGCACATATCAACACACGTCAAGATAAACTGATGTCCTCTGGCAGACTTGATCTTAAATGGACCAATAATGTCTATGGCCATTTTTTTGAAACGGCCGAATAGGAATGTCCGCCGCCTGAATGGGTGCAGCATGCCGTGGACCTTTGGATTTAACTTCCTGACATACTTTACAAGATCGACAATAAATCCGTATGTCCTTGTTTACCAATGGCCAAAAGAAAGCCGCAAGGACTCTTGACTTAGTACGGGAAAAACCCATGTGTCCAGCACACTGAGAGTCGTGAGCGTGCTGCAAAATTTTAACTCTCAAATTCTTGGGAACCAGGATTTGAGAATGACTTGACGTAATGGAGTCTTGAACCATACGTACAAGTACGCCATTCTTCTTTGTAATCCACGATTTACGACTTGTGTCTTTATTCGGATCACCTTTAGTTGCAAGAATGAAGAATTTCTTCAGAGTGGGATCATCTTCTTGATGTTTTATAAACGAGTCACGAGAAATTACCAAGGGATTATCTTGGTTATGCACTTCATTATTTTCAATAGATGAAGTTTGAGGCATATTAAGAGCCTGAGCTCTAGTGACTACAGCGTTAGCAATCTGCATGTTTTGCCTTTCCCACGTGGAAATTTGTTGCGGAGTGCATTCTTTGACTCCATGAATGCGACCGATGATGAGGTCAGCGATCGGATTCGGAAGAAGACATGCGTGTACATCTCCTGTAAAGAAAGGAGTAGCAATCCTAATGATAGCAGTAGAGTATTTCTCTAATGTGCCGCCAAATGTTACACATTTGACTACTTGTCCAGTGGCACGGGAAGGATCTACGAGTGACTGCCTAACACCAATTGTGGTGCATCCAGAATCAAATAGCACAGAGACTGGATTGTTATTCACTAAACCCTTATGTAAGACAAGAGAACCTCTTCCATCATGCGCGACTGATGCCGGAAGAGCAGGAAGAGGATGGCCACAGCTTAAAGTAGACACTGTGGTTGGCTCAAATAGCGTTTTGCATTGGGGGCACTGAGATGCTCTCCCAAAATCAAAAGCGGCACATGCCATATTACTAGCATCATTATTATCTTTACTCTGTTTATAGGCTTCATTGGACTCTTGTTGTGCAGAGTTTGCCTGAAAATGTGGTTTATGTCTTTTGTATTGAGATCTACCTCGGTTATTATCACCTCTGTAGTTATTGTTACCTCTATTGTAACCCCTATTTGGGTTTGAGTCATAGTTCCCTTGGTTACCATTATCATATTCATTATAATGAGTATCTCTGTAATTATGATCTTGTTGACTCCAAGACGGATAACCCTGATAGTTTCTATAATTACTTCCTCTACGGAAATTCCTATAATTATGACCACCCCTGTGTCGAGAGCTATCAGGTCGTCTCCAGTTCTTTGAAGAAGAACCCTGAAATGATTGGTTACCTTGGTTTTGATAACTATTATGGTTACCTTTTTTATCAAATCTGTTTTGAGGTCCCTGAAATCTGTGTGAATAATTGGGATTGTATGGTGTTGCTGAAGCAACTGGCATACTCTCCTTAATCTTAGTGTTGCCAAAAGTCACGTCGGGGTGTGCAGTGACATATTGGGAACAATATTCTTCCATTTCTTTTAGAGATTTGGGTTTACGCTCATGTATAAATTCAAGGAAAGGTTTGTTCACACATGACATAATCTTATCTCTGAGCAACAAATCCATAAGTCCTTCATACGTTTTTTCTGTTTTGGAAAGCTCAATCCAACGATCAACTGTGAGACGTGCCTTTGCAGTGAATTCTGAGAATTCTACACCCGTCTCAGGCACCATCGTTTTAAATAAAAGGCGATAGCCTTCCTCACTTAGCTGATATTTTTTTATCAAAGCCGCCCTAATGACATCATAATTATCCTTATCTGCTTCTCCTACAAGGCATAATCTAGTCAAAGATTCACCTTTCAAGTTTTCTGATAATTGATTAGCGTATTGTGATTTATCCACATTATGTGTACGACAAGAACGTTCAAATCTATCCAGCCAGAATGTAATATCGTCACTGGACTGATTGAACGGTGGAACCTTAACCTTGTAAGTAGAAGGTTTACCATTACCACTAGATGCCTGATTAACATTACTCATACTTGTCAATCTCAATTTCTCTAACTCAAATTCATGTTCTCTTATTGCTTTTTTCTCTTCAGCATCTAATCTTTTTTGTTCAGCCTCCCTATCTAATCTTTTTTGTTCAGCTTCCCTGTCTAATCTTTTTTGTTCAGCTTCACTGTCTAATCTTTTTTGTTCCGCAGCAGCTTCTCTTTCTAATTTTTTTTGTTCAGCTGCAGCTTCTCTTTCTAATTTTTTTTGTTCAGCTTCAAATCTCCTTTCCTCCACCTGCATCTGCAATTTCTTTTGTTCAGCAGCAGCCTCAGCTTCTCTTTCTAATCTTTTCTCTTCCGCCATAGCTTTTCTTTCTTCTGCAGCTAATCTTTTCTCTTCTGCAGCTAATGCTTTGTCATATTGAGCAACTTCCCATTGTTCTAATTGTTGACCAGTCTTATCAAGGGCTTTCCCTTGTGTAATGAAGTATTCTAATGTAGCCATGATGTCTAACAATAATACTAATCACCTGAATCAATAATAATACCACAAGTTCTCAATGACTTGATTAATCAGTATACTATCCCAATATCTGTGGGTCACAAGCCTTTAATAAGGTCTTGTATAATAGTAATAATAATCAGGTACTGGTTTATACCATAATCCAAGTGCAGTGCACAGGCAATTGTGTCTTATGAAATATACCTATATAAAACATATGTCAACCAACAGAATACATAAAGTACAAATAGGACTGACAATACAAGAACGTTTGCAGAAATCAAAATAAATCAAATAGGGAAATCAATGAAAATAATCACTACTGTTGTGAGGACGCCGCTGTGGTGAAGTGGGATGTTATAAATACTTATAGGGAACTTAGTGTACTGACTGAGATCAGCTGTGAAGGTATCTATTTCTATTAAGAGTAGTGTATTATAGATAACCTTACTTGCTACCACATATCTATATATCTCAGTCAGAATTATTCTGGAATAGTGTGATGCTACGTTATGTGTCTAGGGTATGAGTATGGTGAAGTGTAAGTCACAACAACAGACAGATAAACAATTTAATTTAATCCACTACTCTTAACAACACTGTGACACTCACATACATATAACACTCTATGAGAATATCTTAAAGAAGTCACTCGTAACTTTTCAAATAACAATATGTATTCATTACTGGCATGAATGCATATGTGTCCTGATTCAACTACAAGGGAACCAGGAATCACAATCAATTTAAATTACAAGTTATGTACAGAATGTATTTAATATGAATATTGTAGTGACATATATTATTACAAATATTCTATGTGTGTCAGTTGTGTAGTAGTAAAATGAGGTAATACTGGTTTTGTTTTGTTCAAGCTCTGTTGGTATTTGTCATCATGACTTCAATAGTTTGTCTTTTGGGACTAGTATTGGAGATGTTCTCAGTTCCTGATATTAAGACAATTAAATTCCCCTCTGAATGTTATTTTTATAAAGTCATTTCAAGATGAGGGGACATAATGTTGAGCTCAGCTGGCCAAGTTAGCTTATCTGGCGTGATGGCGGCAGGAAAGGACTCCTCTGCTCGAATTCTCCTCTGGGCTCTGGAGACACCTCACTGATAGCTAAATGGACCAAGGAGTATGCTGTCCGACACTGGATTCAGCAAAGCTCTGACCAGGTGCTGCTCAGTACCATCAAGACCACTGTCCCTGAAATCAAGAAGGATGTACCTTCTACTTCATAACTAACTTAAACTCTCTTGTTACACTGATCACAACACAGCACAAACATTGAGTTCAGAGCATTAGGCCAACTGTCAGCTTCATTTGAAAGTACTTTATTCCAGCATTAACCTCTTAATGGTTACTACGCCTCTGCACTTCCAGCATTATTTCTTTCTAGTCAATCATCCAGGTGTCAGTGTACTGTTTGGCCATTCCATGCCGTTTTACTTCTCTCCGACACCCTCTGTTCAGGCTGGAGCATTACAGGCTTTACCTCACGTTTGCCACTGAACTACACATATATATACAGGCATAAATCAACAATTCACATTCAATTTTCATTAAAAGATATTGAATGGTTCAAGCTTACCACAATTCATACGAATAAACACAGATACGTTGATTAGCAATGAATTCTGGCACAAACTGGCACAAATTCCCATCTGCTTATCTTCCAGGCTTTTATTTAGCAAAATATAAGCTGGCTTCAACGCACTGATGCTTTATCAAGCTTATTTAAACAAGTGGTTTCGAACTAACGCTCCCAAGTGTGTATATCAGCGAGTCTGACCAATGAGCCCCGTTTCGACAAGTGTTTGAAAAAATGTTACCCTTCCCCGTCTCCCCTGACAACGAAAGATAGTATTTATAGTCCGACCAATCGTGGTTAGGCTTTCATTTGTTGCGCTCCAATCAATTTGGAGTTTACATGGTAGGCTATTTCTGTAACGTAAATTTTTTTTTCAAACACGTTATAAAAAAATTCTTATGAGCAGAAATGATTTTAGGCTGTCAGGCACCCCCAATATTTTATTCTGGGTATAATTTATTAATTCCTGGACTATTTGCGTAACGTTTTACATATTATTTGTCAGCAAGCCCTAAGGAACCCAAAAATACAAATTTAAAGGAGCTACGTGGCTGCGTTCAAAATATGCAATTTCTTCTACCTCCTGTTTCGAAGATGTGCTGTCTGGGTACTGTTATGTTTTCAACCGTAAACCCATCTAATGTTGTCTTTCCTAATAAGAGTTTTTTTATGATTTATAAACCTAACTCTGGGAAAGGGTAGTGTATTTTATCACTGTCCGTCTGAAAAACAATTAGTGCATGTAGACTTACACGCGTGATGGCAGCATTTGTGTATCGCGCGACGCGTGTTGCATGCGTTCCTGATTTTCAGCCCTCCCCTCTCTCTTTATCCTTTTGTCCATCTGTTCGTTCGTTTTGGTAACGTAATATAATTAATGTTAGGATTAATTTAGGTCATTACGCAGGGCCTCTCAATGTTTTTCTTAGTAATGCAGCACACGTTTTCATTGAAGAAAGCGGGTAATAATACAGTAAGCTTTTACTATCAACGTGAAAGCGTTACAATTTGCAGACGAAGCATAAAACAAGGGGGATTTCGAGTACAGTCATTGTGACAGCACTGTTCTTTACCATTCTTCTTCCTTTATTTATTATATGTATTTATTAGGCTTTATATTTACTTGATAATTTATATATGTGGATTAGAATATTCCACGACACCTCCCCTCTTAAAACAGACATTATATGTCAGTCCTTTATTCTATATACACATAGAGAAATTCATTATTATTTCTGGGGTTTACGGTGATTCTCATCACACGGATGGCGGCTTAAAAAATCCGCTCCCAAATTGGTTTTTCCAGATATATACTCAATGCTAAAATTATATGGAGCCAAAAGTAAAGACCATCGGAGTAACCTGGAGTTCTCATGCTTAGCCTGTGCTAGAAACGATAAAGGTTTGTGATCTGTTTGCAACTTAAATGCCTTCCCATATAGATAAATATTGAATTTCTTTATCGCCCATATTACTGCAAGACATTCTTTTTTTCGCTAGTTGAGTAGTTGATTTCAGCTTTATTCAACTTTCTGCTAGCATATGCCACTGGGCTTAATTCCCCATCCAATGCATCTGATTTCTGTAGTAGAGTTGCACCTAACCCAATATTACTTGCATCCGTCCTTACTATGAATTCTTGACTTAAGTCAGGTAATTTCAAAATGGGTTTACTTGTGAGCTTTTCCTTCAATTCTTGGTAAGTCATTTCACATTGTGGTGTCCATGTAATGCGATCTGGAAGTCCTTTACGTGTCAATTCCGTAAAAGGTGCACATATGGAATTAAAGTTTTTGATATACTTCTGGTAGAAACCACATAATGAGACAAAGGATCTCACGTCCTTCTTGGTTTGTGGTCTCGGGGCTTTCTGTAGTTTCTCTAAATTCTTTGGGTCAGGGGTCATATTTCCCTGATAAACTGTGTGTCCCAAAAAATTCCAATTCTTTACATCCAACGCAACATTTGGTTGGTCGGGCTGTTAAATTTGCCTCCCTAAGTCGATCAAACAGCATGTTCAGAGAGTCAATGTGTTCCTCAAATGTTTCTGTTGCTATAAGGATATCATCCATAAAATTGTTATACAGGGATTATTCAGAGGATCCAATAATTTTCTCATCATTCTAGAGAAGACACTAGGCGCATTCTTCAATCCAAATGGCAATCTATTAAACTCATACTGTCCTTCTGAGGTACTAAAAGCTAGGTATGGTCTAACCTCAGGCTTTACTGGAATCTGATAGTATCCTTTACTCAGATCCACTTTTGAGAAATATTTAGCTTTATTTAGTCTGGCAAACAGCTGATTTGTATCCGGCAATGGATCCACCTGTCCTTCTGTAATAGCGTTCAGTCTCCTGTAATCTATACAGAGTCTATGTTCTCCAGAGGGCTTCCTTAAAAGTACAACACCGGAACTATACGAAGACTCACTGTGCGAAATAATTCCTTCCTTCAACAGATAGTCTATCTCTTCCTTCAAAGCTTTCTCCTTAGCAAACGGAATCGAATATGGTTTCATACAGACAGGTGTGGAGTCTATCAGTTTCATATCATATTCCAATAGGTTTGTATGCCCTGGTCGGTCTGTTAACACCTCTGCATGATTATTTAGAACCTGTTGCACTCTCTCTTTCTGAGTTTTCGTTAAATGTGTACTGATTTTCACCTGTGCTGCTGTCTCACAGGGGTGTAATGGATCTTCAAATGATGAAAGTGGTTCCTTTTTCATCTCCATGGCGATGGACAAGGTCAACAAGTGTGTCTCTTCCTGATGTTCTCTTTCCAAATATTTCTTCAGGAGATTCACATGATAGATTTTTTTTCTTTCCCCTTCTTATCTATCTTATAATTTGTTCTAGACACCTTCTCTAAAACTGTATATGGACCCTGCCATCCAATTTGTAACTTATTCTGACTCCCGGGCAAAAGAAGCAGTACTTTCTCTCCCACAGCCAAATTTCTGTCTTTCGCCTTCCTGTTATAATAGGCAGCATGTTTCTTCCTGGCTTGTTTCAAATTTTCATTGGCAAGTTTCCAGCCAGTTTTCAACCGAGTGGTCAGCTCATTCACATATTGGTATGAAGATGTAATGTTTTCCTCTGCCTTTTCATCAGTCCACGTTCTTAACATAGCTACATGTGGACCTTTAATTGTGTGGACCTATTTGTCCATGCACCGGTATGGTCTCTTCCACTCGAAGCTTTATAGTGATGATTTTTCCTCCCAGAATTATCATTCACAAAACGACCGCTACCAATTTTTCTTTTGGGGCTTTCTCCCCTCTTAAAATTCTTGATGAGAGATTTCCTCTCTACATCCTCTTCCTCCAGTTTGTTTAAGTCCGATTGAGGGATTTTCGGCTTATCCTGGGGTAAGACATCTTTTTGCACTCTCCGCATAGTGGCCATTGTAAAACAGTTAAGTGAAGCTTGTCCGTGAAAAGGGGCTTCCCATTCCATTTGGTCCACTTTATCAAATTTATTTTTCTTTTTATTATCAGGCCTAATTTTGCCCCGTGGCGTGTCCAGGTCCTGATCCATGTTCCCACTTGTGGGTGTTCCCTCATGTGCTATGCTACACCTTTCTACAAAATTCTCAATGTCCCATCTTGCTTTGGGCCAATAATAATTGTGAGCCACCTTTTGAATGATGGTACCTATTTTCTCATGGTCCCCATCTGGTTTCACATGTAGGCTCCTTATTAAGTCTGCCCTATATCTTTTTGGAAGAACCAGCTGTCCGTGACCTTTGGATCTAGCTCCAGTCTTCCTATACATCAACTTGTTTTTCATGTAAAAATCTCCCTTGCCTGGAGTTGTATGACAAGTTGACAATTTTCTGAAACAAGGCTTGAGTGTTTTTATCCCCAGCCTGTGCCTTCCTCATCTCTTCTGGAGTGGTATCTAACATAATATCCTCCTCCTGTCTTGAGGTCGACCTGACCTGAAGGGTTGCCATATACACAGGTTTCCTTCTGCAACGGTCAGTGTCATGATTGTCCATCTGACAATTCTTACACCACCTTTTTCCTTGGTTGAAAGATTTTCTTTCATTATATTTCCTTTCATCGAATTGTGGGAATTTATTTTTATTGTCATACCGTGGCCTATCAAATTGGTGCTTACCTTTATTTTGATCCTTAGGATCAAATTTATTAAAGTTCTGTGGTGCCCTAAAGTTGTCCACCTGTTTCTTTTTATTACCTGTTACCTCTGCTTGAGCTGCTTGATACCTTTCAGCAACATTTAGCAACTCACCCAGCCTCTCTGCACCTTGTTCCATGAGAAACTTTCTCAGGTCTGGAGCCATGGACTCTCTTAGTTGCTCTATAAGGACCATTTCCTTAAGATCTTGGGTTTTCCCCAGAGAAGTCCATTTCTCCAAGTATGTCTCTATTCGTGCAGAGAACTGGTGATAGGTTTCACCTGACAGTAGTTTAGCATTCCTAAATTTTTTTTCTATAGAATTCTGCATTCTTTTCATACCTTAACAAAAGAGCCTGCTTTAGCATGTCATAATTTTCCTGATCACCTCTGCTCATTTTTGCAAAAACTTCATAAGCTGCCCCACGAAGTCCCTGAGATAACTTTAAGCTCCACCTTTCTCTCTCTAACCCATACGTGGTAGCTAATAGCTCATACCTATTTAGGTAGCTCTCAATATCATCGTCTTTCTCAACAAAATGATCTAAATGAAAATTCATAGCTGAGGTTGAGGCTCCTTGAGTAACCGTAGCATCAGAGGCAAAGGGACTGGCACCATTTTCAGGAGCATGGCCTTGAAACTCAAACTCCCTTAGTCGTAACTCATGTTCCCTTTGTAATCTTTTATCTTCTGCTTCCCTTTCTGCAGCTAATTTCCTCTCTTCCCTTTCTGCAGCTAATCTCTTGTCTTCCCTTTCTGCAGCTAATTTCTTCCTCTGCAGCTTTCCAATTTTTAGGGCATCTTTCCAATGCTTTAACCTCTTAGTCTCAGCCTCCTCAATCTGCAACCTCTTAATTTCCTTGTCAGCCTCTAACTTTCTTTCGGCTTCAAACCTTCTTTCTTCACGTTCAATAAATTTGTCACATTCCGTCGTGACATAGGCAACCATAACTTGCCCATCTAATCCTAACTCTTTTGCAGTCTGAACCGCAGCAGATCGAAATTTGGCCAGGTCCGCCATTGTCTATTATGTAAATTTATACAATGTCTAACCAACAATTCAATCTCTAATGGACAACACAGGCACCGTGAGCTCAACCTTATTTAATTCCACCCAAGGATACCTTTTAATTCTTATATTCCCTGAAGTGAATTACCCCCCAATATTTTTAATAGGGAAAGATTCAAAATCCCAAGAGCGAGACCCCAATATATGTGGTGAAGTGGGATGTTATAAATACTTATAGGGAACTTAGTGTACTGACTGAGATCAGCTGTGAAGGTATCTATTTCTATTAAGAGTAGTGTATTATAGATAACCTTACTTGCTACCACATATCTATATATCTCAGTCAGAATTATTCTGGAATAGTGTGATGCTACGTTATGTGTCTAGGGTATGAGTATGGTGAAGTGTAAGTCACAACAACAGACAGATAAACAATTTAATTTAATCCACTACTCTTAACAACACTGTGACACTCACATACATATAACACTCTATGAGAATATCTTAAAGAAGTCACTCGTAACTTTTCAAATAACAATATGTATTCATTACTGGCATGAATGAATATGTGTCCTGATTCAACTACAAGGGAACCAGGAATCACAATCAATTTAAATTACAAGTTATGTACAGAATGTATTTAATATGAATATTGTAGTGACATATATTATTACAAATATTCTATGTGTGTCAGTTGTGTAGTAGTAAAATGAGGTAATACTGGTTTTGTTTTGTTCAAGCTCTGTTGGTATTTGTCATCATGACTTCAATAGTTTGTCTTTTGGGACTAGTATTGGAGATGTTCTCAGTTCCTGATATTAAGACAATTAAATTCCCCTCTGAATGTTATTTTTATAAAGTCATTTCAAGATGAGGGGACATAATGTTGAGCTCAGCTGGCCAAGTTAGCTTATCTGGCGTGATGGCGGCAGGAAAGGACTCCTCTGCTCGAATTCTCCTCTGGGCTCTGGAGACACCTCACTGATAGCTAAATGGACCAAGGAGTATGCTGTCCGACACTGGATTCAGCAAAGCTCTGACCAGGTGCTGCTCAGTACCATCAAGACCACTGTCCCTGAAATCAAGAAGGATGTACCTTCTACTTCATAACTAACTTAAACTCTCTTGTTACACTGATCACAACACAGCACAAACATTGAGTTCAGAGCATTAGGCCAACTATCAGCTTCATTCTGAAGTACTTTATACCAGCATTAACCTCCTTAATGGTTACTACGCCTCTGCAATTCCAGCATTATTTCTTTCTAGTCAATCATCCAGGTGTCAGTGTACTGTTTGGCCATTCCATGCCGTTTTACTTCTCTCCGACACCCTCTGTTCAGGCTGGAGCATTACAGGCTTTACCTCACGTTTGCCACTGACTACACATATATATACAGGCATAAATCAACAATTCACATTCAATTTTCATTAAAAGATATTGAATGGTTCAAGCTTACCACAATTCATACGAATAAACACAGATACGTTGATTAGCAATGAATTCTGGCACAAACTGGCACAAATTCCCATCTGCTTATCTTCCAGGCTTTTATTTAGCACAATATAAGCTGGCTTCAACGCACTGATGCTTTATCAAGCTTATTTAAACAAGTGGTTTCGAACTAACGCTCCCAAGTGTGTATATCAGCGAGTCTGACCAATGAGCCCCGTTTCGACAAGTGTTTGAAAAAAAATGTTACCCTTCCCCGTCTCCCCTGACAACGAAAGATAGTATTTATAGTCCGACCAATCGTGGTTAGGCTTTCATTTGTTGCGCTCCAATCAATTTGGAGTTTACATGGTAGGCTATTTCTGTAACGTAAATTTTTTTCAAACACGTTATAAAAAAATTCTTATGAGCAGAAATGATTTTAGGCTGTCAGGCACCCCCAATATTTTATTCTGGGTATAATTTATTAATTCCTGGACTATTTGCGTAACGTTTTACATATTATTTGTCAGCAAGCCCTAAGGAACCCAAAAATACAAATTTAAAGGAGCTACGTGGCTGCGTTCAAAATATGCAATTTCTTCTACCTCCTGTTTCGAAGATGTGCTGTCTGGTACTGTTATGTTTTCAACCGTAAACCCATCTAATGTTGTCTTTCCTAATAAGAGTTTTTTATGATTTATAAACCTAACTCTGGGAAAGGGTAGTGTATTTTATCACTGTCCGTCTGAAAAACAATTAGTGCATGTAGACTTACACGCGTGATGGCAGCATTTGTGTATCGCGCGACGCGTGTTGCATGCGTTCCTGATTTTCAGCCCTCCCCTCTCTCTTTATCCTTTTGTCCATCTGTTCGTTCGTTTTGGTAACGTAATATAATTAATGTTAGGATTAATTTAGGTCATTACGCAGGGCCTCTCAATGTTTTTCTTAGAAATGCAGCACACGTTTCATTGAAGAAAGCGGGTAATAATACAGTAAGCTTTTACTATCAACGTGAAAGCGTTACAATTTGCAGACGAAGCATAAAACAAGGGGGATTTCGAGTACAGTCATTGTGACAGCACTGTTCTTTACCATTCTTCTTCCTTTATTTATTATATGTATTTATTAGGCTTTATATTTACTTGATAATTTATATATGTGGATTAGAATATTCCACGACAGCCGCCCAACCTTAAACACAACCCGCTGACATAGAAACTAACATACTATACAAACAAATAACATGTAAACATAAATATATATAAATTATGTGTATGATAGTATGTGTTGCAAAATAGGCTCAGTTTTACAGTAATGGCAAAGTTATTTTTATGAAAACAAACAAACTGCCACTTTATTCAATTAAACATTCTGGCCTTAAATATTAAAGTTCATATATGGAAAACAAGAAGATCCATCGATGAAAATAGGACTTCTTAGTTCACTCATACTGTCTTCCTGTTAACATTGACAAGAATTGATCCAACTGTTCTGTGAAACTCTATAATGTCTAATGTAAAAAATGTCAACAACGCTGACCTACATACTGCATTCACCTGACAGGTCACGTGACGAAGTGTTGACAAAGTGCAAACCAATACTGCAAGTGTGTCGTATCAGCCACAGGAAACGGTCTGGTATCGGTAATCTGTTGACTTCTGAACTTCTGCGAGGTCAAACCCAGAAAGCTGGTCCACCAGTTGATAAGGTTGATAACGTTGGATTTTTATTCCCGTTAATGATATCCACCAAAAGATAGATATAAGTGGATGGAAGCAGACATCATCATCATCATCAGTTGATAAGATCTCTATGGTGTTGTTTGCTCCACTGTAGTGTATGGAATGTCAACTTGACCTACGCAGTGGTGTGTAGACATGGATTGAGTGTATAATGTGCGAATGATGATAAAGGTTCGTGGTGTTGACAAAAAATGTTCTTTTCTCACACTCATGTATGGCTGGAAGTCATCGACACCAACGACTGTGTACCTTTTCTAAAGTTTAATTGGACGTACACACTCGACAGCACAGATAGTGACAAATCACAGGTTGCCATAATACATCATAGTACAGTGGATAAATGGTCTTGCAATGTTACATGGGCACTCATGTAGAATAAGTGTATAATGGACTGTCAGTAGCCAAGCACTCAGTATCGCCCATACATATATCATCTGACTTCACTGACTGAGCACGTCAGCTTATAAACAACATTTCAGATGGCTTCTAAACCTAATCTCGTCTAGCGACGATTCTTCAACATAATGTTCAGCACATATTTTTCCATATAATAATATTGAACCGCTAATAACGGGTTCTCATGTGTAGCAGTGATCTCTGGACTAAACAAGCGATAATACGGGCATCCCTTTTCTCTTCTTGAAAGTCACTACATGTTTTGGTTCCAAGATGGCTTCACTCGTGAGCTGTCACTCACGTTTGGATACAGATAATGAATCTGTCCTAAAGTTAGTCATTCATAAAACATTTCATTGCTCTGTAGATTTGATCATGAACAATTGACTGCAATCTACAGGATATAGTGCTGCTAGGAATCGAAGTCGTTTTCATCGAGTCAAATATATTCTCTTAGACATTCAAATCGTAACTATCGAAAATGGTGGCTTCGATCGAGAGTTCATAAGAGTATCTTTGATTACCTTGGTATAGGAAATATGAAACTGCCATTCCTTGGCAATACGACTAAACACTGGGGTAAAGCATACACGATAGGTTTAGACGACTATCACCTTCCCCACAAATACTGAGATCACTTTTTCCCCGGCGACAGGCCGACATGGAAAACACACAGTCCCTATCAGGACGAAGCCAAATCACCCCACACTCTAGCGACACATCCGCCGAATAGCCTTCGACCTCTCTAGAGACAACAGAACATATAGTTCGACTTAGATATGTAAAGATATACAGATATAAGACAGACTCGTCCTACTCAGACAAACAATACACATAAATTCAGGCCATAGATATTCTGAAGCAAGAACAATCTATTATTACCCAAACAACGAATAAATCGCAGTAAAATGGATTTATCCGCGGAGTTTGATCGAAAGAGCCGACACAACTTTCAAGGGAAGTAACTCAATAATGACTTTCCCTTAAGCACTAAAAAATTACCTATGTATAATATTGTAAGATATCAAAGACTGCACGTAACACTATACCACCACCCTGAATGAATTTGATGAGCATGTGAAAGTTATGTTCCTGCCTCCCATGGACTTTAGCGCTTAGCGTAAGTTCGAATTTATTTTATAGCGGATAACGGCCATATGGCATAAAATAAAACTTCGTTATATCGAAACAGTGCTAATCGAGCAGCGTAAGACCGGGTGAGCGCTGTAAGTACATTTGCTTGACCCTAACTAACCCAGAAACAAATATACTGACTGATGGAGACAATCACAAAAAATCGTTTTAAAAAAGGTATTTGTCACGTAGGGTTTATATTCATTTAATTTCCTACATCTTCTTCCTATTCTTTCACCCGAATTCTCTCTTTTATTATCTCTGTATTTCCTTTTTCCTGTATATTTTTCATCCATTCGTTTTGCGAATATTATTTTCATATAATTCGCAAACTTTACCTGTTTTCCTTTCTCTAAAACTGAGAATCGCACCTGGGTGGTATTGCGTACATGTCAGTCGCGCTGGTCGGACGATAGGCGTGAATTTACAGCATTCGCTAGACATTCGTCTGAGGGTCTCTGGCCTGGGGCGTGAAAATTCACGCGAGGGACATGGAAAGTAGACAGAGAGTCTGCATTTCAGTAAACGCATGAGGTTTTTTCGTCAGAAAAAAACCCGACTTAGCGTGAAAATCCACTCCGCACTGCAGACGGTGGTCTGAGATTTGCAACTCATGCAAGCCCTCGGCCACTGATGGCTGTTACGTCACGCGATAAGCGGACGAAGGTGTTATACGGACAGGGGAGACTATTTCGCCAAGCGAAATAAGATTAGGATCCTGTGTCCGATTTTAAAGATATTGGCCAAGTTTGAAACTTTAATTTCATTCTCGCTCATAGACTCACAGTAGATAGGTTGCTCGTAAACAGAATAGCTGTTAGCGAAGTATCTCAGTTTGTTTCGGCAATTTGTCGAACTTCTAGACTTCCAGAAATACTTTCAGCATTTTATTCTTAAGTTGTGCGACTACCTGTAATTCTGTGGTTGAGGTAATTAATATGATAGATATATAGATTTTGTGAGTGTTAAAGTGTTAAATCGCTTAATTCATTTTAATCTATTTCTTTAGCGCAGAAGAGAAATAAAGTGGTAGGCTATTATATTTTCTAGGGAAGCATTCAGTGGAAAGCAGAATAAAATTAAAATTTCTAGCTTATAACGGCAATTGTAGCTATTTATGAATTTAATTTAACTGCTAATACTCAGTCGAGTGTATTTTTCTAAACTAACGTATAAACTCTAGAATCGAGCCTCATGAATGGTGACGGAATACGCACGTGTTCCTAATTCATGAGGATTGCTGATTTTTAAATATAACTTACGTCACTTGAAGTTTAAATGATAAGCAAAGCTCTCTGCTTGCAAGTTTAAATGTAAGTTATCACCAGTACATATTTTGTTTATTATATTATATGTGTTTTTTTTCCTCCACACAGTGAAAGTTTTGGGGTGACCCTAACTTTACCAGCACCTAGTAGTAGTTTCCATACTTGTGAAGAAATAGACAGTCCTTATGTGGAACCACGTGGGTTTCTTAAGTACCACTGGTCTAACAGTGCATATGCAACCCGAGTTAGCCAGAAATACTATATCCCAATAACGGGTTTTTCAAAGACTGTAATGATAAATACTGGACCTTGGAGCCAGATCTTAATTTCTTCTAGAAAAACTCTACGTAATCTTTCTGCCTGGTGGCGCGAAATACTTCTAGTATTAACTAACATTTCCCGACTATATATATATATATTTTTTGTGGACAAATCTGTGGTGTGACTAAAGTGAATCCTATACTGAGGGAAGGCACCGACCTGACATTCATCATTTCTAGAAACCTACGCTATTGACACTGGGCTCTGCTAACTCCCGCGCCTGGAATAATTTTAGGTGACTTAATCAGACATTTGAACAAATTTGCACACCCAAGTAGTCGTTCCCGGAGACTCCAAGTTAAATACGTCTTTTGGAACTGGGGACTTCTTGGCAGAAGACTGCATTTTTTGAGTCTGTGTGAAGATCTAAAATCAGTGTGTTCCAAGAGGCAGCGAGCCAAGTCGTGAGTACATGTATGAGAGGCCATGGCGGAATGAATGAGTGTACGCTGGTTTGAGTGATATTTTCACTATTATATCTTTGACACCCTGTTGCTGTCCTAATTTTTTTTTTCAATCTGCATAATTTGTTGCTAAGGCTAGAGTTCTAGTGTTTTTGTCTTAGGTTAAATCAGATTTTTTTTTGTCAAAACTCTGTGCATATAATTACGAGATAAAACAACGAAAACTCTTAGAATCAAACCCTATGTATCTGTGACTCTGGCGCCATCATCTGTTCTCTTAACGGGGCTGGGCTAAACCTAGAGTTAACACTATAAGGGGGCTATCATCCTTGCAACATTTCCTTGAATTTTTATGACTATGTGTATATGTATTTTCCTTGATGTACTTTCTTTGATGTTGTGAGCCGATTTTTCCTGATATTAAAATCGCTCTTGAACTTAATAATAGTGTTTGGTCAGCTCGTTCTAGATAAATATATATCATTGTTATAGTTTTCCCACGTCTGTGTGTTTACCTGTCGTCACGTGTATGTGCGTGCCTGTGAGTGATAGAAATATACGTAATATGTATATTGGTGTAGTCTGTCTGACGCTGTAACAACTGTTGTAGAAGATAGGTGAGAGAGAGAAGAATTCTTTTCGCTTTCAGAGACAGCCACTATATCAAAATCTATCATCTCACGTGTGTGGAAATTCTATTACCTTTCACTAACTCTCACTGAGTCTATCACCTATTCAAACCTATTCAGAAGGGACCAAACCTAGTCTTAATTCTCCTATCGAAAATCTACGACAGTATTGCCTTTCAAGTAAACGGTCTGTGTTCGGTTCCCGGCAGATTAAAATAAAAATCATTTAATTATTTATTTTAATCCAGTCATCTGGTTTTAATTTGTACAAGTGTGATTTTATTAGTTGAAGTTTCCATGTGTCAGTATGTGTTTACGGGCTTACTTGCTCGCTGGAAGGGGAGAGGTGGCAGGACATGGAAAAGAGGAAATATAATACAGTAGAACTAATGCTGTTTTCAGGATGTGGGACAGAAATCGCACACCATAACTCTCTGCTCGCATTTCTTGACCAGTTGTTGCTAGTTATATTATACTTGTTGTCTGTTTTCTATTGTTTTGTGTGTGTGTGTGTAATTTTAACGTTCCGCGCCCTTCGCTGATGCACTTTAGCTAATGTCTTAAGCCAGTGCTGTTGAACTATTAAATCTTTTACATGGATGTTGCTGACACGTTTTTGGTAAACCCGTATGCATGTATTAGTCTCTTGTTTCCCCCTCCCCCCCACCAACATGTTGTCTCTATGTGGCCAGGACATTCGCTGTAGTGTTAGGTAACCTTGGTAACCGATATACTATTTTTCATCCACAGTCCAGGGACACCACAAGCACATCTCGTCCTTTAGATCATTTGGGTTATAACTCTACATGTGTTAAAAATGTACTACTAAATGTACACATGATATCTGAGGTTCTTCTAATGTATAGTTGCTGTTTGTTATTCTACTGGGGGTTTGGTTTGGTTTTAAAGGACCATGTTAATTGCACACGGACAACGCCATCGGTGCTCTGATCTCCTCCCTTAGATCACACAAGGAGAATCTTAGCACAGTGCAGGAACTCTGTAGCACTGGCGAGGATCTCAATGTGTGTAAACAGGAATCACACATTCTATAAATGTTTTTGTAGTGGGTAGGTTTTTCCTAATTTGTAAATATTGCCAGGTCAGTGGCCGTATGGTCTACTCTTTACTGGGTGATTGAAAAGTTACGATCTGTTTTTAATTTCTCACGAAAGAATAGTCATAACAATGAGCAATAACTACCATTTGTTAAATTTTTTTTATTTGTAGAGAAAGAAAGTAAGTTCAAATAAAGTATAACGCGACAAATAAACTGACGATCTAAGAGAGAGTAAACATTGCTCATCATTATATGGGTGGTCAACGGGATCCTTTACCTTTTATTCCCCTACAAGGAATGGGGGACAAAATACGTCTTACATTCCTTCCTTAGTTACAGGTCATTTATGCCTTTGTTTTTTTCGTGAGTTGGGCTAGGTGATCGTAATTCACGTGTTTTAAATGGAGTGGTGAATTGTTTATCAGACAAAGTGTTCTGGAAAGTTCGAAAAAAAGTCACCGTTGCAAATCGGCGTTTTAGATTAAGTCAGTTTGCTCCGAGATGTGATAGAGTTAGCTTCTAGATGTGGTAGCGAGTAGAAGTTCCATCGGGTGATAAGCCAATATATATTGGTTGCTTCTGCGGTGGCAGAAAAGCTGAACTATCATCCAGGCGTTTATCTCTAATATTTGCCACGTTTGTATATGACAGTGTCTATTTATTCTGGGATGAGATGTCAGTGTTTCCAGTTGAGAGAAATGTGTTGTGTTCGAAAGACCAAGTACGTTGAACATTATTAGTTTTATAACTAGAGTGAAGTACAGTAGACAAGCTGACAGTCTAACGAGCAGTATAGCTTGGTAAATGCACATCCCTGGCGGTTAGGCCAGTCTCCTTAACCAGGTACGCCAAGAATAGCTGCCGATAAATATATGAGAACAAAATTGAGATAGACAGTTAGAATAATGAATACAGTGGAAAATAAAGAAATAGCAACAGTGGTTCTCAACATATAGAACCAGTAGCCACTAGAACAGTTAACCAAATGGATGAAAGAAGCTGAGAGGTTTATGATTGAACGTTGCACCATTGTGTTTGCCAGCCAGCCTATAATTTTGAAGGCTGAAGAAGTTTTGATGTAAAATTGCTATGTTCGAGATACAAGCTGCACTCAGATCAATTGTTTAAATAAAGTCACCTCGTTCTTCATTACAAAAGTCTACTGTTAACGTCTTACAAAATGTCTTGGAGTGTGTGTCAGCAAGCATGTTATGCACGTAAAATACAAGCAGTCTACTGATAGGGCAGTGATGCGAACCCTATACGATCAACAAAGAAAAAAACAGAAGTAGAGTATAGTAGACAAGTCCGTACACGGCCACATTTGTTTCATATCAGTTAATTTGATATGAGTGAAGAAATAACACGGCCACATTTGTTTCATAAATTCGAAGAAAAGGTTGTTCTTGCTATGATTACAATTAGAAACATGGAAATATTTCTTTCCTTCCGGTTTGGACCTTATATATTTAGTAGTAAAATTGTAACAATTATAGCAATAGGTAAAAGAGATCCACTCCATGGTCAAGCCACTCCGTTCAGCTATCCTGTTCACCTCTAGGCTACTCTGTCTAGACACCTTATCTATTGTGACCGTAAGGTCCACTACGTCGTTTTAGCACTAAGGTGCTACCACTTTATTATAATTAGTGTAAGAATACTTTAGCAAGATTTAAACACTGAGTATTTGAACGTGACTAGTTAGTTAATTAACCCTAGTCCCAAACCTAGGACGGTTTTTCGTTCATGGTGTACATGAAATGACGTCATCAAAGCTTGTGTAGTAGCAATACAAGAAAAGAAACGGAAGTTATTTTTTTCAAAGGGGAGATTAGAGAGGTGAGTTGTTTTTGCACGAGACGAGCAGTGGCTGTTTTTCCATCTAGCAGGTCCCATTTAGGTTTTGATTCGTATGGACTGTGGTTTTGTACACCTTTAATGAATATATTCTATGAACCAGCATGAAATGGTTAGCGAATGCGACCACTGAATAAAAGGTATTGTTTAGTTAAGACGAAGTTAGACTTACTTCTTGAACACAAGTTGGAAGTTACATTGTTGACATTTGACTATCGGAAACAGAGTACTTCATTCTTACGATCACACAGCCACACACCAACACAGACGAGTCTACACCAACTACCTGGGTTTATTACACATCTCTTCTGTAACCACCACCTCTGGCGATAGCCAGTTTACAACAGAAGCCCCTCATTTCTTCACCCTGTCACAAAACGGCTTTACAACAGAAGTCCTACATTTTTCCTCACCCGGTCACAGTAACCTTTATTGGTGCCGTTCCCGTCCACTTCCCCGGCCACATAACCTTGTTTATTGGTGCCCGTGACCAACTCGTCTCCGTTGGTGTACCTTTATTGGCGCCAGTGACCAACTCGTCTCCGTTGGTGCACCCATACTACAATGGAAATGAACCAGCCGCAGCTGGAGCACCAGTTGGTATTGTTGCAACAGCAGAACCAACAACTACAGCAACAGCTTCTGCTTCAGACACAGCATACAGCGTCACAACAACCCCTACCAGACTCTGATAATTTTCATACTGCTACTTTGAAGAACATAACGGACACTTTGTGCAATGTTACTCAGTCCGCACATTATCAGAACATTGCTTCCATTGTTACACCTTTTGATGGGGACCCCTCGCGGTTTAAGAAGTGGTTAGTGGACATAGAAAAGTACGTCTCATTAATCCCTACAGCTACAGATGAAGACCATAAAAGGGTCGCATTTTTGTCGTCTCAGTCTCTGGTTACAGACTTCCTTCGACGAAGATTCAAGGACTTCCCTATGGAAACCTTCCCCTCCCTGAGGAAGGTGTTAATCCAGCGTTATTCTCCAGTGACCGATTGTCAGCACGCTTGGACACTTCTCCGGCGCATTCATCAGGAGAGGCACGAACCTGTGCAATGTTATGGTGACCGGTTGCTTAATCTGTCTGAGGATGCTTTCTTGGAAGATTCTATGCCTTCAGCGGATCTAGCCAAACATCTTGTTGGCATCTTCATTGACGGTCTCTCTACAGACTCGCTCAAACTTCATCTAATTCGAAAAGATCCTCAATCCATCAATGAAGCCATACAGTTAGCAGTAGCCGAAGAGAATGTAAAGAAACGTTTTCAACAGCGTTTGGGACGTGACCCTCGAGTAGAACCCCAAGAAGAACATGAACCGATGGACGTGAGTCATTATCGCTACACTTGGCGAGGCCCACCTGCACAACAACGACCTGTTGCTCCTCCGTCAGGGACCCATTCAAGTTATCAACATCGATCGCGACATCATCGAAGTGGACAGGCACCTCTGATACATCAGGTATCTACGATTACTTGCTTCACCTGTGGTCAGCCTAATCATATATCTAGGAACTGTGTACACCGACAACAGCATCCTGTATGGCCACAAGCTAACACCCAGCCACAACCACGGAATCGCCAGCACAGTCAGGGACAACCTTACCAACCTTCCTGGCCTCCATTCACAGCCATGCCACCCCGTCAGAGACCTTCACACTCTTTTTCCCGTGGACAATCCCAACCCAGACCTCTTATGGACCAGGGAAACTACTGGAACACCCGTTAGCGAGAACCGTACCGGGTGCATTCAACAATTCCAAACGACCACCTAGTAGAGATAGGTCCTTTTATAGAAGAACAACATTTGCTTCTCCGCATGTTTATTTTTCTTCTCTGCCGTCTTCCTCTCCTGTTTCTTATGTCTCTCCTCCACATGTAATTCCTGATCCTTCCTCGTGCCTTATTTCCATAGCTAAGAAAAGCTACCGTGCGCTCATTGATACTGGAGCCACAGTAAGCCTTATTCGCGAGCAGTTATTTCGACAGCTTCGTAGGCACGTTAGTTTTATTCCCTCTTCTACTCCGCTGGCTTCTGTTACTGGCCAACCTCTTCGTTCTCTTGGCACCGCAGTCATACGCCTTCAGATTGGCTCCCAGTTGGTTGAACATCCGTTCATAGTAACAAGAGGTATGACTCGGAACTTCATTATCGGTCGTGACTTTCTTCTCAGTCATAACGCCCGAATCTATTTTGATTTAAAACAGATCCGCATCAATGGTGAATACATCCCTCTCCAGGATGATATTCACATTGCTTCCCTGGTGCGTATTACTGCTCCTGTAACTTTAAAACCTCATGCTCTAACTATCGTTACTGGTCGGGTCAAACGATCCGATTATGTCTCTTCTGGTCACACTGTCCATGTAGAACCATTACCTGATACCGACATAAGTGATGACCCTTGCATTAATGTAGTGGACGGTATTGTTCAGGTATCTACTAAGCGTGATTTCCCTTTGATGCTCCTTAATGCCTCTGGAAAACCTACCACTATTCAGAGAGGCACTGTGGTTGCACAGTTGGCATTACATTCCTTGCCTCAGCATGCCTCTATTCCTCCTCCCACTTGCCGTCCCTCTACTGCTCCTACACATTTAATGGGCGGAATAAATCTTCCTCTCCGGTATCGCACCACCGTTGGTGCAGTTACAAATGCGCGTTTACCACATTGTAACTTCCCTCCCCAGCACCAATCACTTTCCTCTCCGGCTACAACCCCTCATTTTGGCGACAGGAAGGATTATCGACGTCTACCTTCTCCTCAGCCTCTCTTCCCACACCTTTGCCCCACCCCCCCCGCCCCCCCGCCTATCCCACCACCGTTGGTGCCTACAAATGCGCGTTTACCACATTGTAACTTCCCTCCCCAGCACCAATCACTTTCCTCTCCGGCTACAACCCCTCATTTTGGCGACAGGAAGGATTATCGACGTCTACCTTCTCCTCAGCCTCTCTTCCCACACCTTTCCCCCCCTCCTGCCTCCCCCGCGCCTATTCCCCCTACACGACTTGCTCAGTTGATGGAGAAATTGACAACTGACTCCTCACATGCCACTCGCATTCGTCAGTTTGTCAAGAAACATCAAGACATATTCGCTCTTTCAGATATGGAGCTGAAACAAACATCTACTGTAACCATGGACCTTCACACCACCACTGAAGTTCCTGTCTCCCTCAAGCCCTACCGCACTCCATTGCATAATAGGGAGATTGTGGAAAAGTCAATTGCGGATATGCTTGCCGCAGGCATCATAGAGAGATCTCGGTCCTCCTGGTCCTCCCCTATTGTAATTGTTACCAAGAAGGATGGATCACATCGCTTCTGTTGTGATTATCGGGCCTTGAATGCCATTACTAAGACCATCTCGTACCCTCTTCCTCGAGTGGATGATATCTTGGCTACCATTGGCAAGTCTAAGTGGTTCACTACCCTCGACGCCCGATCTGGGTTTTGGTGTATACCAATGTCCCCAGAAGCGAAAGTTAAGTCCTCTTTCTGTACACACATAGGGAGTTATGCGTGGAACGTCATGCCTTTTGGCCTTAAGGGCAGCCCTGCAACGTACATGTCCCTTATGGACGAAGTATTGAAGGGCATGCAATCTTTTGCTTTGGCCTACGTTGACGATATCCTAGTTCACACTCCGGGATCCCTTGAGGACCACTTACTTCATGTAGAAAAAGTGTTTACACGCTTGAGGGCACATAAGGTTATGCTCAAACTGAGCAAATGTGCATTCCTCCAGACTGAAGCTAAATATCTTGGCTTTATTATTAATCAAGATGGTGTCCGACCGGACGATACCAAGGTCCAAGCCATTCGTGACATGCCTCCTCCTACCTCTGTCCGCCATGTCCGTGGTTTCTTGGGCAGTTGTTCGTATTATCGGAAGCATATTGTCAATTTCTCTAGAGCTGCTGAGCCTCTTATTGCTCTTACAAAAAAGTATGCTCGTTTTCGTTGGACAGATGCTTGCCAACAAGCTTTTGACTATCTTAAGTCTGCTCTTACCAGAATTCCTCGTTTGGCCTATCCAGACATCCGGCCTCCTATGATTTTGTATACGGACGCTTCCAATCGGGCCGTTGGTGCTTGTCTTGTACAGAACAACGTTTCGGATGCTCCTCCGATTATTCCTAATGTGCCAAATGAGTTACCTATTGCGTTCCTCTCGCACACACTCAGTCGGTCTCAACAACGATGGACCGTTACTGAAAAAGAAGCCTTTGCAGTTCATTACGCATTGCAAAAGTTAGACTTCTATCTTAGGGGTACTAAAGTGCTTATTCGAACTGACCATAAGCCGCTCCTTACTTGGTTATCCAAGACTTCAGAACAACCCCGCAAGCTCCAGACCTGGGCTCTGAATCTTCAGAGTTATGATGCTACAATAGAGCATATCCCAGGGGAATATAACACCATTGCTGATCTCCTATCACGGGTCCCGTACAATGCTTGTACTGATATCTGTCCTTCTTCTTTATCGGATCCCAAGGCATCATCAGATCTTGATGATAATGCTAAGGAGATATTGGTTATCAATTCCAATCAAACCCCTCCTGTATTTTCTCATCACGATACTACGGATACTAGCTCTCCAGATGAGCTCCTCCTTTCCTCGTCTTTCACGGCGAAAGAACAACTTCAGGATCCTGAACTCTTGAAAGTTCGCACTCAGTTACTACGTGATCCCAAATCGAACCCTAATTATACTATCCTTACTTCTGATGACATTCTCTACTGGATTAATCCTAAACAGCCAGATCGTCTTTTGACTTGTATTCCACGTCATCTTGTCTCTCGGGTCCTCCATGCGTTCCATGATTCTAATGGCCACATGGGGAGAGATAAGACACGCGATATTGTATCTAGACGTTACTACTGGCCCTCTCTTTATAAGGACATAGCTGAATATGTTGACTCTTGTAGGACATGCAAGCAGCGCAACATGCGTCCTCTGCGCATCCCTACTCAGCAGATGACTCCGACTCATTTCCCTATGGAGTGCGTCAGTGTAGATCTTTCCGGTCCTTACACCCTCTCACAGTCTGGGAATACCCATGTCTTACACTTCGTGGATCAGTACTCTGTCTGGCCCGAGTGTTTTCCGCTCCGTGGTTCTTCCTCCGAGGACGTTACACAGATTTTCCTTACGGAGTTCGTTCCTCGCCATGGCTATCCAAAAACTATCCTTACAGATAATGGAAAGCAATTCATTGGTAGGCCTTTCCATTCCACTCTTGTTGATCTGCACATTGACCATAGAACGACTAGTTACTATCGGCCTCAGTCGAATGGTCGTAATGAGAGGATGCATAAGACTCTCCATGACATTCTCTCCAAACTTACTTCTGACAACACGCAGTATTGGGATTTCTTTCTTCCCCAAGCTTTAGAAGCCTTGCGTGTCAATGTTAACGACACTACAGGTTTCTCGCCCTTTTATCTCTTGTATGGCCGAGAACCACGCCTTCCCTTAGATAATCTCCTTACTCCCCAACGGAGATATATGGGTGATAATCCCATAGAGATTATTCTGCGTAATAAACGTGAAGCCCACCAGAGAGTTCACCATAACGCTCTTAAAGCATTTCAGAAGCGTCAACGGGTACATGATAAGGGCGCTCGCTTGCCATCCTTCACTATTGGTGACCTGGTGTGGTTCCGTAAGCATGTTCGGAACTCCAAATTTGACGACCATTGGGTTCCAGGCTATAAGATTGTCGAGCAAACTTCTCCAGTTACCTTCGTCTTGTGGAACGAAGAGCGTCACCACTCTACAAAGGCTCATGCTACTCAAATTAGAAAAGATGAGCAACGCCCTTACACTAATCCTCCTCCTGCTCTTCGCACTAGCCGACCCGTTCGTACGGCTACCCTCCAATATAACCCTTCCTCCTCTTCCTCTTCATCCTTGTCTGCCGACACTCTTTACCCTCCATTCCACCCCGTCTCCTCTGTCCCTCACCCTGCTCCTCCTGTGATTGTTCCACCCAATGCTTTAGGTGATTCCTCCTCTTCCGAATCTGATAGTTCTCCTCACGATGTAGTATATCGCCTCCGGTCTAGAGATGTCCGTGGAGTTGCAAAACATCCTGCCCCCTCAGCCCCGTCTTCACCTTCTCCTCGCTCCCAAATGGTTCGTCGTCTTCGCCGTTATCGCTCCTGTTCCGTATCTGAGGATGATATCCCTCCTCCTGAACTATATGCCCGAATCCACTCCCGTCAGGATTGTTTCAACGCGTTTCCCTCCGTTGTTCCCGGTCCATCCCATGCTTCCGATATGCATGATACCATAGTTCCTCCTTCCACCGCCGCAGCTACTGCCCATACCTCTCCTCCTCCTTCAGTACATCTTTCCTCTGAGTCCGCTCCACCTTTTCCCCTACCTACTTCTGACCTTGATACTGCCCCTGATTCTACCTCCTCTGACATCGAGACTGACGTTCCTCCCCCTCTTCTTCGTTATCCTACCAAACGTCGGCATTCCACCTCCTCTGGAAATTCTGCTCCCCTTCCCAAGTATCTTCTGCAGCCCACTGCCCATGTCCGTACTCACTTTTCACGTCTTCCTCGCCCCCGTCAGTTGCCTCTGGTACCTCCTCCAACCCCCCCCTGCCCCACCGACACACAGTAGATCGCGTAATCCTCGCCGTCTTCCTCCGATCTGTCCACGCCCTCCACTCCAATCCTCCCTTTATGTTCCGTCCCCTCCTGCAGTCCTCGCAATTTCTCCTCATCCTCAACAACCCCGCTGTGACGAACGTTTGAACACACGAGCAATCGAATGCATTGATTCCTTAAATATCCTCATAAAATCGTTAACCAGTTGACCTTTCTTTTTTTCCCAGATGTCGTTTCCAATTATGTCTTATTCGATGATCTGTTTGTCTTTCGTGACCTCACTAGCTATGCTTTTCGACTCCTATGATGTTGAGTTTTGGGACACTCCTCATGCCACATGATTAACTCCTCCTTGACCAGCGTTAGCTATATCATTTTTTTTTTGTACTTAAGATGGCATCTGTGCTGTCATGACCTTATGATTATTGCTTTTTTCTTAATGGGTTGATATTTTGTCACGAGCATGGTCATGATTTGTTCGTGATGATTTGTGAATAACAAAGAGATTACCATTAGTTCATTTTTTTTTTTCACCCGCCACTTATGTTGGCATCAGTAATGTTTTTTTATCATTCCATTTTGTTTCCTCCATGTCGTTTAGACATAGTTCGATTTCCGGATTTTTTAATGCCGGTACATTTCTTATGTGAATTAACTCATGCCATTTACTACCTTGTTTGAAGTTTAGTTTACTACATACTGATGTTCCTGTCTGGTGCAACCGCCGTGTTCAGCGTCCACCAATTTTTTTGGGGGGCACCCATTTTTTTTTTAATTGCTTGTGAGTTCTCCACTTTTAGCGACGTTACCTCGCTTTGATGCATTAATGATTTTTTTTTCCATGACTTTGAGTAATGTTTGTGACTTCATGTTGCATTTTTCATTGATCCCCATGAAATATGAGTATTTTCATTTTTGCCATTGTGTCATTTATGCCTCTCGACATAAACTTTGTATCTTTTTCCATAACTAGCTAGTTCTCTTACTATTCCCCCATCATTTTTTTGTTTTCTTTATTTCATTGTCCATTCCCCATTCCCTTAACTCCCATGCTATTGTATTCCACTGATGTATATTATCCCATCACCTACCATATCCATGCTTGATGTTTTTATGTATATTGACATAATAATCTGGTGGAATTGGTATATACATTTTTTTCCCTTAGGTTTTTTTAGGGTTAGTTTTCAGTAGTTCCTCGGAATATGTCTCCCTTCCGGGATACATTTTGGTGGCCCCGGGCGTATGTGACCGTAAGGTCCACTACGTCGTTTTAGCACTAAGGTGCTACCACTTTATTATAGTTAGTGTAAGAATACTTTAGCAAGATTTAAACACTGAGTATTTGAACGTGACTAGTTAGTTAATTAACCCTAGTCCCAAACCTAGGACGGTTTTTCGTTCATGGTGTACATGAAATGACGTCATCAAAGCTTGTGTAGTAGCAATACAAGAAAAGAAACGGAAGTTATTTTTTTCAAAGGGGAGATTAGAGAGGTGAGTTGTTTTTGCACGAGACGAGCAGTGGCTGTTTTTCCATCTAGCAGGTCCCATTTAGGTTTTGATTCGTATGGACTGTGGTTTTTGTACACCTTTAATGAATATATTCTATGAACCAGCATGAAATGGTTAGCGAATGCGACCACTGAATAAAAGGTATTGTTTAGTTAAGACGAAGTTAGACTTACTTCTTGAACACAAGTTGGAAGTTACATTGTTGACATTTGACTATCGGAAACAGAGTACTTCATTCTTACGATCACACAGCCACACACCAACACAGACGAGTCTACACCAACTACCTGGGTTTATTACACATCTCTTCTGTAACCACCACCTCTGGCGATAGCCAGTTTACAACAGAAGCCCCTCATTTCTTCACCCTGTCACAAAACGGCTTTACAACAGAAGTCCTACATTTTTCCTCACCCGGTCACAGTAACCTTTATTGGTGCCGTTCCCGTCCACTTCCCCGGCCACACTATGGTCTAGCCACTCCATCAACCGATTTCCCTCAAAGTGCCTTCTCGAATTTCTCGAATCCTACACACACACACACACACACACACACATATATATATATATATATATATATATATATATATATATATATATATATATATATATATATATATATATATATATATATATATATATATATATATATATATATATATATATATATATATATATATATATATATATATATATATATATAGTCGTGTGAAATTCTAATCCACATATATAAATTAAAAAGTAAATGTAAAGCCTAACAAATAACTTCAATAAAAGGAAAGAAGAATGGTAAAGAACAGTGCTGTCACAATGACTGTACTCGAAATCCCCTTGTTTTCTACTTCGTCTGCAAATTGTAACGTTTCACGTTGATAGTAAAAGCCTACTGCATCACTACACGCTTTCTTCAATAAAACGTGTACTGCCTTTCTAAGAAAAACCTTGAGATACGCAAGCTGACCTATATTTAATATTCCATTCATGTCATTTTATACACTAAGTTACCATAAACGAACGGACAGATGGAATTAGGATAGAGAGAAGGGAGGGCTGAAAGCCGGGACGCATACAACACTAAACACGCGTCTCGCTATACAATTAAAGTCATCACGCGTGTAAGGCCACAAGCACTAATTTTTTTTTCAAATCGACAGTGATAAAAAACACTACCCATACAAGAGTTAGGTTTTAAAAACCTGAAAAACGCTTATTAGGAAACATGACATTATACTGGTTTACGTTTGAAAACATTACAGTACCCAGACACCACATCGATCGAAGTGAACGGGAGGTAGAAGAAAATACATATTTTGAACGCAGCCCCTTAGCCCCATTAAATTTTTATATTTGGGTTCCTTAGGACTTGCTGACAAAGAATATGTTAAACGTTACGCAAATAGTCTAGGAATTAACAAATTATAGCCAAAAGAAATAGTGAGGGTGTCAGACAACACCAAAATCAGAATCGCTCAGTGGCAGATTTTAAAACCACCATTGTACGGGAAATATGTCCCCATGTTAAATCCTATTTGATTGGAGCGCAGTAAATGTAAGGCTAAACACGATTAGTCGGGCTACAAATACTATCTTTTGTTGTTAGGGGAGACGGAAGGAAGGGTACTTTTTTTCAAACGCTTGTGTAAACATGGCTCAATTGGTTAGACCCGCCAATATAGGCAATTAGGAGCGTTAGTTCAGTTCCACATTTTTCAAATAAACTTACTAAAGAACCAGTGCGTTGAGCGCCAGTGCATATTTTTCTAAATAAAAGCCTGGGACATCGGCAGATCGAAATTGTGCTATATTCATTGCCAGTCAACGTAACTGTGTATTATTCCATGAATTGTGGTAAGCTTGATATATTCAATATCTTTTTAATGAAAATTGAATGTAAATTGATAATTTATGTCTGTATATGTGTGTGGTTCAGTAGCGAACATGAGGCAAAGCCTATATAGTGCTCCAACCTGAACAGAAGGTGTCGGAGAAAAGTAAAACTGCATGGAATTGCCAAACAGTACACTGACACCTATCTTATTGACTAGAAAGAACTAATGCTGGAATTGCAGAGGCGTAGTGACCATTAGGGAGGAGTATACTGGTGTAAATTATTTCAGATGAAGCTGACAGTTGGCCTACCGCTCTGAACTCAGTGTTTGTTATGTATTGTGTTCAGTCTGGAAATAGATTATAAATTAGTTATGAAGTAGGAGGTACAACCTTCTTGTTTCAGGGACTGTGGTCCTAAAGTTATTGAGCAGCACCTGGTCTGAGCTTTGCTGAATCTGGAGGCTGACAGCATACTCCTGGGTCCAGATAGCGACTAGTGAGGTGTCTCCAGAACACAGGGGAGCAATCGAGCAGAGGAGTCTTTTCCTGCCGCCATCACGAAAGTTAAGCCTCTGTGGCCAGTGGAGCTCAACATTATGTGTCCCCTAAAAAATTGACATTTTAGTAAAAAAGAGGGACAATACCTTGTTTAAATTGACAGGAACTGTGAACTTTTCCCCCATACTATTTCCCAGATAAACAAACACTTGAAGTCATGATGACAAATAACAACATAGCTTGAAAAACAAAACCAGTATTACCTCATAGTACTACTACACAACTGACACACATAGGATAATACTAATACAATATGTCACTACTAAGTTCATATTTATAAATTATGTACATATAAATTGTGATTACATTTGATTGTGATTCCTGGTTCACTGTGTAGTTGAATCAGGATATATAATAGTGAAAGTAATTAATACATATATATTTGAAACTTTACCAGTGACTCATTTAAGATAGTCTTATAGAATGTTAAATGTGTGTGAGTGTCACAGTGTTGTCAAGTGTGGTGGAATAAATTAAATTGTTTATCTGTCTGTTGTTGTTGTGACTTACACTCCATCATTTACATAACCCTAGACATTTAACGTAGTCATCACAATATTCCAGAATAATTCTGACTGAGTTATAAATGTGGTAGCAAGTAAGGTTATCTGTAAAACACTACACCTATTAGATACAGATACCTTCACAGCTGATCTCAGTCAGTACACTAAGTCCCCTATAAATATTTATAACATCCCACTTTACCACATATATATATATATATATATATATATATATATATATATATATATATATATATATATATATATATATATATATATATATATATATGTGTGTGTGTGTGTGTGTGTGCGTGGGTGTGTATTAGTCTGTGTGAGTGTGTGTGAATTTCTGTATGTGGGTATGCGTGTGGGTGCGTGAGTACGTGCACGCGCGTGCTTGAATTCAACTACTTGCAGATTAAAATGAAAATGAAATTAATCTTTTATAAATCAGTCACAGCGAAAGCAACCTTTTTTTTTTTTTTTCGTTGTATCAATACTTTATGCAGAACATCAGCAGCTGCTGACCTCTCTCAACTAATCTGACGCAGCTGCAGAATTATTTTCTGCGTCTAAAACAGTTTCATGTGAACACGCAGATAACCTTAATGACTTGTGTGTGAGAACAAACCCACATGGAGTTTTGGACAGAAAGTGGTTATATTAGATAACGCGTGGTACATTTATTTTGTTTCTTTTCAACTTTTTGTGAATACGAATACAGTGGGGATATTTATAGGTAAATAAATAGATTAGTTACAGGCCTCGGGTTTCCCTCTTTATTTATTTAAATGTTTATACAGTACCAGATCTATCCACTGTCCTGTTCTGATGTCATTGTTCTATTATTTACTAGTTAGTTGCTTATCCTTTACAGGACGTGGCAATCAAACCCCAGCTTTTATTGGCTGTTTGTGATTTTTCTAAACAATTTTTACGTTCAGTAGTTTGCCATTGCTTTCTGAACGGTACGGCGCTTATACCATTGTTAAAAATCCACACAAAGCGATCGGCTACCAAACCGCCTGCAGCAGGTTTCGAACCTGGTATATCTGGATTATGAAACTGCGTTCATATCCATTAGGCCACAATTTACTAGACACAGTATTAATGTCTTTGTCTTGTGTAATCTGAACTATACTGTATAATAGGGGGAACCATGGAAGTGGTTGTGTCATTAATTAGGTTGGATCGCCCCGAGGTACGTATCCGGTGTTACGTGTTGAAAATCGCGTTAATGACCCCTGTGCACGAAGAACTATTTTTGTGGTGCCTAGTTGACAGGCAGGATAGAGCGATTCGCCTCCGTAGCTAGGCGGTGGTGCCATTCGGAAGTTCCTGTGTTCGATTCTTCGGTAAGCCTTTCACTTCTGTTGTTTCTCTGTTATATGGTTTTCTACTTCTTTATTTCTAACGAGTGCCTGAAGCATGTGTGTATTATTTATTTATAGATATTTATAGGGACACATCGTGCAGACTTCGGTCATTTACGTTTTTATTTTTTTATTGCCCAGTTTCATTAATTAGGGGCAACGACTGTAATGGAAAAGTAAAGCGGGCTTTTTAAAAAGTGTATGATTTATGAATAACTGTTTATTTGTAACTGCATGGTTCTATTATAATCTTGATATTTATATTGGGTTGCGTATTTTGTATTATTCTTTTACTGTCTGTGTGAAGACAATGAACCTTAGGTGTCGTATATACTTCTATACATGCCGGTAGGTATGAGGGATCACTTTGAATGCTCTTTCTAATCAACAGTGAGGATCATAGCATTCAGTAACCTTCAATTCGGCAGTTTGAAACAGTTGTTTGGATCAGGGGTTCTCAAACTGTTTTTGCTCATGGCTCCAATGAGCCTCATTTATCTCTGTGGCACCCATCATAGTCGCTGTTAGCGGAAAATAAGGTATTTTACCATCTTACTGTGGCCCCCTAGAAATATGGCATGGCTATGGGGGCCATTTGGCTCACGTTGAGAACTACTGCTTTAGATAACGGGTTAGACCAGGGTTTCTTAACTTTATTTGTGCAATGGACTCTTTTATCTTTCGATGATGGCTATGGACCGCTTTGATTGTCTGATGAAGGCTATCGGCCCCTTTGATTGTCATATGAAGGCTATGGACCCGTTTGATTGTCCTATGAAAGCCATGGACCCCCTTTGATTGTCATATGAAGGCTAATGACGGCTTTGATTGTCCTATGAAGGCTATGGACCGCTCCAATGTTCAGATGTTTTAACGACCGAGGGAAGACAGCTACTAACAGGCGTCAAGCAAGTTAAATACGACTTATCGTGAGAACAACCCAAGACACCCATGCCAATAAAATGATGAAAACAACCAAACAGTGACGAAATACTTTTTGTAAGTTGTGTGAAATCTTGTAAGAAGTTGATATACCAAGGTGCTAATTTTTTACTATACATCATTAATCATTAAAGTGCATTGATTTGTTTAGAATTGCAGTTAGTGAATTATTTAAATTTCCAGTTATAATTTGTTTGTGTTGTCAAAGAAATATTAATAATTTAAAATTGGTATAGAATAAATAGGAGCAGCATTCACATAATTATATATCACCCCTGGAGCATAGGACAGGTCTAGCGAAAAGGTGACTTACCTGTCAATTCTTTTCTACAGCTGGCACCGAGAACTGTGCAGTTAACTACCTGACTTATCTTGTGCCCTCCTTACCTCTGCTTCACCAGTTCTCATCTCCATTTCTGGGAACTACTTTCTAATTCTGTACCCAACATCCATCTTGCCACAGGATGGATGGATGGGTGGATGGAGGGATGGATAGACAGACAGACAGACAGACAGATAGACAGACAGACAGATAGATAGATAGATAGATAGATAGATAGATAGATAGATAGATAGATAGATAGATAGATAGATAGATAGATAGATAGATAGATAGATAGATAGATAGATAGATAGACAGACAGACAGACAGACAGACAGACAGACAGACAGACAGACAGACAGACAGACAGACAGACAGACAGACAGACAGACAGACAGACAGACAGACAGACAGACAGACAGGCAGGCAGGCAGTGGCGGATCTACATTTTGGGGGCCCTGAAGCTTGAACTCTTGGAGGGGCCCCTGTTATTATTTTTTTTTTAAATTGTGTAGGTGGGAAAGAAATGTATTATAGAGATAAATGGACTTGGAGGACCTGAAGTTCAAGCTTTATAGTAGATCCACAACAACAAACATATAAAAACTGAAGACACTCTGCTGGGAGTGAAATGCAAAACATTTGATTGGAAGGCAAATGTTCTGACCACTAAACCACTATCCACCTTGGTAATTGTGATTTTTTAAAATCTTAACGATTTTAATGATTGCCTCCATCATTCAGAATTAGTTCGTTGAAGACATACCAAAAAAATTATAAGATAAGAAAATTAGCAATGAGGAAAATATACAATATTTTAATACATTTGTTGAAAAAAAGGCTGACAAGGTGTATCCATAAAAGATTTGTGCTCAGAAGGAAAAGTTAAACTTAACAGAACATACTACATGAAGCACATTTTACAAAATACTCTTATTTCTGTTTTTTCTTGCAACATATTCACGTACAGTTTTGTCATATGAGAGCTTCCTTGCAATGTCATTTTCTAGAGACAATATGCATAAAGAATTTAAGCGTTCTTCAGTCATTGTAGACCGAAATTTGTTTTTTTTTATAAAGGATAGCTTTGAAAAAATTCCTTTCTGCTTCACAGCTCGTGATGGGCATTGTCAAGTACGGCTTAAGCGCAGTAGTAATATTGGGGAACACTTCAATTAGGTGTTGCTCACAAATAAGCTGAAGAACTTCTGCGCATTGCATTTTAGATGGCGTGTTTTTTTTCTGTGTTCTGGAATTTCCTAAGGTGCAAATATTCTTTGAACTGATAACACTCGTTTACTAATTTGTGGCCAATATCATCTTTGTAATATGATATTATAAGTTTAATACTGTCCTCATCAATTTCAGAATTGTTTACCAATTCTAAGAGGAACTTGAACCTTTTCACAGTCTGCTCATATGGGTCAATCCTCTTGCGTAACTGGATTATCAAGCAGTCATAGAGTTGATATTAGAACTTCTATCCTAAATTTGTCAGCTCCTCTTAAAGAAGCAATACCACTTGTTCCATCTGAAAATTTCCTTCTAACAGTGCATTTGGAAGCATCAGACTAACTTGAAGTGATATCTTCACACACAACTTTTGCTTCTGATTCATAGTGTGCAATCCTATCGGCTGAATTTTCTCTGAGTTCTTTAACAAACGAAAGCAAAGATGAAAGCAGAAGATAACCTTCAAATACATCAAAACCAGGGGTTTGGAGTTTCTTACTTGTTTTGTTGAGACACTCCAGCACTTCTTACCAAACGACTGTTAAAATAGCATATTCCAGCTGTACCAACTTGTTGTATAAATTCTTTGCATCTTGTTTACATTCAGGCTTCTCTTCTGAGTCTTCAAAAATATGTTTGAGAGTTTGTAACATACCCATATATCCATTTTTAATTGCCCGGACTGCTTCATAGTGTGCAGACCATCTAGTTACACTTAAGCTCTTTAGTGAAAAATGTAGTTTGCCCTATGTGTTTAAAATCCCCTATCTTCGTGGAGATATCAGAAAAGACATGAGCAGCAATAAGTTCAATGGCCCACATGAAGTTTCCATTATTCGGTGAGCCCCACATCTCCTCGTGACCTCTAAATGCCAAACCTCTTTCACTTAAAAACTTTATAACAGCTACAACTCTTTTCAGTACTTCAAAATAGTACTGTATGGTTTTTGTCATATGTTCTTCAAATTGCTGATCCACAGTATTTTTATTTGACTTTCTTGTTATCCAACACAACATCGCCCTCTTATGTTCCATGCTATCTTAATGATTCTCCAGAGTTCTGAGTACATTCATCCAGTCAGAAAACCTACCTGTTGTAAGTGATGTTTGGCATTTAGAAAAGAGGTTGTGTCGTAGATTTGCGATAGGTGATTAAGACTTAGTTTGGTCCCTTCTGAATAGACATAGACATAAGTGATAGCTCAGTGGGAGGTGATAAAATAGAAATAGATTTTACGAGTGAGGTGGAGGAAATATAGTAGATTCTGTCTCTGACACTCCAGACGCTTCTCTCAGTCAGCCTATCATCTACAACAGAGTTAGATTAGTCAGACAAATCTAATATAATATATAGTAGTATATATATCTCCCATACACCCACACATAAGTGACTACAATAGACACACAGACGTAAAACTATGACAATGGAAATATAGATATTTTGGAACGAGCTGACCCGACACGCTGATTAAGTTTAATGAATTTTAATTATCAGAATAAAATTCCATCACAAAACATAAAATTACATCCAGCATATACAAATAGTCATAAAGTCAATGAATTGCTACAAGAATGATAGACCCATTGGTATGATCTTTCCCCTCGATGAATAGCCCACAGTCCTGTTAGAAGAAAAGTGATAGCCCCAAAGAGTCACGGATACATATGATTTAGTCTAAGATTTCCCTTTAAAGGTATGAACAGACTTTGATACTCTGATCTATCCTAAGGAAAATATTGTTAGCAACAACACTTGCATAAAGAAATTTAAGACAGCAAAAAATGGGTGCCAAAATACAACAACAAAAGAATCGCTCAGTCCTGCATTCACTCTGTTCAGTCAGCCGTGATCACTAGCTTTCGTTCGTACTTACAGCTTTGGTAGCAACTTCTGGACAAACAATTTTTAGGACATGCACATTCAGAATCTCCAGGGTTAGACATTGGCCAAGGGAACCCCAGCTCCAAAAAGATAGGTTGAATTCGCTTCTTCAGGGAACGTTTCCTTGGTATTTCTTATTTAGGGATATTAGGTTCTGTCACATTAAAATTGTCCAGGCACGAACGTTAACAGCGAGCAAAGTGTCAATAGCTTAGATTTCTAGTAACTAGGAATGTCAGGTAACTGCCGTCTCTCAGTATAGGATTTTATTTGGTCACACCACATACTAGTCACAACTGCGTCGGAATGTTTATTTATTGTAATATTTTACTTGCCACAAGGGCTGAAATGTACTTGAGGTTTCTCTCAGGAAGAATTAAATCTGGCGCGATAGGCCCGTTACTTTATTTAAATCTTAAAGTTTATGGAATGGGTACTCTGTCGTTCTGGATGCCAATGCAATGCCAGACAGGTTTTACTTTATACACCCAAGTCTTTAAGAATAAAATGTTTATGTTCTTCACAGATACTACTCAGTACTTGTCGTGGAATATTCTAATCCACATATATAAATTATTAGTTAAATATTAAAGGCCTTCTGCAACATACACGCGTTTCCCAAACACACAATAAAATGTGCTGCCTTTCTAAGAAAAACCTTGAAATATGCAAGTTGACCTAAATTTTAAATTCCATTCATGTCTTTTTCTACACTGCGTTACCAAAACGAACGAGACAGATGGACAAAAGGATAGCGGGAAGGGAGAGGCAGAAAGCCGAACACTAAACACGCTTCGCGCGATACACAAATGCTGCCATCACGCGTGTAAGACTACAAGCACTAACTTTTTCGGACGGACAGTGATAAATTCACTACCCTTCCCAGAGTTAGGTTTTAAAATCATAAAAAACGCTTATTAGGAAAGATAACAATAGATGGGCTTACGGTTGAAAACATAACAGTACCCAGACAGCACATCTTCGAAACAGGAGGTAGAAAATACATATTTTGAACGCAGCCACGTAGCTCTTTTAAATTTGGATATTTGGGTTCCTTAGGGTTTGCTGACAAAGAATGTGTAAAACGTTACGCAAATAGTCTAGGAATTAACAAGTTATAACCAAAATAAAATATTGGGGATGCCTGACAGCATGAAATCATTTCTGCTCATAAAATTTTTTTATAACATGTTTGAAAAAACCTTGCGTTACAGAAATAGCCTACCATGTAAACTCCAAATTGATTGGAGCGCAACAAATGAAAGACGAACCACGATTGGTCGGACTATAAATACTATCTTGGTTGTTAGGGAGACGTAGAAAGGTAACATTTTTTTCAAACACTTGTCGAAACGTGGCCTCATTGGCTAGACTCGCTGATATACTCACTTAGGAGCGTTAGTTCGAGACCACTAGTGCAAATAATCTTGATAAAGCGACAGTGCGTTGAAGCCAGCTCACATTTTTGCTAAAATAAAAGCCTGGAACATAAGCAGATGGGAATTTGTGCCAGTAATTGTGCCAGAATTCATTGCTAATCAACGTATCTGTGTTTATTTCCATGAAATTGTGGTAAGCTTGAACCATTCAGTATCTTTTAATGAAAATTGAATGTAAATTGTTAATTTATGCCTGTATATATATGTGTAGTTCAGTGGCAAACAGGAGATAAAGCCTATAATGCTCCAGCCTGAACAGAGGGTGTCGGAGGGAAGTAAAACGGCATGGAATGGCCAAATAGTACACTGACACCTGGATGATTGATTAGACAGAAATAATGCTGGAAGTGCAGAGGCGTGGTAACCATTAAGGAGGGTAATGCTGGTATAAAGTATTTCAGATGAAGCTGACAGTTGGCCTAACGCTCTGAACTCAATGTTTGTGTTGTATTGTGTTCAGTGTAGAACTAGAGTATCAATTAGTTATGAAGTAGAAGGTATATCCTTCTTGTTTTCAGGGACCGTGGTCTTGATGGTACTGAGCAGCACCTGGTCAGAGCTTTGCTGAATCCAGAGTCGGACAGCATACTCCTTGGTCCATTTAGCTATCAGTGAGGTGTCTCCAGAGCCCAGGGGAGAATTCGAGCAGAGGAGTCCTTTCCTGCCACCATCACGCAAGATAAGCTAATTTGGCCAGCTGAGCTCAACATTATGTCCCCACATCTTGAAATGACTTTGTAAAAATCACCTTAAGAGGGGAATTTAATTGTCTTAATATCAGGAACTGAGAACATCTCCAATACTAGTCCCTAAAGACAAACTATTGAAGTCATGATGACAAATACCAACAGAGCTTGAACAAAACAAAACCAGTATTACCTCATTTTACCACTACACAACTGACACACATAGGATATTTTTAATAATATATGTCACTACAATATTCATATTAATCCATTCTGTACATAACTTGTAATGAAAATTGATTGTGATTCCTGGTTCCTTTGTAATTGAATCAGGACACATATTCATTCATATCAGCAATGAATACATATTGTTATTTGAAAAGTTATCAGTGACTCCTTAAGATATCCTTTAGAGTGTTATATGTATGTGAGTGTCCCAGTGTTGTCAAGTATAGTGGAATAAATTAAATTGTTTATCTGTCTGTTGTTGTTTTGACTTACACTTCATCCTACACATACCCTAGACACATAACGTAGTCATCACACTATTGCAGAATAATTCTGACTGAGATATATAGATATGTGGTAGCAAGTAAGGTTATCTATAATACACTACTCTTAATAAATATAGATACCTTCACAGCTGATCTCAGTCAGTACACTAAGTCCCCTATAAATATTTATAACATCCCACTTCACCACAGTACTCAACGCTGGCAAAGTTGGGTCACCCCAGTTTCACTGAATAAAGAGAAAACAACATATAAAATACTTATACATACTATTCCCTCGGTTATAACTTACATTATAAACTGCAAGCGTAGGGCTTGTCGTATCATTTAAATCTTCCGTGAAATAAGTTATATTCACAAAATCAGTCATCATGAATTAGAAATACATACGTATTTCGTCAATACTCAATGATGAATCCGTGCAGTTATAAGTTAGTTAAAATATTCTCGACTGATTATTCGCAGTTTAATTCATTTACAGCTGCATGAGTTTAAGCTAGAAATTATAATATATTCTGCTTTCCACAGTAACATGTCGACTAGCGAATATAACAGACTTAATATTAATTTCTTCTGCACAGAAATCTAACTAGTAAAATGAAAATAAGCGATTTATCACTAGATCACTCAACACAATAGATATTAAATATTACCTCCAAACAGAACTACGGGTGATCGCACAAACTTAGAATGATACGCTTATATGTATTGGTAGTCTAGAAGCTCGGCAAAATTTCCGAAACAAACTCAGACTTCGCTATACAGCTTATTCTCTCTAGCACGAAACAACCTGTCTACTGCAAATTTCGAGAACAGAATGAAGTCACGTTTAAACTCCTGCTAGGATATATGAAACAGACAAAGCATCCCACGTTATTTCGAAATCCGAAATAGCGCCGGTATCTCCCCCTCTCCTAACACTTCACATTAACTCAGAAGCCTGCCATAACCTGTCAATACGCGTCTTAACGCCTTCTCCGATATACGGCTATTCTGGGCGATGTATGTCTGGCGCGTTCCACACCTCAGGCCGAGAAACTAGCCGAAGAAACACTATGACAGGGGAAACTGTAGACAGATGTCTGCTCTCTATGTCTGACCAGAACGTATATTCACAGTTATTCGTCTAGTGCAGTAACTGACACATTATGTCATAAAATGCGTTCTAGTATGAGAAAAGGAACGGTAAAGGTTGAATGGGAAAGTAATATTTTGTCGCAAACGAACGAATGCGAAAAACAGGAAAAGGATAAAAGAGCGATAATAAAGTAGAGAAGAAAAGATTATAGAAAATTTATTGACCATAAATCTCTATGCGACAGGTTGCAAACAAAACAGTATATACAGCCTTTGCTCTTTGAGTAAACTAACCAGGATCTCATCACAGTCTGGCCATTTTTCAATATTTTTTTTTCAAAAAATTTGTTTCAGAAACTTCTGTTTTGCTCCTTGTAAACCCTGCTTGATTCGATATATACAACATCTGGTTTATTATTTTGAAAAAAACCTATGTCTTGCATTAAACAATTCTGTATGAAATCATTATCAACTGTTATGAGCCAGTTTTCGAGCTCACTGTATTCTTTGAAATCACTGAATTTGCTTCCCGTTTCATGTTTCTGCTCAGTCTCTGCTTGTTCCGCGGTACTTTCACGTTGACCACTGTGATCGGCATCTGTATGAAAAGCGTCAACAGTGGGTTGACTATTGCTAGAATGAGCACCCGCAGTTTGTGCACTATCAGTGGCTTCAATGGTGTTTGCTTGGCTTGTTTCAACTGTAGGTGTTGTCAAACTTAACATTGCCAAATAGTTTGTTAGTTTTTGACATTTAGAGATTTCGTCAGATCGCTTTTCTTCAGTTTGCGTTTTTGGTCTCCACTTAAGTACTTTCATGAACTCATTGTTATTCCTCTAGGGTCTTGACCTCTGTTAAAAAGGGAAAAAAATTACATTAGCCACAGCAGATCAGCCAACTTACCGCGAAACTCCACCTTTACAACATCTGTGCTACTGACTCTCAAACTTTGGGATTGTTGAAATATATACAACTAAAAATTAATCAATTTGAGTCGTGCGACTATTGTCGCATGCTTTGAATGGAAACAAATTTAGGTCAACTTTCTGAGAAAGCGTTTTTTCAATTACGGCTAGCCTACATGATGCTTTAATAACCTTTAAATTGTTATTTTAACTTTTATTTTGTACTGAATTACATTATATTATTAATATTATTATTGTTTAAAAACCCATTCTCATACAGAAGACCGAAAATTTTTAAGCAGTGTGGACTAAAGTCGCTTTTGGGGCCCCTCCGGGATTAGGGGCCCTGAAGCTTAAGCTTCACTAGTTTCATAGTAGATCCGCCACTGTAGATAGATAGATAGATGATAGATAGATGATAGATAGATGGGGGGGGGGGGGGGTGGTTGGATTAGATAGATAGACAGATAGTCGGGAAACGATTTAGTGGTTGATTGAGTGGGTTGTACCGGATTAATTAATCAGTGTATGGATGGGTGGTTGGCAAATGGATATTTATGATGCAAACAGAGCTGTTTTCATAAGTTAAAATGCGTGTCCTTTGTTTATGCTTCTTACGGAACAATTAGCTACAAATGCTTGACATGTCCCCTTGAAGTGAACCTACAGCAAAGAACTGTATGCGCTTTTGCTTTGGGGGAGCGGGGGGGGGAGGGAGGCTGTGGTTATTAGATGACATTACTAGTCCATGTCTGATTCTCACTAGTCGTATTTTGCGAAATTCTTGCAGGGTGCAATGTTCTATTCTTGACTCCAAAAACACATCATCGAGGGCGATAAGCTAAAATGTTTGCTGTTAGTTTTGTATTTTTTTAGCGCGTCCGCATTTGAAAAAACAAAAACCAAAAAAACGGCTATGTTCACTCTGTCCGTTCATGGCAAGAAACAGCTTAAGAACTACTGGACCAATTTTGATAATTTTCGTTTTTCAGGACTTGGGCCAAAACCAGCTTTAAATCTTATCTAAATCGGATAAGAATTAAGGACTCTGTATTTGTGTAGTGCGGCTTCAAGTTCGAAGCCGTATTTTTTTTTTTCAAAGTTCATCCATTAGTCAGTTCGATGGAAGGACAACATTAGGCAATCTCTGAAGGGCCGAGGACTAGATTGGAACCAGGCCGGGAGGAAGACAGCTGATAGGATAGTATGGTGTTCACTCCCTCTCTGTCTCGCAAACCTCTACACCCCAGGGTAGAAGAAGAACGACTAAGTGTGTCATCCACTAGTCAACTGGTATCTCCCCACTCCCCCTTCCCTTACACCCTCGTTTTAAATGTCAGTTTACGCGAATTACTTTATGAAACTTCATGATTTCATGCATCATGGAGACGTCATCGTCTGATACCTATTCCTACTTTTTATGTTTTCACAAGAATGTTTGCTGGTGTACCTACAACCGATCATGTTGTATTTTCTTTCACGATTTATTTGAATCAAGAAACATGTTTCGCAACCCCATAAATTGGAACCACTAGTGCCAACATGCATTGTGTTTTGAACATTGCTATAGTTTGAATATGATGTGCAGTGTCAAATAATGAGATTGAAATATCTTAAGTACAGTTACTAATTAGTAAAGGGAAAGCACCAATATTATTTTCCGTAAGAGTAAATATTTATTCTTGTATTACTTGACTAATCCTGCCGTGTACATAAACTTAAGTTGTGTATTTGCGCTAGAATGTTATATTCGTGCTTGCAAAGGTATTCAAATGGAACCAGGGCGAATTAATTCCAACGTTAGCCAAAATTACTTACTGAACCGTTCCTTTTCTACCTTGATGTGCAGAGGTTGGCGAAAGAGAGAGAGAGCGCGGCCTTATCTATCCTATCGGCTGTCTTCTTCTTGTTCTGGTTCCAGTCCTCAGTCCTTCAGGGATCGTCTGATGTTGTCCTCCCAGCGTCTACTCGGTTGTCCTCCCAGTGTCCACTCGGTTGTCCTCCCAGTGTCCACTCGGTTGTCCTCCCAGCGTCCACTCGGTTGTCCTCCCAGCGTTCACTCGGATGTCCTCCCAGCGTCCACTCGGTTGTCCTCCCAACGTCCCCTTGGATGTCCTGGATACCTGGATCACTGACTCTTGATTTCCCATACTTGTCGCGGTTATCGATCTTATCTTGTTCTGCAGACATGGCCAAACCATCGTAACTGGGACTGTTCCCGCAAACATTAAATAGATTTAAATGTCATGTTTTATGTTTTAAACTGTTTGTTTAAGACGCGAGTATCTATTTACAGAAATCTGTTATTTCATGATATGCACTGAATCTATAAAACAAAACAAAGACGACAGTATAAGTTATATGTCTCACAACATTTATAGTTTATGTTGTATGTTCTTTCCATAATGCAAGAAGGATACACCCATTGTATTTCTAGACGTTTTTCTGTTGTTTTATGGTGTGACCTGTTCCAGTAATCCTACACCTGTGTGTCCTCTATGACCTACAGGTAGATGTTACAGAGTGAATCGTAATACAGCTTATATTTCAAAATAAATATTACACCCCGACTACGTTTTAGGTCAGTGGTGCAAACAGTGTAAAAATAATGTCTTTTGTCAGACTTTTGGATATTTGTCGTAAATGTAGTTGTCAAAAATGATGACGTGGTATATTAATTTCTGATTGGAATTCCAAATGTCGGTATTAATGCACTTATTTGTTAGTACTGTTACATTCAGTAGTTTTCTGGTCTTTTTCTTTTAAAAAAAAATTGGCCGTGATATACTTGATAAGAGTGAATGCAGCATCACAAACATCATCCTGTTGCATACTGATTGGTTTTTCATCAGAAGTTCTCATGGATTTGCATCGAACGTGTGGTTGAAACAATCTAACAGAGGATATGATTGGTCTTTCATAAAATTTGTAGTTGAAGCAATCTAACAGAGGATGTGATTGGTCTGTCATCGAAAGTGTGGTTGAAACAATGTAACAGAGGATGTGATTGGTCTTTCGTCAAAAGTGTAGTTGAAACAATCTAACAGGGGATGTGATTGGTCTTTTATCGAAAGTGTGGTTAAACCAATCTAACAGAGGATGTGATTGATCTTCCACTGATAGTGTGGTTGAAACAATCTAACAGACTATACGATTGGTCTTCCGCTGATAGTGTGGTTGAAACAATCTAACATAGGATGTGATTGGTCTTTCATAAAATGGGTAGTTGAAACAATCTATCAAAAGATTTTATTGGTCGTTCATCAAAAGTGCAGTTGAAATACTCTATCACAGAATTTCTCAAAAGCTAACTTTCTCATGCTGTTTTCTTGTTTGTTTTTTTACATGAATGTTTCCATATTCTTGTTATTTTGTCGTTTTCTAGGCAGACATTGCTGCGGAGAATTCGACATTAAACCACTACCTACTTATTCACTTCTGAAAATCGTACTAAGTAAATAAGAGATTATATTTTTTTGTTGATGCTGAATTCTGTCTTTTTTTTTTTTCTTTCAGGTAGAACCACAAAACTGTTAAAAGGTTACTGACTAACAAGAACTCTTTGAATGCGGTCTACGAACGTAAACCAAACTTACCTGGATCAACTAAAGTCATCTTCACAGAGTTATTAGAACAGCTTACAGAAAGCTCTTTCATCACTTTATCTTTATTAAGCTCAATAGATTGCCTCATCTGCGACACAACTATTGGACACTTGATTAACTTAATTCCTGGATAATCCTACACACCGACCTCTTAGGCAACTCTGGTACAGGATAATCTCTGACCCCGTTTTGCTGCTTTAAAAAAATTAAATTCTACATAGACATATTTTTATATCCATATACTGTGCTGTGCTGGAATAAGCAGCATTTGTATCTACAGAAGTGAACAAAGTACATAATAACTTTGATCTTTGTCGGCATACCTACTTGAAAAATCATGCACGTAGAAATCTCAGTAGCGTTAAATTTTGTCATTTCCTACCTGTACAATAAGCTGCCTAGACGGCGTGTCGACCTATTTGGCGAAGAACTGGAGGTAGGTCTTAAGGATAAGTTTCAAGGCCACTGGTACCCGGAAAACCCGTCAAAAGGCTCCGGTTATCGATGTGTAAAGGGCAGTGGTGAAGAAGTTGATCCTGTCATTGTCGCGGCAGCCATCAAAGCCGGTCTTGACATTTTGGAAGTCAAGAATTATCTACCCGAAGACCTCACTCTTTGGATTGACCCCTCCGAGGTCAGCTACAAAATCGGCGAGAAAGGTCCGGTTAAGGTGCTATATTCTGATCGGAAGGATGAAGACGGAAGCGACAATGCGGATAGAGAAGTGCAGGCTGCCAACCGCACCTTCAATCCCGAAGCACTGACCTTCACACCAGAGTCGCAGACCTTCACATCAGACGTACTTGCGTTCACACCTGATGTGACCGCATTCTGCACTGAATCTTCTCAGTCCTTCCAGCCTATCGATTCCCTCTCTTCGTCCTTGTCAAACCTTAGCCTATCACCTTCCTCCCCAATTCCCCCCGGCACATGGAGCACAGCCACCTCCCCTTCCTCCAACTTGTTCAGCTCAGTTCTGCCTAACACTAGTGTGGCGCCTCCGTCTTTTCTTGCGACTCGCGCCAGCAATGCCAATCGCCAGCAGTTCACTGCCGCCATGTTTGCCCAAACCAAATTTGGCTCCACAAAACTTAAGACTCAAATGAAACGCCCGAATCGACTCTCGCCAACCGAGTTCGGGAACTATTTTCGCCAACAGCAGAGAAGCTACGCTGGACCACAAAGACCTCGGTCCCTCTCTCCTCGTGACCCAAGAGTCGAGTTCCTTATGGATCAGCAGCAAAGAATGATGCTTAATCAACAACAGCAACAAATGTCGCCGTCAATGCCGTATGGTCCAAAGCTCCACCATCAATTTTCTCAACACCAGCAGCAACAGCAACAAGTTTCCCCAACGGTTATCTACCCCGATTTCCTTCGGCAACACTCTTCAGGAGCCTCCTCCACTCACTCATCGCCCCACTTATCCCCGCACCTCTCTCCTCACACATCCCCCCAAGGCAACGGTCCTGCATTCCAGGACTTCATCCATTCCAGTCCAAATCTCAGCACCATTTCGTCCCTCTCCTCAGACTCCATTAACCGGTCGAGCTCGCTGTCTCATCTTGGACGTTCCTCTGGTTTCCCAAGTCTCAACAGCGCCATGACCAGCGGAAGTTCTATGTCTCATCCTGGTCGGCTCTCTCAGACTAGTTCACTTTCCCCAGATGGGCACACGTCTTTCGTGGAAGGTCTTAATGTTGCTCCAGTCAACTACCCTAACAGCTTGCAGCATCTTCTCATGGCCAACTAAACCAAGAATGTGTGGTTTACAAATCAAGAAACTCAAATCAGAAATACGTTTTCAAGTTGGCACAGAAGGGCCGGATAGTTCCAAGGCTAAATTTCCTAAGAAGTCTTAAATAAAGAGCTGTACTGTACTTCAAAGGACCAAAATCAGCTGACAGAAGAGAACCTGCAAGGTGCATCAAGACTGGAGTTTACCTTCAGACTTTCAAGAACTGATGTAACTTTCTTTCTTCAAGTATCGGTTGTAAGTTGTTGTCGGCACAGAAATCAGCCTGACTTGGCTGACAAGAGTCATGACTCAACTATTTTATGTATTTCATTTTTGATAACAGAACATAACAGTGTTAATTATGTTGGCCAGATGTCATGTATATCTTAGCTGACGTTTGTTTAAAAATTCCTGATGTGTTTTATATTTTGTACACAATTTATATGATACTAAGTGTTATTTTTTTCTTCTTCCTCCCATCATCCAATAGTCATACATTTATATCAAATTACCAATTATCTCTCTTCCTCGCCTCTCCCATGTCCCAGTTCTGATACTCTTATCATACACTTTAATTATCTGGATGCCGTTTTTAACCAAAAGTTTGCCAGTGTTGGGATAAAGATAAAATTGTCGATGTTATTTTGGTCTGGCTGTTGAGATAACTAAGTTGCCAATTCCCACTTTAACCCCATACTTCCATCCCCAAAGTCCTATTGATTTATTTTTTTTATTATTCATAACAATATTTCCATGTACAGTTTATGAATTTTTAATGACGCTAATGGCATTTGAATCTAATTTCTTTTGTACTCTCGTAGTTAACACTTCAATTATTTTTTTTCAGTTATAAAACAGTCGTATTTTTGCATGTCTTTCTAGATTTTATAACGCCTAATTTTTCACTGATTTAAATCTGTTTTCTATATTACTTTTGTAGCATTTTGTAATGTCTAAAAAAACATTATTCCGAATGTCTATATTTTTAAACGTTTATCAAAATATGTATGTTTTATTCTCTTGTATTTAACGATGGGGACATGTTTATCCCATTTTCCAGTCATCTTTTTTCATATTACTACTTACTTACTTAGTCGTTCCTCTTCTAACGTGAGGTGTAGAGCTTTGGAAGAGAGAGCGCCAGACTATCCTATCGGCTGTCTTCCTCCTGGCCTGGCTCCATTCTTGTCCTCGGTCCTTTAAAGATTGTCTAATGCTGGAGGTCTGGATCCCTGGCTCTTTGTTTCCCATGCTTGTCGTGGTAGCCGATCTCCTCCCATTCTGCAGACATGGCCAAACCATCTTCATATTATTGTCATCAATTTCCTCTGCGCTTCTTAAGTTAGCATGGAACTACCACTGCAGCTGGTCCCCTTATTGGGAGCCTGCACCAAGCAGTCACGTGCTATTGCAGAAGTGGTTTTCATGAGCAATTAGCTTTATATGATGAGGTTGCCAGTTCCATACACAACCTCATTTTAGTGGCTTGTACGACATGCCTGAGGGTGCAGTAATCCTATTCGTTCTGTGTCTTTTCAGAGACCCCCGGGTCCTGGGTGGGGCTTTTACTTATGTGTAGTTGTTTATTTCATGTAATAAAATTTCAACTTATGGGCGTAAATGTGTAATTTTCGAAGCTGCTGTCGTGTTTGAGAGATAAAAACCAGGGTGAGCGATAAATCCCTTACTGCTTTACTTAAAACATATCAATCAATCAATCAATCAATCAATACTCTTTAGCTCTCCGAGGAGCAAGGCTTTCAACAAACACGTGCCAAATCCTCCTGTCCTGTGCCATCCGCTCAGGTTCTTTCCATGTTTTCCTCATCATTTTCACCTCTGTTTCCAGTTCTCTTCTCCATGTGTTTTTTTATCTACCTCTGCCTCTCTTTCCCTGTGGATTCCAGAACAAGGACTGCCTTGTAATGCTATCAACAGGATTCCTCAATGTGTGTCCTATCCACCGCGATCGTCTTATTCTCAACTCTTGTTCCACTGGCACTTGTCTGGTTCTTGTCATCAATTCCACATTTGTGACTATACCATTTCAGTCCTTCTATTCTACGCAAGCACCCGTTTATAAAAGTCTGTAGCTTTTTGGTTGTTGTTTTTGTTGCTCTCCATTCTTAAAACATATGCTTTTAATAAATTATGGTACGTGTAATTGAAATACACCATAACAATGAGAGAATGCTAACGTTATTTGTTGATTATTATAAAGTTATTCATCATCCAAAATGGTGATCGTGAGCGTTCTTGCTTATAGTCAACTTTTTAAAAAAAACATTTCCACAAACCTTTTGACATAAATCTTGTTCAATTCTTTGAAATGTTTCTGTTATTGCTGTTTTGAGATTCTCTAAGGTTTTCGAACATATGCCTTGTCCTTTAAATATGCCAATAAAAACTGATTTACTGGAGTAAAATGATGGGGATCTCGCAGGTCATCCGTTTTCCAATCCACCTGTTTGGGAATTGTTCATCAATACAATGTCAGACAATAAGGGTGTACTTAAAATGTTAGGGTAGCCTGCAAAAACAATTCCCCCCCCCTTTTTTTTCCCAAAAAGGGGGTGGGGGAGGTTGGAAGAGGTAGCCTTTTTGTACTTGCAATGTTAGGGTATCGTGCGAAAAAATGAAAACAAAAAATTGTTTGGATAATCCAGTATGCATTTCTTGATACACAATATTTTGAAATGGCAAGTGATATATGGCTCACCCTGTTGTATTGTGAAAAGATACATTGTGGCTTTTATTGCAGTTTTCGTTATCTTGTTGCACTGAAAACTTGACTCATTCTCAGCATTAGAATGAGGAAGAAAAACTTATTAAAAAGGGGTCACGTTCGACAGAGAAAGACCACATTGGCCATAGAATTAATTGGAATCTACCTCTCATACCCTGATGATTCTAGAACAAAGATTGTCTTGTAATGCTATCAACAGGATTCCTCAATGTGTGTCTTATCCATCGCCAGCTTCTTGGTATTGTTGATCTTTTTGTGACGTCTTCTACAGGATGGAGGGTAACCAGCCCTAAGTCCCATTCCTCCTTAACTGCTTTTTTTACGATGGTTTTGGTAGGTTACTGTTCTTTGTTCCCTTTTCGGGCTAACGCCAACATATAAAAAGGGTTTTTATTTATTTGATGAAACACTGCCCAGGTTTTGTTTATGGAGAATAAGTCAAGAACAGGGTTGGGAATGGTTCCATACACGTGTGGACATTAGTGGAGCAAGAGATGAACTGTTTGAAGTACACCAGTGCATCTTGTAAATCAATGAAATTGAAATAACCAAACACAAGCGCTAACATATTTTTGAAGCATCCTGCTTAAGGTGAATAATTCATAATCGTTGTGTAAGATGGCTTTTGCGCGTTCTGAAGCGAGTTGTCAAGGAACTAGTAAAGAGAGTGTATCTATTAATGTACATGGTATTGGTATGGGAGGCAAAGAGCCAGGGATCCAGACCTCCAGAGTTCGCTGGGAGGACATCATTAGACAATCTTTGAATGATCAAGGACTAGAATGGAACCAGGTCAGGAAGAAGGCAGCCGATAGAATAGTATGGTGCTTTCTCTTCCAAATCTCTACACCTCACGGTACAAAAGGAACGACTAAGTAAGTAAGTAAGATATTGCTTGACACTCATTTCTTTTCTAAAGACAGCAACACAGCCTCGCTTACGCAATAAACTGAAAGGTCTATTTATATCCTTCGGTATTTATCCAGCAATGACCTTGGCTTTAGAATGACGGGCAAGGGGCATGCCTTTGCTTAATGATGCAAAATATATAAAAGCTAAAAATAGTATCTGAAATACAGTATTGTCTTTTTTTTTTTTTTTAGCTCATCGTTTTTAGTTTTCTGCACTTTTTTTCTTTACAGAACCAAAATAGCCACGCACTTTCTGTTCCGAACACACACAAAAAATGAATTAAAAGTTTGAGTTTGTTTCCCACTATATATTCTTCTAGAGAATTGTTATCCCATATAGTGTTTAAATAGTTACAGGCTGCTTTAACCACAAAATACGCCTGCTGTTATGTTATTGTTCTCGAAATCTTACGGTCTGGGGTAAAAAGTCAAGTGTAAACACAACGTACCACTGACTCAGTTGTTTGTATTCATCTGTTGGCTCAGTTGTTTACACAATCTACTGACTCAGTTGTTTGGTTCATCTACTAACTCAGTTGTTTGCTTCATCTACTGACTCAGTTGTTTGCTTCATCTACTGACTCAGTTGTTTACATAATCTACTGACTCAGTTGTTTGCTTCATCTACTGACTCAGTTGTTTGCTTCATCTACTGACTCAGTTGTTTGCTTCATCTACTGACTCAGTTGTTTGCTTCATCTACTGACTCAGTTGTTTGCTTCATCTACTGACTCAATTTTTTTGCTTCATCTGTTGACTCGGTTGCTTGCTTCATCTACTGACTCAGTTATTAGTCTTACCCAGTTATTTGCCTCTGTTATTGAGATTTAGCGAGCTGAGTGTTTCCACAGTAGATCCCCACATCTCCTGGTTTGCCTACCGCTGGGTTAAAAGGTAAAAAGTAGTCCTATAGCAGATACTGCCTAGGGGAGTGAAGTGTTAGAGACTTCACTAATCTAGGTCCAGCATCAAGAGGCGGGGGGACCATTTCCCTTCCTCGCTGCCTTTTCCCTCCCTAACTCAAGTGCAAAGTCAGGAACCCATTTACAGCTGGGTATTCTGAAGCATGTCGATACCGTGAATCGAACTCGGCACCTTTGCCGCTAGAGACCAACGCTCTATCCACTCTGACAATGGGGCGCTCAGGGTTAAAAGATAGAGTAATAAAGAGAGAAAACGTTAAACCACGTAACAACTATACGAACATTGCCCTAGCTCAGTGTTTCTCAAGCGGTGTGCCGCGGCACACTAATATGCCACCGCGCCTATCAAAGTGTGCCGCAAAATTTTTTTTAATGTACTTACATGAAGTATATTTATAGTGATCATGTAATATAAATATCTCTCTTGCACACATCTTTGAACCTCAGCTGTGGTCGCCCAACTGTTCTCTTGCCATCTGCTAATTGTCCGTAGAAGATATCTTTTGGGATGCGACCATCTTCCATGCGGCGAACATGGCCAAGCCAGCGAAGTCTGCGCTGTCTAAGCAGCGTATACATACTTTGAAGGCCAGCACGTGACAACACCTCGACATTTGTCACTTTATCTTTCCACGAGATGCCGAGGATGCGGCGTAGACACCGCAAATGGATATATATATATATATATATATATATCACTGTAATTTTTTATTCAGGCGCGGGGTTAGATAGGTGTGCCGCCAATTTTTAGAAAATTGAAAAGTGTGCCGTGAACACAAAAAGGTTGAGAAACACTGCCCTAGATGTTAGCTTGTATGCTGTATAAACACACATACAACCGTTAAAATAGAGATACTTGCTAGCTTATCTGACCTACTGTCTGCATTCTGTGGTCCTGACATCCTTTTGTTTCCATTTCATCTGCACGACAGACGTTAACCATCTGTCACTGGTACACGTTTCTAGCACAGATAAGTTAGCAACATTCTGAAATAGGTCAGTTTTGTTTATCTTTCAGTCGTGTGTATTATGTTTTTTTACCCTAGCATTGACTTGTCATTTTCTTGAGTAGTGGTTCTTAAACTGGACTCCACGTGCGCCCGTAGGGCTGCGTGAAGTCATTCTGTGGTTAGAGGTATCATTTCTAGGTTTAAGATGCTCTAACTAGGGATGTATGACACTGTCTCTCTCAGCGTGAGGTATCTTAGAATGGAGGCTGGGTACCTTAGAATGGATGCTACGTACCTTGTTAGGAATGCAGGATACCTTTTCTGAGAGTGTGGGCTAGTTAACCATTATAGAGATGAGAGATGCTTACAGAAAGCATATGCCCGTCGGAGGGGTAGGGGGGAAGAACGGTGTTGGAGGCAAGTCACATGTTTTTGAGAAACGTCTGAGGTTGCCACGTGTTTTTTTAAAGAGACGTTGGGGGCATGCCACATGTTTTTAAAGAGACGTTGGAGGCCTGCTACATGTTTTTAAAGAGACCTTGGAGGCCTGCCACATGTTTTTAAAGCGAAGTTGGAGGCCTGCCAAGTTTTTTTAAAGAGACGTTGGGGGCATGACATGTTTTTAAAGAGACTTTGGAGGCCTGCCAAGTGTTTTTAAAGAGACGTTGGAGGCATGCCACATGTTTTTAAAGAGACATTGGAGGCATGACACGTGTTTTTAAGAGTTAAAAACATAACTACTCCATGTAGTTTCCGAGGGTCTCTGAGGGGACAAAGAAAAGAAAGAATAGAAACACTGCTACCTCAAGCATGTCGTAAAAGGCGACTACTGTGAGATTGTGCATGAAATCACAAAAGAAACCACTGCTGCCACAACACGCTTGACAGGAGAACAGCTGCAGGAGTAGCCCATGCTCCGTAAGGAGTGACAAAGGAGATCAATGAATGCAGAACGCAACCACTACTACTGTTACTATATATATATATATCGTGTGAAAACATATTTTGAGACTCATGAGCCGGCAGTCTACAGCAAGCTTAAAAACTACAACGCAGATGTTTGCGGAAAACAAACTAACAACTCGACAAATTTTAATGGACGACTTAGGCTAACGGTTGTAGATGGAAAAAAAGTGTGGAAAGAACCTAAAAGGTAAATGCAGTCCCATAGCAAATGCTAATTTGGTTTAGTGGAGATGAGTTTAAACATCAGCATGGAGTAGGTTTTATCGTACATAAAGATAGATTGAACTCTGTCATCAGCTGCACCCCAATAAATAGCAGGCTTATCACCATTCGTATTGCAGCACATCCAAAGAACATCTCCATCATACAGGTATATGCCCCCACTACTGAATATGAGGATGAGGCAATTGATACATTTTATGACAATCTGGATGAAGCAATTAAGAAAATTCAAAAGAAAGATCTTCTCATCGTGTTAGGTGATTGGAATGCTAAAATAGGGCCAGATGCATACGGTCACTGGGCCGGTACAGTAGGGAAATTTGGGACAGGAGAAACCAACGATCGAGGACTAAGGCTACTAGAATTTCTTTAACTATAAAGAATAGCAACTATAAACTAATCCTTGCAAATACACTATTTCCTCATAAGTTATCAAGAAGAACAACGTGGCATGCCCCAAAAACTGAGATACATGGTCAAATTGATTTTATTCTTGTATCCAAAAGATTCAAGTCCAGTATTAATAAAGCCAAGACTAGGACTTTTCCTGGCGCCGACATTGGTAGTGATCACGACATGGTATTGATGACGCTCAAGCTTAAACTTAAAAAGAACTATAATCAAAACAGATGTTCTCAGTTAAGATTCAATTTAGACAAACTGAAAGATCCAGAAATCGCGGGAATCTTTGAGGCAACTGTTGGAGGAAAATTCGCAGCTCTCAACTTTTTGGAGGATGATATCAACTCAATCACAGAGAACATGAAAGACGTGCTCATTGAATCAGCAACAGAAATACTTGGTAAAAGAAAGAAAATAAACAAACCATGGGTTACAGATGACATTCTAAAGTTATGTGATACACGGCGGGAAATGAAAAAGGTTAAGAAAGAGGTTCCTGAAGCAGCATGGCAATACAGTATGGTGAACAAAAATATTAGGAAGAAAATGAAACAGGCCAAAGAAAAATGGGTAGCTGATCAATGTGAGTCCATTAATACGGGGCTAATAAAAGGTAACAGCAAGGCAGCTTTTGACACATTAAGAAAACTATCAAAACCTCAACAGCCCATGGTAACTGTCATAGAAGATAGCAATGGGGCTCTGCTCAATGAAAAAACAGCTGTAACGAGAAGGTGGACAGAATATTGTAAAGAATTATATAACTGTAAACTTGACACTGACTTAGGCATATTAAACAACATTAAGTGCGAAAACAGGGAACTCGGAAATGCAGCAATATTACGGGAAGAAGTGGAAGAGGCTATATGTTCGATGAAAGGAGGGAAGTCACCGGGTGTGGATAATATACCAGCAGAGCTCTTGAAATATGGAGAACCAGATATAGTAAAAATCATGACAACAATTTGCCAGAAGATATGGAGTACAAAAAAATGGCCAAAAGAATGGACGCAGTCATTAGTAATACCGCTTCCAAAGAAAGGAAATCTAAAAATGTGCAAGAACTACAGAACCATTAGCCTTATTAGTCATCCAAGTAAGGTAATGTTAAGGATACTTTTGAACAGAATAAAACAGAAATCAGAAGAAATCTTGTCAGAGGAACAGGCTGGCTTTAGACCAAAAAGAAGTACCTCAGAACAAATCTTCAATATTAGATTACTTATCGAAAAACATCTCCAACATCAACACGATTTATACCATAACTTCATCGATTTCACAAAAACCTTCGATCGAGTCTGGCATGAAGGCTTATGGCAAGTAATGAGAAAATTCAATTTTGATACCAACATCATAGATATCATTGAAGCACTATACAAGGAGGGTGATGCGCCAGACAACAGAGGGCAGTCCAAGAGGAATAAGATGGACTACATTTTCAACATTGGAAGATCTGGAATATGCAGATGACATTGCACTGCTGGCACATTCACATCAACACATCCAGGAAAAAACGGATAGACTTAATAAATTTAGCCAGCAGGTGGGCTTGAACATCAATTTAAAGAAGTCTGAGGTCATGACGCTCAATGTGAGCAACCCTGAGCCCATATCAGTAAGGAATCAGCAACTGGTACAGACAGATACCTTCACATACCTAGGAAGCATAGTAACACCAGACGGTGGGGCAGGCAAAGACATCAACATCAGAATGAATAAGGCAAGAACAGCCTTCTTTAGCCTAAATAACATCTGGAAGTCCTCCCAATACAGCACAAGCACAAAATTAAGATTATACCAGAGTTGTGTGCTTTCTGTGCTTCTCTATGGTGCGGAATGCTGGAGAGTCACAGAGAAGGAAATGTCAAAATTGTCCTCTTTTCACACAACATGCCTAAGAAAAATTCACCGAATCTTTTGGCCGAATACCATCACCAACCAAGATCTGCTTACTCGTAGCAAGCAAGAGGACATGCATACCATCATAGCTGGCAGACGCTGGAGCTGGGTTGGTCATGTCCTCAGAAGAGACCCCGATGCCATCACAAGAACAGCTATGCTTTGGACCCCTGAAGGAAAGCGAAAGAGAGGCCGACCAAAAACAACTTGGCGGAGGACTGTGGAGGCTGAGATGCAAAGAATGAGCCAGAGTTGGGGCACTGAACGAAGGATGGCCACCGACCGTGCAAAGTGGAATCAATTTGTTGTTGCCCTACAAGACGCCACTAGGCGTGATGGCCACTGACTGCTTTGACGGTCGGTGGTTAAGGATCGAAGAAGAAGAAGACTATACAAGGACGCAAGCAGTGCTGTTTTTGTAAGCAACGACATTAGAGAATTTTTCAAAACAACTGTAGGAGTTCGCCAAGGATGTATCCTGTCACCAGTGCTCTTTAATATATATCTAGAACATATTATGCAGGAGGCTCTCTACGATTATAAATCAACCATATCGATTGGAGGCCGACCTCTGTGCAACCTACGTTTTGCTGATGATATTGATCTGATAGCTGGATCAGAATCAGAACTTCAAGACCTAACCTCTAGACTGGAGAAAGTAACAAGAACGTATGGGATGGAAATTAATATAGAAAAAAGCAAGATATTGGTGAATAGCCATAAGAAACATGTTCCGACCAACATTACGTTAAATGGGCAAACGTTAGAAGAAGTTAACACCTTTATATATCTCGGGTCCACTATATGTAGTGATGGAAGATCAATTAAAGAAATCAAGACAAGACTTGAGATGGCCTCAGCTGCCATGACAAGGTTGAATGTGATCTGGAAAAGTAACATCAGTTTTCCTGTGAAGATCAAATTATAAAAATCACTTGTATTATCTATTCTCTTGTATGGGTGTGAGGGCTGGACACTCACTGCAGATACGGAGCGAAGGATTCAGGCTTTCGAGCATAAATGTTATAGAAGAATTTTGCGCATTTGCTATAAAGAGCACAAAACAAAAGTCTATGTTAGAGAGAAGATAAACACCTATGCAGGCCACCAAGAACCACTTTTGTCAATAGTGAAACGTCGAAAGCTTGCCTGGTTTGGGCATGTAACTCGTCATGACTCCCTTTCGAAAACGATCCTTCAGGGAACAGTCGAAGGTAAACGGAGAAGAGGAAGGCAGAGAAAATCCTGGGCTGATAACATCAAAGAATGGGCAGGACACGGTTTTTCCACACTTGTACGCATTGCTGAGGATAGAGAGCAGTGGAGGACCCTGTCTGCTGATGCTTCCACCATGGCACCCCTACGACCCATGACGGGTTACGGGCTGAGATGATGATGATAGCAGATGCTGCCGTAGGATAGTGAAGTGTTAGAGACCTCACTATACTAGGTCCCACTTCGAGAGGTGGGATGGCCAGTTTCCTTTATTGCTGCCTTGCCCTTCTTTAACTCAAGAGCAGTCAGGTACCCATTTTACAGCTGGGTAGACTGGAACATGATACCACCGTGTTTTGAATCCGGTACCTTTGCCAGTGCTCTAAACACTCTACTAATCGGACGCACAGAAAGAACTATGTATCCATTTTAATCAACTTCTGAAGTGGAAACGTAGATGATCAAGTTACTGGGGACGAATGATGAGATGAACCGGCTATAAAATTCCTCGGTTGTAAAAATTCTCATAGAAAAGGCTAGAAACGTGAGCACTGGCGTAGCTAGCAGCCCTTTTTCAGGACAGGTCCTTTTCAGGGCTTCATCGTGCTAGCAGATGTATACTATTGGTACTTTTCAGAACTTAGTATATTTCAATGATGTACGAGCTAGCAGTCCTTTTTTCAGAGCTAGCCGTTTTCAGGGCTACTTCATGCTAGATAATAGATGCTAGCAGACCTTTTTCAGGGCTAGCCGTTTTCAGGGCTACTTCATGCTAGCTGATAGATGCTAGCAGACCTTTTCAGGGCTAGCCCTATTCAGTGCTATTTCATGCTAGTTGATAGAATCCAGTAATCCTTTTTATCAACACTATGCTTCAGTTAACAAAGCTCACTTATTTTGTAATAGCAAATTGCGCTCTAAAATAACCAGCGCCTAGGTTGAAAAGTACGTACCGCGCTACAAGAAGGCAAAACTCGCAACGAAAAACAAAGCGATCATTCTTGTCAACGAAATATTTATGACGTCAGCACTGTGCTCGAGTGGCACTATGACCTGAAAAGGCAGACCCTAACTCTGGCCTCTGATCGGATTTCTTGTCATCCATCTTCCGGCTGTCAGCTTTAGTAGTGGAGCTTCTTTGGCACACCATTCGTGGGATACCACAGCGGATAGGATACAGAGAAGGCAGTTGTTCTCTTGTCAAGAAAGGCAGCTCTGGCATTACGTTTGGGACTATGTAATCGAATATCATATTATTAAGAATTTCTTAGTGTAAACCCTACTCGTACTCGTTCCGCATATTTCAAACGATATTACTAAGTCAAACTTTTTCGTATGCAGGAAGAATTCTAACTATATGGTTTGTATTATCATGTCAGCGGAGATGATTCAATCAATCAATACCCTTTAGCTCCCCAAGGAGCATATGCCTTCAACAAACACATGCCAAGTCCTCCTGTCCCGTGCCATCCGCTCAAGTTCTGTCCATGTTTTCCTCATCATTTTCACCTCTGTTTCCAGTTCTCTTCTCCATGTGTTTTTTTGGTCTACCTCTGCCTCTCTTTCTCTGTGGATTTCAGAACAAGGACTGCCTTGTAATGCTATCAACAGGTTTTCCTCAATGTGTGTCCTACACACAGCGTCTTCTTCTCAATTCTTGTTCTACTGGCACTTGTCTGGTTCTTGTCATCAATTCCACATTTGTGATTTTGTCATACCATTTCAGTCCTTCTATTCTACGCAAGCATCCGTTTATAAAAGTCTGTAGCTTTATAGTTGTTGTTTTTGTTGCTCTCCATGTCTCAAAGCCATACAATATGATTACAATATGAGTATTAATAACAGAATTTGCCGATTATATGTCACTTTAAATCAAAACAAAACAAAATGAATCGTGCAAGACAGATCTAAGAAAACAGAGAAAACAGTCAGATCTGAAGGGACAACTATAGCCTTAGTCATTATTAATAATCAGATCTGAAGGGACAACTATAGCCTTAGTCATTATTACTAATCAGATCTGAAGGGACAACTATAGCCTTAGTCATTATTACTAATCAGATCTGAAGGGACAACTATAGCCTTAGTCATCATTACTAATCAGATCTGAAGGGACAACTATAGCCTTAGTCATCATTACTAATCAGATCTGAAGGGACAACTATAGCCTTAGTCATTATTACTAATCAGAACTGTGATGACTTACCGTTTATCTGTATATCTCTTTGTCTTCTACTTCAGGCAGTCAGTGTTTTTGGCTCTCTTGGGTGCAGTGGCGAATCTACACTTTGGGGGCCCTGAAGCTTGATCTCAAGAAGGGGTCTCTTTTATAATGAAAAAAAAGTGTTGGGGGATGCGAAAGAAACGTATTGGTATAGGGGGCACTGAAGCTCAATGTTCATTAGCTTCATAGTAGATCCGCCTCTGCTTGGGTGCGTAGGTCATTGATCATGTTCACTTCATCCCGTTTCTTAGACCACTTTCTGTAGCACTGCTCTGGTGTTTCCTGAATGGTCCAGTTTCTATCTTATTGTCTTTTATGGAGTTCCAAGGTTTCTCCTTATCCGGTGTTGTGGTATCAGTGATTGATGGGGCATTATCAAGGTAGACTTCCTTCACTTCTCACTGTACTTTCAGTCCAGACTATATTGTTTTCCTTTTATTTGCTGATTAGCTGTATAGGAATTATATGTACGTAAATACAGGTTATTAATAATGTGATTTGTGCAACATTAATTGTTAATAACTTTGAATGTGCACATGATAGAATCCCACTGTAGATGAAACATTAAAGCATAATTTATTTCGTTTAAACATAAAGTAGTTCAAATTTTTTAAGCTTCACCATAACCGCCATTTTTCTTGACACATTTTACAATCCGATTTTCCAACTCATTACGTTAAAAACATTCTGCAGTTGCTGCCTAGTAAGCTGCCATTTGTCATCGCGACCTTACGTTTATCCAAAAGTATAACCCCAGATCTAAGGGTCTTTTATATTTGGACATGCGCCCTAATATAACCGACTAGGTTGAACGGGACGCGCCTCGCCAAAACGAGGCAAAGCTTTATTTTTAAAAAAAAACGTTTATCCAAAGAATGTGGTTTTGATGAGCAGAAGGCCAGGCCAGGAAGAAGACAGCCGATAGGATAGTATGTCGCTCTCTTTTTTCCAACCTCTACATCTCACGGTATAAGAGGACCGACTAAGTAAGTAAGTAAGTATGCGCAGAAGACAGTTTTTAACTTTAAATTATGCTTTCGTGCCGTTTACATTGTGCACAGTTTTCAAAGTTACACCAGGACTTTATAAACACACTGTTTGTTTAGATAGATAGATAGATAGATAGATAGATAGATAGATAGATAGATAGATAGATAGATAGATAGATAGATAGATAGATAGATAGATAGATAGATAGATAGATAGATAGATAGATAGATAGATAGATAGATAGATAGATAGATAGATAGATAGATAGATAGATACATAGATAGATACATACATAGATAGATACATAGATAGACGGTCGGACGACATAGAGATATATAGAGATATAGATAGGTAGGTGGGTAGATAGGTGTGTGTGTGCTTGTGGGTGTGTGTAGCTGTAAACGCATGGAGAAGAGCACTAGAGACAGAAATGAAGAAGATAAAGAATACATGGAAAAATCTTGAGCGAACAGCACAGGAGAGGAGAACCTGACACTTATTTGATGAACGCCTGCCTATACGTTGTGTGGGGATGGTGATAATGATGGTGATGATGATGAAAACAATGGTACGTGCTGAAAAATTCTTGCAGGAAGGGTTAAATATTGTGTCTCTCGCCTATTTCTGTTTCTCTCGCTCTCTCACACTCCGGACATGTCTCCATCAGTTTTTATCTCAATAAATAACGCAGCAGACTCTCGGCTAGATATCTCACAATAGGTCTTTAGTTTCAAATCTACAGCCACTGTAGGGGGTCCTCTTAATAAAATTTAAAAAACTATATAGATTGTATTCTTTAGCATTAATGGAAATAATATAAAAACCAAAGAGCACCAATTTATTCAATACATCGATGTATCAATACATCATCACTGTTTTAATTTGTGTGTTTTTGATTTTTTGTGTAGATGTTTTTTTTTTTTTTTTTTTTTTACCGTAGCAATAAAATAAGCAATGCGAGAAGACCGATAAAAACAGTGACTCCGGGAAAACCCACGAATATTGTGCAATACCAATATTGATCTGCGAGGGCGGCTGCTAGAGTGCTTTTAGATTAAATAATGATAGGGGAATTGCGGACATGTGGATGTTATCTTTGGGATGCAGAGGCGAGGATGGTTAGATGTAAGAGCGCGGATGTGTTGATGTTGGAGGAGAAAAAAAAGGTGTGTTGAAATCAAATACGGATGCGGGCTTCAAAACATCTTATCCCTCCAGAAAACAATGAGACCGAAGAAAAGAAGGGGGGAGGTGGTAGAATGAATAAATCAGTGATCTTGCATCGCTCTATTGTAATGTAGGTCACGTGTAGTACCCAGGGTTGTCCCGGGGAGACAAAGAAAGAATATATATGTTGCTCCCTCAGTTATAACGTTAACAGCGGTTCATACGAGGTTGTGCATAGGGCTGGCAACCTCATAATCAATATATATATAAAATCCCAGCTCTTTCTGTCACTAACGCTAAGGGATGTAACTTTGATTGAAAGTTAGACATTAATTGTATTGTTTCCCTTATATGTACTCTCCAGAAAATAGTAACACTTACCAAAGAAAAGTGCGCAAATGACGGTGTGCACAAAAAATATATTTATAGAATGTGTGATCCCGTATATACACATTGGGATCCTTGCTGCTGCTACGTAGTTCGTGTACTGTGGTGATGCACAGTGGTTTTTTAAAATACACTGTACTTTTGAATCAGTAAAATTGCCGTTAGGTGTTGGTGCTTTTGAATTTAATTCCCGTGTACACTAGTGTACAAATAAAATGTTACAGAAATTACTACTGTACGAGCACGTGACTACTTTGATGCAGACGTCCAGCAAGGGGATCAGGCTGCGTAGGTGGTCCCATGATTTTCATTGAGCACACAGAAAAAAGGAAAATTCAATCACTCCTTCATCGCCTTTCAATCCCCTTCAGAAAACGTAAGTAAAGTCTTCCTGTCTCGTGCCGTCTGCTCTACGTCTTTTCCTGTTTTCTTCATCCTCTTCATGTCTGTCTCCATTTCTCTTCTCCGCGTGTTCTTTAGTCTTCCTTTACCTATCTTATCCCTAGGGATTCCCAGAACAAGGACTACCTGGTCATAGGTTTCCTCAATGCGTATCCTATCCAGCTTCCCCTTCTCATGTCTTGTTCCACTGACATTTGTCTGGTTCTTGTCGTTAGTTCCATATTAGTAGTCTTGACATACAATTTCAATCATTCTATTCTATGCACAAAAAAAGGAAGAAAGGACGATGATAATTGTAATGTTAAAACATTTCAGACACGATTACAGCCAAGTTAGAATATCAAAAAAATCCCAGTATATCCTTGACACAGACATTTAATTTGATGAAGCCAGTGTTAGCATTCATTTAAAAAGTGGAAAGAATTTGAAGAAAAAAAAAATGTTGCCTCGTTTTGGCGACGCGTCTCGTTCAACCTAGACACATAGTCTGTCGTTTATATTAGGGCGCGTGTCCAAATGTAAGAGACCTTTTGGTCTGGCAGTTCTGATTAGGAAAGTTAAATTGGAAATTGATAAGTTAACTTCGTGAAGGGACAGTGATGGAGAATTACTACAGAACAGGTTTAGGAATGGTTCCAGACATGTATGGACATTGGCAGAACACAAACTGAAGTTTGTAAATGAATTTAAATTTAAACAGCGTACGCAAGTGGTAACATACTTTTGAACCACCTTGTATAAGGTCAGTAATTCATTTTTATTGTTTAATCATTGCGTGAAATATTTTCTCAACGTTTATTTTTCTCAACAGTTGCACACTAAGTGAGGACTTTTGGTTGTTATTGACTTCATGAACGTGAGAATGATAATGAAGTGGTTAAGTGCTTGGGGATGCGATTATTTTCTGTCAGACGTTAAAATGAGAGTAATTGAATGTTTGCTGTTTTCCCGTTGACACATTTGCAGTATTCTAAAAAGTCGCGCTCTTATGGCTGGAAACTGTAGTTTCTGTCGTCAACTAGCCATACTCGTAGTGGTATATAAACTGTATTTTTGATGATATAAAAGCTTAAACGCGCACATACAAACACACAATTGCACGAGCTGTTTTTAGTATATTTAAGTAAAGTGGAAGATTCCCCTTAACGTATACAAAATAAAATCAGAATGGAAGAGCCCCACTTAACACGTGTATATAGGTGGTGCATGAAGTCTTCTCAATGTATATGGGAGATAAATCATCAAATTTTACTGAATATAACAATATGGTCTTACATATTTTGATTTACCATATTATTCTAGAGTACAAATAGCACGAAAAAAAAAAAACAAGTAGAAATTTAACAATTTTACCTCACTAATTTTCAACCAAGCCGTTTTCCAAAAAAAGAAAATTAAAGTGTTTGTATTTACATCGTATTTCTCCTCTCCTGGAGAGAACGCTTGCGATGGATAGGAGATGCATTGAGGAACCCTGCTGATAGCATAACAAGACAAGTCCTTGTTCTGTAATCTCCAGAGTAAGAGAGGGGGGGGGGCGGGGGGGGAGTAGACCGGAAAAACCCGGAAAAGAGAACTGGAGACAGAAATGAAAGGAATAAAGAAAACATGACAGGATCTTGACCTTCTTCTTCCTTCGCCCTCTGACCTCTACATTAATGACTCTAATAAAGGCTGTAGTGAGGTCAAGGTTCCTGACATCTCCTTCGCCCTCTGACCTCTACATTAATGACTCTAATAAAGGCTGTAGTGAGGTCATAGTTCCTGACATCTCCTTCGCCCTCTGACCTCTACATTAATGACTCTAATAAAGGCTGTAGTGAGCTCAAGGTTCCTGACATCTCCTTCGCCCTCTGACCTCTACATTAATGACTCTAATAAAGGCTGTAGTGAGCTCAAGGTTCCTGACATCTCCTTCGCCCTCAGACCTCTACATTAATGACTCTAATAAAGGCTGTAGTGAGGTCAAGGTTCCAGACAACCTCCTTGCCCTCAGACTCTACATTAAGACACTAATAAAGGCTGTAGTGAGCTCAAAGGTTTCATTAATGACACTGATAAAGGCTGTAGTGAGCTCATTGCTCCTCACATCTCCTTCGCCCTCTGACCTCTACATTAATGACTCTAATAAAGGCTGTAGTGAGGTCAAGGTTCCTGACATCTCCTTCGCCCTCTGACCTCTACATTAATGACTCTAATAAAGGCTGTAGTGAGGTCAAGGTTCCTGACATCTCCTTCGCCCTCTGACCTCTACATTAATGACTCTAATAAAGGCTGTAGTGAGCTCAAGGTTTTTGACATCTCCTTCGCCCTCAGACTTCTACATTAATGACTAATAAAGGCTGTAGTGAGGTCAAGGTTCCTGACATCTCCTTCGCCCTCTGACCTCTACATTAATGACTCTAATAAAGGCTGTAGTGAGGTCAAGGTTCCTGACATCTCCTTCGCCCTCAGACCTCTACATTAATGACACTAATAAAGGCTGTAGTGAGCTCAAGGTTCCTGACATCTCCTTCGCCCTCTGACCTCTACATTAATGACTCTAATAAAGGCTGTAGTGAGCTCAAGGTTCCTGACATCTCCTTCGCCCTCAGACCTCTACATTAATGACACTAATAAAGGCTGTAGTGAGGTCAAGGTTCCTGACATCTCCTTCGCCCTCAGACCTCTACATTAATGACTCTAATAAAGGCTGTAGTGAGCTCAAGATTTTTGACATCTCCTTCGCCCTCAGACTTCTACATTAATGACTAATAAAGGCTGTAGTGAGGTCAAGGTTCCTGACATCTCCTTCGTCCTCTGACCTCTACATTAATGACTCTAATAAAGGCTGTAGTGAGCTCAAGGTTCCTGACATCTCCATTTTTTTTGGTTCGTGGAGAGAAGTGGGTTGTTGCCATATGCCACTCCGTTCACTGCTGTAAGTTGAGCAGGATTGGAGCAGATGTTCGGCAGTCATGAGGCTGGTGCCACAGGAGCAGAGATCTGTTGGACCAATCCTGCACTTTAGATATAGATGGTACTTCAACCTATTGTGACCAGTGCGTACGCGGAAAATGATGACCTTGTCTGGCCTAGATAGCTGGCGATAGGCATAATCTTTTATATGACCTGGGTGTTCTCTGTCCCATTTGGACTTGAATATGGCTTTTAAAGTTCTTTTAGCCATGTCATAACTTGTCTCTATATCGTTTTGTTGCAGGGCTCCGCCTTCTTTAGCAAGTTTATCTTGAGCGAACGGCTTAGAACATGCGGAACTGGCATAGGTTTGTTGGTCCTATCCTCTTTCGGGAGGGGAAGGGTAATAATGATGAATTTGAAGACACAGTATTTGTCGTGTTCAGTTTTAGTGACGAAGGTACTGCCAAGGTTGTTGATTCAGTACTAACATGTTACGTTCTTTCCAACCACGTGACATGATGTATACTACCTACGTTTTTATTCTCAGCACTTTTTTTTAACAGAGTATCATGTGCGCTTTATAAATTAAGATGTTTTTTTTCAGTGTAATATTGCAAATTAAAATATCATTTGATACTGAAGATTTTGTACATGTGATATGTGACTTGGTTTTTAAAATACGCATTTAATGGTTTGTATATTTGTATGTGCGTGAATTACTGTGCGCGTATTGTTTATGAATTGTTTTTCTGTGCGTGAATGTATTATTTTCTCAATTATCAGTGGCTATTAGGCCAGATACTTTCAAGAGAAAGAAATATTATATTGTTGTGATGTGGTTTTTGCTACAGGGTATTTATGTGAAATTGTATACAGTAGATGTTTTGGTCATTACACAGTATGCCTACATTATAGCTGATGTAATATTACAGTGTATTTTTCCTCATTGAATATTTTTTTAAATATTTTAAGAATATCGTTGTGGTGATGGGTTCAAACACATACACACGCTTATATGTATTGGCAATTCAACGTTTTTCGTCTTACGTGTTATTTTTTTTTAGTTGCTCATGCAGTGTTCATATCTGTGTTCTTTTTCTTTTTTCCGTCTGTTTATATCTATGTTATGAATTCTTTCAGAAATCTTCACAGTGTCCATCAGTCGCCTTCTGTCGATGCATTTTCTTGTCTTTTATCGTGCAGTCAGTTTACATAAGATGTTCGTTGTCTCTTTGATATCATTAGTCCCTCGGTGCATCGTCTATCAAAGTTTGCTGAATTATTACTGAGGAACTCCTCCAGTCGGGTTGGGCAATACGATTTTGAGTCAAGCCACAGGTGTGGCGGAATTACGTGATTCATTTGCTACATCAAATTTAAAAAAAATTTCTAATTATTTTGATTATAGGGTCAGAAATTCCTTGAAACGACTTTATTCATGGTGTCAGCCCAAATCAAGGAAGCTCAATGATTGAAAAAAATAATGTGAAACCTCCAGTAAGTCTGTTTGGTCACCTGGTCAACATTTGACTGAATATCTGGTCAAAATTTGACTGAATATGTGGTCAAAATTTGGCTGAATATCTGAACTCAACCTTAATCTCAGCCCTGCCTTTAAATTCATGTCCATTATTCGAGATCTGTATTTCGACTTGATCAAAGTGATTGAGAAAAACGTTGATTCACTGAGCAACTCAAGAATTTTGTTCAAGAAATTTCACTCAGGACTAAAAATCAAATTCGTAACATGTTTGTGGCCGATTCGCTACAGGTGTAACATGTTTGTGGCCGATTGGCTACAGGTGTCGAACATAATGCTCATCCTTGTCCTAGAGTTTATTTAGGGTTCATCTTTCTCATCTTCAGGCCTTCCTGGGAGAAAGGGAGAGAGCTAGCAGGGCCATTAAGCCCGGAGCTAACCTCACATGCGGGCTTCATCTTGGCCAAGGAGGTATGATCCTCCACATTTAACCCCTCTTCCCAAACAAAAAGGGGGATTTACAATGTGATATAGCTTGTCCTTTGATGGTATTATCATTTTTTTAACATAGGCAGTTAATCTATGCGGTATATTAGTTTTAATTCCCCCTGATCGATTGCTCTTCAACTATTTTATTTATATTTAACTATTTTATTTATATAGATGTTCATATTGACCGTATGTGATGAAACAACCTTGAATATATACAAGCATTATGGATATTAATTATAATCATCATACCTAAGTAGTCTTATAATAAGTGTAAACAATATTTTTATACAATTGTTCTACGCTACGAAGTGACAATTAGTTTCGGTTCTGTTAACAAAATGTATGTGTGTGTGTGTGTATATATATATATATATATAACATGCCACCTTTCATTCATTGTTCTTTCTTGCTTGCTCTTCAACATTGCGTTCTGTGACTAGTTTTTAAAAAAATATTTAGCGTGTTCAACATCAAGATCCAAAAGTGTTGTGCTAAAATTGTTGGTCTTGTTTATTGTTGATGAAACACCGTAAGACTTCATTAATTTGAAACCATCATAATTCTAGCCATGTCGGTATTTGATTTTACAAGCGAATGGATACTGATTAAGGGAGACAAACGGAGAAGAAAGCGAATTAAATGAAGTGTTTGTACTGTTTCAACATTCAAGTAATATTTGTCGTCACGTGGCTTTACTTTTGTAAGAAAATCTAGAATATTAAGTAGCTGATCCTATTACATTCAGTACAAGATTCAACAGCAAAGAATAAGTAGTTTTCTTTTTTAAAATATACCTGCAGAGTTTTGGGGAAATGACACCTTACTTGTCATAAAACATTTTGCGCAAGGGAAGGCTGTTATTGAATAGGAATATATAGAATGGCCACAAAGTCCCAATGCGTGAGATTGTTTTCTAATGTTAATTACGTGGATTGTTATATATTTTTTTCTAGACAGGGTTTCAGTATGACGGACACCAGTGAGTATACGATAGAAGAGACACTGATAATATGTGTCAGAATTAAACCCTCGCTGTAAGAGCAGCGCGTTTTAAACAATTAATGACAAGGCTTTGGCACACTGCTTTTCTAAACATGCTTCGGACGTGGTTGTTCCACAACTGCCTGAGAGAGGTCACAAGTCAACAGCTGTCCTGCAACTAGATTTTTCGGCACATTTTTTCAATTCCCATTCAGAGAATATCTGGACAACAAATTCAGTAGACGGTGAATGGAAAGAGGATCTGATATGGTGTGGTCTTCTTGAAGTCTACACTTAATATGTGGCTATTCGCTTATATGTTGGGAGCCGCGGTAGAGCAGTGGTTAGTGCACTGGCTTCCTAGTTCGGTGGTCCATGGTTCGATCCCCAGTTGAAGTGGAATTTGTTTTTACAATGGGCGTGTAACGGGATCCTTTTTTTAAATTCGCTTTGGGTATTGTGACAGAAAAAATGTCTAAACCCCGCCTAAGTGTAGTTGTAGACGCTAAATCCCAGTTGTCCGGGACTGCTGCTTTTGTGACTTCCGCATCCCACTGGCTAAGCGGTTAGAGCGCTTTCCTCTCGTGGCATAGTTACTGAGCTCTGGAATCGAAATTCCTACATGTCTCATTCAAGCGTGTGCTAATTTTATTTGCGCATTGACTGTTGTAAAACCATCACTTATTGTCTACTGTTGTTGGTAAATGAAAATGTATTACATAGCAAACAACTGCTTAACCAGTTTTCTTAGAAGCCAGACCAGTAGAGATCTGTCAACTTATAGCTGTCAGTGCAAAAACAACTATGGTGTTTATTTTGATAATTGTACTCGTGATACCTAAAAGGTCATTTTTCTGGGCCTTTTAGAATCAAGACAGGAAGCTACTTGAATACGCCATGTTGGATTTTTACAATCGAAACTGAAAATTGTTTCGATACGTCATGTGAGACCAATAGATAGTTGACCAGCTATGGGCGCAAGCTGTCTGCTTTTATTTCTGCAGCAAAGTTTTAACAGTTCAGCTGAGGTGGGAACTAAAACCTGCTAAAAGAGTAAATTATTGTTTTATTGCAAGCACAAAAAAATTGAGCTTGTTCTATCGTAGGTGAAGACAAGTCGCCTTGTTTTCCATTTTTCTTCACGTAAAGATAAGCCACTTTATATAAGTAAAAACCAGCTTGTTTTACTGTACCACGATTTTAGCACGCTTTGTTCATGAAGATATGCCAGCTGGTTTTATTCTACGTAAAGATAGGTTAACTGGTTTGATTTCATGTAAATGAAAACGTTTTTTATTTATTTTTGGGAGAGATAAACGATCATGTTTTAATCTATCTGAAGATAGATCATCTTGATTAGTTGAGGTACTCATCAGATAACTGTGTTAACTATTTCTGAGCTTCACGTTGTCTTAAGAAATATGAAATTCTGAACTGACGGACAATTTATGGCTAGGACATCAAATTATGGCTAGGATATGTAGAATTCATGGCTCAGACAAATAGGATCAATGTCTCGGACAAACAAAATCAACCTTGGCGAGTCCTTCTTTGCGTTTTTGTGCTGTAAAATTTTATATTTCAATGACAATGGTTCATTTACCACTTGCTCTTAATCTAAATTAATGATGTTCGTCTCTGAATGAGGTTTGTTAACGGTACTTTATTCTGTACAGTTAAACAAAGTTTAGGCGTGAGATCAAGGTAACTTTTTATATGGAAGACTTTCACTAAAATAGCTCATGTGTAATCTGTGACAACTAGCTTTTAATTACTTTGTTAAGTTCAAAATTGCAAGTGTAATCTTCCAGAATTTTCGCCAGGTATTGTTCCAAATTAAAACGGAACTTAAACACCACACAGTGGTGACGCAATACTTTCAAAATCCAATCAGGCATATTCATTTATGACGTCAAAAATTGTGAAGACTCAGTGGAAGGCGAACAAACACAATATGTAGTAAGCAGCTTTGATGTATCACTTATGTCTCATGTTATTTTACGATTTAACCATTTTAAAATACTTTTCTGACAAAGCAACACGCTGATAGAGTAAGATCCACTTTATTAAATTGTCGCCACAACCGCTTCGCCAGTGCGTAGTTCTAATTCGCCACTCTGGACTTGCCTTAAGACGATCACAGTGCAATAATAAACGAGGGACATTTGCTGGTAGAAATCATGCGGCCTTTTTTGTGATGAAACATTGCTATTGCTATTCCCCCTTGTTTTCATGAATATTGCTGTCAATATTTCTAAGTTTGTAATAAAATTGTTTATTTGGAGCGCAACAAATTTGACTAAAGATTGTATTTGTCTCTTCAATTTTAGGCAGTTATTTCGTTGATGTAGGGGAGAAAACGTATAGATGTACAGTGTACAACTTTTTTTCATGTGTTTGGTTCGAAACGGGGCTCCTGTTGGGTACTCGCTGATCTGCTCTTCAGTTAGGGAAAGCAAAGACGGCGAGGACGGGGACCGGCCACCCTACTTCATAAAGCTGGACCTAGTATGGTGAAAAGGGAGGGAGCTTATCACATTTTTTAAAGGAAACAGCCTTGGAACATAAGCAGATGGGAATTTGTGCCAGTAGATTGTGCCAGAATTCATTGCTAATCAACGTATCTGTGTGAGGTTGTGCATGGGGCTTCATATGTATGATCTGGCGCCGTGCAGGCTTTCTGCAGTGGATGAATTGTGGTCAAAAGCTTGAACTGCGCCCATTCAGTGGATCAGTATCTTTTGAGGAGCGACAATGAAAATCATGAATGTGAATTGTTAAACTTTATGCCCATATAGTATATGTATGGGATTCAGTGGCAAACCTTTGTAAAGGCTATAATGCTCCGACCCTTCAACAGACACAAGGTGTCGGAGTTATAGTAAAACGGCATGGAATGGCCAAATAGTACACTGACACCTGGATGATCTGGAGTTATTTTATTCAAGAAATAATGCATGGAAGTCATCAGAGGCGTGGTGAACCATTAAGCACGACCAACTGTGATGATATAAAGTATTTCAGATGAAGCTGACAGTTGGCCTAACGCTCTGAACTCAATGTTTGTGATGTGTGTTGTGATCAGTGTAAAAGAGAGTATAAGTTAGTTATGAAGTAGAAGGTACATCCTTCTTGATTTCAGGGACAGTGGTCTTGATGGTACTGAGCAGCACCTGGTCAGAGCTTTGCTGAATCCAGTGTCGGACAGCATACTCCTTGGTCCTTTTAGCTATCAGTGAGGTCTCCAGAGCCCAGAGGAGAATTCGAGCAGAGGAGTCTTTTCCTGCCGCCATCACGCAAGATATGCTGATGTGGCCAGCTGAGCTCAAAATTATGTACCCCCAGCTTAAAATGACCTTGTAAAAATAACATTAAGAGGGGAATTAAATTGTTTTAATATCAGGAACTGAGAACATCTCCAATACTAGTTCCAATAAAGACAAACTATTGAAGTCATGATGACAAATACCAACAGAGCTTGAACAAAACAAAACCAGTATTACCTCATATTCTACTACACAACTGACACACATAGGATACTTTTAATAATATATGTCACTCAATTCGGTCCCTACTCACTCAGCCAGACTGTGTGATGCAGCCTGTTTCCAGGACCACCACTTGGAGGTGGAGTAGGGTTTTGGTCAGCTCTGGTTCGCTGACCTTGACGCAAGCAGTCTAGCTATGGGTTGCTAACTGCATTCCTCACTGTTGATGCGTCTTAGGTCCCTGAGGCTATTTGAGTCTCCGTAGAGCTTTTCCATAAATGGTACTGGCGTCGGCCATATGCGCTTTCTCTGTTCCTCATATATTCGGCAACTTTGAAGCAGATGTTCAGCAGTCATTTTATCAGTGCCACAGTTACACTGATCGGTAGTTACTATGTGTGATGCGTCTTAGGTCCCTGAGGCTATTTGAGTCTCCGTAGAGCTTTTCCATAAATGGTACTGGCGTCGGCCATATGCGCTTTCTCTGTTCCTCATATGTTGGGCATCTTTTGAAGTAAACGTTCAGCAGTCATTATATCGGCGTTACAGTTACACTCATCAGTAGTTCCTGTATTTAACTTGTTGAGTAGCTAACAGTCTGCAAACGCTAACATCCTCCAGAAGCATGATTGGTTTAGAAACAGCTTGTATCTTCACGCTTAGTAATGGTCATTATTTCTAAGCCCTAAAAATAATGCAAGAACAGGGGGCATGCGAAGCTGGAGACATCAAAGGACCAATGAAAACACATACATTCACAAACAAAGGGGAACGTGAGCACTTGGGAAATGAGATATTCGGAAAGAACAGCTAATAAAACAAGGACAGACTTAGTGAGGCATGGTGAAAACAGGATCTTCGCTATCAGTCCGATGCACAAACATGTTAGTCACGAGGAGGTGTACTCATGTTCTTTATTTGCCTCCTATAGGTAAGGTTGATCGGGATATCAAGGTTTCGTGTTGTGTCGGATGGCGTAGGTGAAAAATGTGTGTTAACTTTCTTCCTTCCCCTCCCTTTTTTTCTTGAGTTGCTAACTTCCTCCCGTGCCAGTCTATAACTCAGTAACTGTCAGTCTATCACATTACATTTTTTGTTCTCTGCCATTCTGATCTCACTCTCTTCCATTCATGTTGTATACTCCATTTGTCCTCTTCTCCTGGCCTATACAATTTCTTACTCTTATCTCGACCATTAGTTCAATCCTTCTGTTCTACGGATTTAAAAGTGATTTGACAAGGTCACCAATGTGGAACTGATGACAAGAGTCAGGAAAATGCCAGTGGAATAAGAGATGACAAAAAAGACACTGGCAATGGATAGGGCACTTACTTACTTAGTCGTTCCTCTTCTACCGTGAGGTGTAGAGGTTTGTAATAGAGAGCGCCATTCTATTATATCGGCTGTCTTCCTCCTGGCTTGGTTCCATTCTAGTCCTCGGTCCTTCAAAGATTGTCTAATGTTGTCCTCCCAGCGAACTTTGGGTCGTCCTGGAGGTATGGATCCCTGGCTCTTAGTTTCCCATGCTTGCCATGGTAGCCGATCTTCTCCCATTCTGCAGACATGGCCAAACCATCTCAGTTGGGACTGTTCTCTACTTGGGTGAGCAGGGGTTGGGTTTTTAGGCCTTGACGTATCGTCTGGTTGCGGACCATGTCTCTTCTTGTTACTTCAACCACCTTCTTCAGATACCTAATTTCTGAGGTTTAGATCTGGCTTTTGTGGGTTGTAGTCATTGCCCATGACTCGCATCCATACGTCAAGACTACGACATAGGTGGAGCGGTATACAGCCATCTTCGTCTTCTTACCAACTTCTCTTTTGCTGAGGAATCCTCGATTTATGGCTTGAAAAAGTCTCCAACCTGCTGCTCTTCTGGTAGCCAACTCTTCTTTGATGCCTTCCTTCCGGTCTATGACAGCTCCAAGGTATTTAAAGTGGTCGACCTGCTCCAGGACCTGTTCTCCCAGCTTAATCTGATGTCTTCTATCCTCTCGTGATATCACCATGGTTTTTGTTTCCGAGCTGCTTATGATCATCCCCCTCTTCTCCAGCTCTTCCTTCCAGACTTGCAGGTTGGATTGAAGATGTGCCTCTGATTTAGCAATCAGGGCAACATCATCAGCAAATGCCAGCTCTGAAATACAAACCTGTCTCATCTTCCAGTACCCAACTAAATATTTTCCTGTCCTCTCCTTACATGCCTTGATGACATCGTCCATGAGGAGTATGAAAAGATAAGGTGATAGAATATCACCTTTTCTTACACCAGTGATGGTCCTGAACTCTTCTGACTTATTGGATAGGACACACATTGAGTAAACCTGGTCATAGCATCCCCAGGCAGTCCGTGCTCTTGAATCCCCAGGGTAAGAGAGGGAGAGGGAGATCAAGGAACACTCGGAGAAGAGAACTGGAGACAGACATGAAAGGCATGAAAAAAACATGGAAAGATCTTGAGCTAATGACACGTGACAGGAAGACTTGGCATAAGTTTGTTGAAGGATGACACGTGACAGGAAGACTTGGCATAAGTTTGTTGAATGATGACACGTGACAGGAAGACTTGGCATAAGTTTATTGAAGGCCTATACTCCTTGTGGATCTGATGGGTGATGATGATGATATCTCAGCCATTATTTGTCTCTTCCCCATTCTGCCTCACGACCGCCTCTAAAGATGTGTTAGCCGTCCATGTTACTTTGAGCATCTTTCCAAGAAACCTCATCTCAATGGCCTGCAATTAGCTGTGCGTTCGTTTGTTTAATTTGCACGGTTCACCTCATAAATGAATACTTGTTCAATCTAGCACTGTAAAACCCCTTTAATCAGGATTTGAAAAAAAAAGAAAACTATGTGTTAGGGGTTCTTACGTACAAAATAAAAAATGTTTCTAGGCACTATTTAAGTCAACTGATGCTTTTGTTCTGTTATGAGAAGAAAACTGAAATACGTGGTAACAACAGGAAAGATTGAAGGGAAAAGAGATAGATAAAGACAAAGAGAGCAAGTACTGGACAGTCTGACATCGTGGAATGGAAAGAAATTTTCAAATAAATTGATAAACAGTATTGGAGATAGGACAGTTGTGGAGATACATGATCGCCTACAACCACCTACATGATACAAGAAGAAGAAGAATTTTTTTTTTCGAATATATGTTAAAGTGGTGATGATGATGATGATGATGACTGAAGCTGCAGGAATACACTGACGAAAGTTCAAAAAGAAAAAAAACAAAGGAAAGGATGAAGGAGTAGCAATAGGACAGTCTTAGACAATAATTTTTCACGTAAGGAAATGGACAATTGCGTTTAGTTTTCTTTGTGTTTCTTCTCAAACCTCCACAGAAATTACATGAAAAATTTTTTTATCAGCATAATATAACAGTGCGTCGAATGGAAGTACTGAAGTGGTTTGACAAGCTCGCCAATGTGGAACTGATGACAAGGTCACCAATGTGGAACTGATGACAAGGTCACCAATCTGGAACTGATGACAAGGTCACCAATGTGGAACTGATGACAAGGTCACCAATGTGGAACTGATGACAAGGTTACCAATGTGGAACTGATGACAAGGTCACCAATCTGGAATTGATGACAAGGTCACTAATGTGGAACTGATGACAAGAATCAGACAAGCGCTAGTGGACCAAGAGATGAGAAGAAGACGCTGGTGATGGATAGGACACACATTGAGGAAACCTGCTGATAGCATTACAAGGCAGTCCTTGTTCTGTCACCCTCCACTGTAAGAAAGGTAGCAGGAGCCAAACAGAACACGGGGAGAAGAGAACTGGAGACAACGATGAAGGGGCTGAAGAAGATCTTAAGATGATGGCACGTGACAGGAAGACTTGGAATAAGTTTATTTGAGGTCTATACTCCTTGGGGAGGGGGGGGGGGAGAGGCTGAATGGGGTCGTGATGACCATGATGATGAATATGAAAATATAATAATAATTATAAATAATAATAGTACTTTGTGATTTTGTTGATACTACTGTTGTTATAGCAACAAATACTGCCATTCTTGATATGACTTCTATCCCCACCCGGTATTGTTAAACCAATCTCTGAATATGTCATCATTCTTTTTTCGTTTTATGATTCTTAAAGAGTTTGGAACCACTACTGCCAATCATGGAGTTTTGGCCCAATTGTTTCTTTTTTTAGGTGCTCGGGTAGAGTTGATTGGTGTTTACAGCGAATTTTTTTAAACAATAACAGACTGCCAGTTCTATATACAACATCACATAAGCTGACTCTTACGATATCACAGTGTGACTGTCTGTCCTCCTTTTCCCGGATTTGTCCTCTTTTTCGCCTTAAGATTGGGTGTCCGGTCGTTTTTTTTTCAAAAGTGCAATGTGTCCGGAGTTTTCCCCTCAGAGACTGAACATGACTTCGAAGAGGTGTCTTATGGAAGCATGTTCTTTAAGACAGTATTTTTCAAATAAATATTGATTGAATTGCAAGGAATATAATTCGGTTGTTGAAGTGTAAATCTGTATTATATCTGTGATAGACATTCTTAAGCAGCGCTTGTGTCAAGAATCTGTGCCCTAGAAGATTCCGAAAATGGTTCTTGAAAAACGAAGAAGCAGACTTCAACATTTGTGTGAAAGTTTGTTTGGCGAGGCGCGTCCCGTTCAACCTAGTCGGTTATATTAGGGCGCATATCCAAACACAAAAGACCCTTAGGTCAGATTTATTAATTGTGTACAAGAATAAACTCCGCCTAGGCCGGTCCCAAGCCCGGATGAAAAAGGAGGAGGGCGGCCTGCATGGAGGCCGTAAGGAGGCAGCCCCTCCACTAAGCAAAGGCACAACAGGCCAATCACCTGTTTGCTTGAAACTATGATTACGAGTAATATAAGAGAGAAAACCGGACTGATTCTAAAGGCGACGAACTGGAACGGACTACGACTTATGCAACTTGGAACACAAGAAGTATAAATGGGAAACAAGAGGAGCTGGTGGAAGAGATGAGGAAAGCAAAACTAGAAATCCTGGCTATTACGGAAACAAAGAAAAAGGGACAAGGAGTCATGGATCTCGATGGCAACACGCTGCTATACAGTGGTGTACCCACATCTGAAAGAGCTGAAGGGGGCGTGGGTTGCATTGTGGCCAAAAACCAGAAAGATAGTATCAAGGGATGGAACTTTGTCTCGGAGCGCATTATGGTTGTAAAACTAAAAGAAGGAGAAACCGTAGTCAACCTGGTCATAGTGTATGGGCCAAATGAGGATGAGAGAGCAGAGGTCAAGGAGGAATTCTTTGAGCTGCTTCAAAGGACAGTGGATGACTGCCTAGATGAAATTATCATGCTCGGAGATTTCAATGCCAGAGTTGGAAATGACCGTGCTAGATGGGGTGTAGTTATCGGAAGATATGGAGAAGATACTCTCAATGACAATGGAAAGCGACACCTGTGGTGGATTAACACCGGGGAGGTTATTGATGGTAAATAACTGAAAAAACTAAGTGTCAACAGCGTGAGGTCAAGCTATGTAAGACCCTGAGTCTAATAGTTGAAAATGGTGTTGATGAGTTCTCAGGGGACCTAACGCTACCTCCTTCAGATCTCACGCTGTGCAATATTTTAATATCTATTGTGTGATGTTTGTTATATGGCTACGTGTCTAGGGTAATGCAAATGTAGTGATAAATGCCTGAAGAAAACAAACACAACTTTAACTCAATGAAAATTGAATCAACAAGACTGGGGTTAAAGTTAGAATATTATATTACAATTTTAATTTCCTGTACCTCAAATCTTTTGGGACAGGAATGTTTAAAACTTAAAATGAAGTGTATTTATGTACAGCATTAAATAAATATGAAGGACATCTTATCCATAAATGTCACTACTACAATGTTTATAGAATTTTATTCCCTGCTGAAACAATACTGTCTTATGAAGTGTCACTACTTGGAAGGACTGGGTGTCTCATCATTTCACAAAACAGTTTATAGTAGCGTGTGGAGAATATAACGTGATGAATTGACATAAGCCCGCAATTTTATGGCTTATCTTGTGGTTCCTTTGAAGATAGATGACTTGCTGGAAAAAATACACACTCGTTCACTACAGTGTTCTCTGGAGGCAGATAAGACTTCAATCATTCAAGCAACCAGCATTCTTCTTCTTCTTTGATCCTTAGCCGCCGACCGTCAAAGCAGTCAGTGGCCATTACGCCTGGTGGCGTCTTGTAGGGCAACAACAAATTGATTCCACTTTGCTCGGTCGGCGGCCATCCTTCGTACAGTGCCCCAACTCTGGTTCATTCTTTGCATCTCTGCCTCCACAGTCCTCCGCCAAATTGTTTTTGGTCGGCCTCTCTTTCGTTTTCCTTCAGGGGTCCAAAGCATAGCTGTTCTTGTGATGGCATCGGGGTCTCTTCTGAGGACATGGCCAACCCAGCTCCAGCGTCTGCCAGCTATGATGGTGTGCATGTCCTCTTGCTTGCTCCGAGTAAGCAGATCTTGGTTGGTGATGGTATTCGGCCAAAAGATTCGGAGAATTTTTCTTAGGCGTGTTGTGTGAAAGGAGGACAATTTCGACATTTCCTTCTCTGTAACTCTCCAGCTCTCCGCGCCATAGAGAAGCACAGAAAGCACACAGCTCTGATATAATCCTAATTTTGTGCTTGTGCTGTACTGAGAGGACTTGCAGATGTTGTTTAGACTAAAAAAGGCGGTTCTAAGCAACCAGCATGTTGCCTCGAAACTCTGCAGCTCCAGGTTATGGCTCACTTGGTAATATATGACTCAACCCTGCAACAAGAGGAACAGGCCTCCCTAAGTACTCTATATACATATGTGTATCTCCACAACTATCAATTAAACATCATTAAACATGCGTTGTGACCAGATAAAAGAGCTACACAAAATAGCTACAGTCCCTAATTTTAATTGTGACTACTTCATAATCAGGGGGTATCTTCTTCTTCCCACATGGTTTCAACGCCCCTGTCACTTTAAATCTTCGTTATCTTCAGCTGGGATACACTCTTTTCTTTTTCTCTTTCTAGAGATCTGTTAATTCTTTTCATATGAAATCTTATTTATTTTTAAAGTTATTAGAACCTGAGGTCTGCCGAAGACTGCCAGTGGCTTCCTGGTCTTACAGTCGTAATATTTTATATACCCATTTTCCAAAACAATGTACTTTCATTTGCTTCATAAGTCTACTTAGGCATGCCTGTGCTCCTAGTATGTCGCAAGCTTCCACAAAGGCAAATGTCGCACAACACAAAATTTGTGGGCGCCCTATCTGGGTTGGCCTCTACATATTAATAATAATATATATATATACATGAATAAAAGTGTTTATCTTACCGCAATCAATGAAATATTTCACAAGTATAAGGTTAACTAGCGATCAATGGCACAAGTTCAGATCGCCGACTTCCAGACCGCAAAGTCAATTGGTCACAAATTTCTCTGCGTCTGCTCTTAACCCTTTTTGGAGGAAATATTTTTTCAAGTGGCACTTATGCTTAGCAAAGCGTTCGTTTTATCCCCTCTTTTCCTAGACTAACCTCAACCAATCAAATCAAGTCAAGCCAGTTTGACTTTCTTTCAAAAAACGCGTTTACGTTCAAGAGTGTTATTTACGCGAATGGTTTTGATAGAACGAAAATGTCATAAAATGTTCTTCAACACGAACACCAACAAGTAGTGATGAACTGGTTATTGACTGGCAGCACACAAGGCTGTGATGATTGTACATATATTTTATTGAACGTGACATATACGACGTTGAACAAGACGGTCATATTTACAGTTGCAAAAAGGTCATTACATCAAAAATGTTGATCATTGACTTTTCAAGTTTATGAAGATCCTCTACAATTAAGTCCTCTCATTCAAGTGACTAAAGATCGATCACTTCCTTTACCCTAGCATATGTATTGTAGTAACGTCCGTTGACCTTCTCTCAAGGACGTATCCTATGACCAACGGATTAATTCTCACTGAGTAATATTTCTTGTCATACTCGCACTAATTCCAGACTTCCTTCATACAATATTTAGGTAGCATAGATATATAACAATCCAAACAAAGTCATCCACAACAATACGACCAGGTTAGAGTTCTGTATTGACCAACCTCTCTGTATCCATGCCACGACTTTGGCATTTACGAAAATACGGCATATAAATATAAGAAGTATGCAAATCAATTAACTTTTGTTTCTTCGTAGGAATCCTCCCCTCTACGGTAATTCAAAAGGGCTAACGACTCCGTCTGTCCATTCTAGGAAGGACATACTGTGATGACTTCCCGCTAGATCAGAACTATGAGCGGCCTTATACATTAATTTACTCAATAAACATTCAATGACATGGGGCGACACTTACATGATACTTCTACTCTTGGCTGCATCATGAACCAGTAGAGATCATACAAAAGTAATGGCTTCTTCCAAACTTGCCAATAAAATATTCCAAGAAATATACCTCGGACATAAACACAGTCCGTACTGCCCCGAACTCACATGACGTCACTATTTTCCAAACTAGGTTACCCGTGCGTCCAAAGCAACTCACACTGCATTGTGCACGTCAGTGCGTGAATCAATCGAACGCTCAAATAATAAAATATATAAAGACTGGTGCGTACATTTGGCAGGACCGAAGACTACCCCCTTAGGTAATAAATGTACGTAACAATATGGTATTCCAATAAACAATATTATCGTTTCCGTCCTTTCCTTTTATTTATCCTTCTATTAGAATACAATACATTATCTACGTTTTTTCTTGCCCCTTTCTCTGCCCTGCACGCCTTTGGTGTGCTAGTTTCAGTTTCACAATGCACAAGTTAGGTTAGATTTTTTCCATGTTAATCTCTCCCCCCCTTTCCTCCCCTCTCTCCCTTTTCAAGACGAGGTAACAAGTTGTTTTTTTCTTCTGCCAACTTTACGGCTTTCGTCATAAAATATTGGGAAGGGAAACGCGAGCTGCGGGTGTTGTTGGGGGATGGGACTCAATACGCTTGGTTTTTGCAAATTCAAATCTTGTGCCAATCGTGAACTGTCCGGATAGGCACATGGCCTTGGGCAAATTTCAAACATGTTGTAGTTATTTATAGTTACAACCTGTCTCTAAATAATAGGGCGGGTGTCTATGCGGTTTCTGGGGGATAGGTACCCTCTTCCAACTTATGGTAAAAATAATCAAGGAGTGTCCAATTCTAAGCTGAAAGTTTGACCTTTGTCCTCAACGATTTTCAAATATTATAGTGGGGTTAAAAGTTGTAAAACTACGTTACTAGATTTCGAATCGGGGAAATTTGAGGGGGCTGTCACACGGAGTTCGTTTTAATACAACTCCTTAGATTCTGCAGTGAGCAGAATCTGATCATTACCAACACAAAGTTCCCCCATAAGCGCATACATGCATACACTAGGTGTGAACCAACAAAGAATGAGAAGACAGTGATCGACTATGCCATTGTTAGGAGGAACTCATTCAAATATGTCCGGGATGCTAGAGTCTGGAGGGGGCCAGAGATTGGAAGTGATCACTACCTGCTTACAATCAAAAGAACAACTGAAAGACTTGCTCAGCCTAGGAACTGCCCAGCATCACGCAAGAAACCAAGTAAACGAACGGAAGAAATGAGCATTAAGACCTGCACGCTGAGAGAAACAGAAATTAAGACCAGATATCTAGGGCTTATTGCTACAGCGGTGAGAAACTCAGAAGAACAACCTGATGACTTGGAAACCCTCTGGCTTAAATTCAAGGACATCATAAAGACAGCTGCTGCAGAAGCATGTGGTGAAGTCCGACTTGGGAACAAGAGAAAGAGGACACCTTGGTGGACAGAGGAAGTCAAAGAGAAAATAAGAGAGAAGAAAATGGCATGGAAACAATACTTAGGAGCTAAAAACACAGCAAGACAAATGGAGAAATATAGAGAATTTGTGATACTCAGAACAGAAGCAAAGAACAAGGTGCTAGCAGCAAAACAGAAGTCCTGGGAAGAATTTGGAGAAAAGCTAGAAAAAGATGCGCAAGAAAACCAGAAATTGTTCTATAAGACCCTAAAGAACATGAGGAAGGAAAAACAATGCCCTCTCAAATTTATAAAGGACAAGCGAGGCAAATTGCTTACTGCCCCGAAGGAAGTAATGGAAAGATGGAAAGAATATTTCTCAGAACTCCTTGATGGCGAGCAATGTCAAGCATCAGAAATGATAACCACTAGCACAGAAGAGGAAACAAATGGTGATGAAGATGACATAAAGATGGAAGAACTGAAGGCAGCACTGGAGAAAATCAAGATGGGCAAAGCAGCAGGGCATGATGGTATAACACCAGAAATGGTTAAGTACATGGGAGCATCAGGCGACCTATTACTCTTAAGGGTGATACAGGCAGCGTGGTGCAACAAGACCATACCAAAGGATTGGGAGATTGCCATCATAACACCAATTTTCAAAAAGGGTGACAATCGACAATGTGGAAACCATAGAGGCATATCTCTTCTCAGTGTCCCTGGTAAAATCTACTCTAGAATCCTAGAGCAGAGACTCCGACGCCTAGCTGAGCCACAATTGGATGAGGTCCAGTGCGGATTCCGAGCAAACCGAAGTACTCAAGACCTAATCTTCACACTCAGACAGCTGAGTGAAAAGGCCCTTGAGTATAAGAGTGAGATCCATCTTTGTTTCATAGATCTGGAAAAGGCATTTGACAGGGTCCCCTGGAGCAAACTTTGGGACTGTTTGGCAAGGAAGAACATTCCAGCACCTCTGATTCATGCTATACAGAGCTTCTACAAGTCTTGCAGAAATTATGTGAGGACAGCAATCCATAAGTCAGAAGAGTTCAGGACCACCACTGGTGTAAGACAAGGTGGTATCCTGTCACCTTATCTTTTCATACTCCTCATGAACGATGTTATCAAGTCATGTAAGGAGAGGACAAGAAAGTATTCAGTGGGGTACTGGAAGATGAGACAGGTATGTATTTCAGAGCTGGCATTTGCTGATGATGTTGCCCTGATTGCTAAATCAGAGGCACATCTCCAATCCAACCTGCAAGTCTGGAAGGAAGGGCTGGAGAAGAGAGGGATGGTCATAAGTAGCTCTAAAACAAAATCCATGGTGATATCACGAGAAGAAGGAAGACATCAGATTAAGCTGGGAGAACAGGTCCTGGAGCAGGTCGACCACTTTAAATATCTAGGAGCTATTATAGACCGAAAGGGAGGCATCAAAGAAGAGTTGGCCACTCGAAAAGCAGCAGCTGGGAGACTTTTTCAGGCCATAAATCGAGGATTCCTCAGCAAGAGAGAGGTTGGTAAGAAAACGAAGATGGAGATGGCTGTATACCGATCCACCTGTCCCAGTCTTGACATATGGATGCGAGTGATGGGCGATGACTACAACCCATAAAAGCCAGATCCAAACCTCAGAAATGAGGTATCTGAGGAAGGTGGTTTAAGTAACAAGAAGAGACATGGTCCGCAACCAGACGATACGTCAAGGCCTAAAATACCACCCCCTGCAGACCCAAGTAGAACAGTCCCAACTAAGATGGTTTGGCCATGTCTGCAGAATGGGAGAAGATCGGCTACCACGACAAGCATGGGAAACAAAGAGCCAGGAATCCAGACCCCCAGGACGACTCAGAGTGCGCTGGGAGGACAACATTAGACAATCTTTGAAGGACCGAGGATTAGAATGGAACCAAGCCAGGAGGAAGACAGCCGATAGGATAGTCTGGCGTCTCTCTTCCAAACCTCTACACCTCACGGTAGAAGGGGAACGACTAAGTAAGTAAGTACAAGAATAGAGATATCGATGGAAACCATTAGATTTCACATTTTTTTCATGGATGACCTTACATGAAGTACCAACATATATAGATGTGCTAACTTCTGGGCAATATTTAATTGATAAAGATGTTGCATTTGACGATACAAGTGCTTTGATCAACTTAACAACCTGACAAAATTTGTTAAATGTAACATAAGTTATGGAGGATTCATGCAGTTGCTGGTACATGACAAGCGAATCATACTTTTTAAAACAATCAGTAAATGTTGAATTCAAACTTCTAATGATCGCACAATGTTTGCGCGCGGTGCCTGGTCACAATGCAAACGTGGACTGCCTTTATTCATTGCATGAAAGGCACTGGACAAAAGACAGAAACATGTTCAATATGGATTCTATCAACGGAATTTTGTTTCTGCAATATATTTAAAATAAGTTTTGTACAGTCAATTCCATGATTATTTAACAGACAATAATGAACTGTTACAGAAGATAATGTCCACAACAAAATAACTAAATAAATAAAAATAGATAATAATAATAACATTAATCAAATTATTAATTTTATCAATACTGATTAATCTGTGGAAAGTTAATTTTGATGTTAAAATGGTTTGAAATAAATATTTTAAAGGACATTTTATTTTAACTTTTTTTCTAACGTTTATAAAACTAGCACTAGCTCCAGTCATCGTAAGCATGCATTATTAAATTGAAATTAATCAATTCTCTTCTCTTTTCTGTCTTGTATTGTAACTTTTTTACGCCATTAAGTCAGAAAATGTCATCTTTTTGTGAAAAACGGTATGGTCACCCTACTAAATTATCATCATCATCATAATCCTTATTTCCCTCACAGATCATAGAGCCAATACAGAAGCTGGCTCCCATGCATGACGCCTGCACCAAAGCATTCACGTGCTCTTGTAGTTGTAGTTTATGTAGCAACTTGTTGACATGATGAGTTGCTACCCCATGAACAATCTCATATTACTTGTCCCTTATGACGTGGAGCCGCGGTAGCATAGTGGTTAGTGCACTGGCTTCCTAGCTGAGTGGTCCATGGTTCGATCCCCAGATTATGTGGGATGATTTTTTTAGGCCACAAACGGCTCCGGGGTCGACCCAGCCCCCAATTGGGTACCAGAACAACTTCTGGGAAGATTAAGCCGGCTGGCGTGATGCTGACCACAACACCCCTAGTGTGCCGTTGGTCGAGAAAATATGGGCCTAACAACATATTACCAATACGCCTCAACGGACGTGTAACAGGATCCTTGACCTTATGACATGGTTGATGGGGCAATAGTTATATTCTTCATTTGTCTACTCTACGACCACCGGGGACTGCACGAGCCCCTCTTACGACATGCTTGAACAAAACGTGATTCTTTTTCACCTTCTTCCACCGCACGAAATAAAGTTCTGGAACAGTATCAATACTTTTTTTCAGTTTTAGAAAATCAAAGTGTCTTTAGGTTCAATAGTTCTCAAACCCTGTCAACACATTAAGACAGGCCGTTTCGAGTGCATTTTCTCGGCTACTTTTAGCTGACACAAGCGATCTATTGACCACCAGACACCACCAGAACAGTCTGTGACGTGAGAATAGTAATTTTATACGTGACGTCAATGGGTAGTACTTTTGTTTAAATGATTGAGCAAGGGAGACTGAACAGATCACAGGCGTGAGCACTTGAACTATAGGATTTATTTTAGTTTTTTGGTGTGGGGTTTTTCATCCACTTATAAAAGACAGTGTGGTCTGGTTATTCTAACCATGCACGTTTGTTAACTGAGGACACGATGAATATTAGTTGAATTACACAGGGCAAACAACACACTTTATCATCATCAGAGGCGTCCCTCAAGTATTTGGCACCCGGGGCGGATCATACCTTTGGCACCCCCTCCCGCATAAAGAAACACATTTGCAAGTATATTTTTAACAGTAAGTAATATCATCATAGTGGTTATCACCCGGGGCGGACCGCTCCCCCCTCGCTAACACCACTGATCAATATCATCATCATCATTTGCCTTTGCACTCCTTATGGATCATGGAACCACCACAGTAACTGGCCCCTGGCCGGAAGCCTACATCAAGCATTCACTTGCTCCTGCAGTGGTTCTTTTTGTGGCGATTTGTTTTATATCTTGAGGTTACCAGACCCAAGCGCGACCACATATTAGTTGCTTTGTACGACATGCTTGAGGGTGCAGTAGTCTTATTATTTATTTTTCTCTTCAGAGACCCCCTGGGAACGACGTTGGGAAAACAACAAACGTTATCTCAAGAACAATCCACATTTTTTATTAGTCAAAAGTGTGCAGAGCTTCAGGGAGTTATTTATATCTGACCAATGGGGAAAAGAAAACTATTCGCCTCGGAAAACAATAAAATAACAAGCAGAAGAAATAATGTTTACGTACTAGATTTTTTTTTAATTATCCAGAATTATAACGTTTGGTGTGCGAGGAAATCTTAAAATAAATCCATAAAATTAAGGAATTAATTTGTTTACACAAGTTATTATTCGAGCTTGCGCGTCCTGATTTTTTAGAAATTTAAATTTTATATACGCCCCCGTTTTGTGTTTGGAAAATTCCAGAACAACAATAATATCTACAGTATCTAAGAGTACAATCTGTTGTTTTTCTGTTGTCTAATGATCTACTTCTTTATTTCTTACGAGTGCCTGAAAACATACCTTTATGTTTGTCTAATATTTATTTACTGTTTACAGGCGTCGGGTTTCCCTTCCTTGTGTGTTGCAGATCTTAATATGTTCTGATCAGGTGAACCCCCATGTTTTAAACATCGGGTCAGTATCGCAATTTGAATTGTTAAAACGTGCTTATCGGACATCATTTAAATCGCTCTTTTATTCGGACATTGTGAGTTTATTTTGGAAGAAAATTGTCATGCGTTAACAACGTGGAGCAGATGACAAGAACTCATCAAGTACAAGTGGAGCGAGGCATGAGAAGAAGATGCTGGTATAGATTGGGCCCTCATTGAAGAAAACCTGTTGATAGCATTACAAGGTAGTCCTTATTCTGAAATCCCCAGGGTAAGAGAGGTAGAGGGAAGCAGAAGAACGCATTGGAGAAGAGAACTGGAGATAGAAACGAAAATTAAGAAGATAATGAAAAATTTTGAGCTGATGTCTCGCAACAGGAGGACTTGGTGTGTGTCTGTTGAAAGCCTCTTCTCCATGGGAAGGTAAAGGGTGTTTATTTGATTGATTGATAAAAGTAATTCAACGTGGGGGGTCATCATACTCTTAGAACTGTAAAGAACTATGTATTTCAGTGCTTATTTAAATTTCTTACGATACATTTGTGTGATAAATGCTCGTGAAACAGTGCCACACAAAAACCACTTCTACAGGAATACATCGTGCTAGCTTCCTGGGAGGGGACTAGCTACAGTGGTGGCTCCACGCTACGTAAGAAGTACAAAGAAAAATCATGATGATGACGACGATGATGATGATGATACGTGTAAAGTCCAGGAATCATCGTATGTTAGTCGTCATTTGCAGACATTCCGCGATCTGAGGTTTGAATCTGCCTGTTTTACGAGTACTTTAATGGGAAAAGCCTGTTAACTTCATTCATTTTTCGTTTACTCGAGTTTCAGGAACGCATCTATCACGTAAAACGAGAACATACTGTATCTGAACACACTAATAAAATTAGATGGGCGCGTGCAGCTCATAAATAGACAAGGAAATAGCAAATACTGTACATCATTGATGAAGTTTAAAACAAATATTCCAAGTAGCACATTTATTTTTATAAAAGTACGACAGTGCGTTACGCAATGTTACATAAAGCCGAAAAAACACAATGCCAAATCAAACAAGACCCAACGGGGATCAAACGATTACAGAAACAACAACAAACGGATTGATTTGTCGTTGCCCTAAAGACGCCATTAGGCGTGATGGGAACAATGGCAAAGAAAATCTATTCGCTGTTGCCCTTAAGACGCCACTAGGCGTAATGGCCACTGACTGCTTTGCCGGTCGTTGGCTAAGGACGGAAGAAGAAGAAGAAGACAAACAAGAGACAGGAAGGAAAGAAAGTGAGAATTAAGTAGAGAACATGAAACTACAGAAATAAGAGAAAAATACTCCCTTATTGTGTTGTCACATGTTGGAGTAAAGATGGCTGCCACTGAACTGGAAAGCGGAAGTGGATAGTGCATTAAAAGCAAAAAATAAAACACAATGAAAACAAGGACTGGAAAACAGAGTGAGGGAAAAGAGATATTTTTAAAAAAATGAAAAAAAAATAAATAAATAAAATAAAATAAAATAAATAAATAAATAAGTACATAAATAAATAAATAACTAAAATTACAAAATGTTTTATATATATATATATATATATATATATATATATATATATATATATATATATATATATATATATATATATATATATATATATATATATATATATATATATATATATATATATATATATAATGCATCATATAAATCAAATGGATAAATAGACAGACAGACAGACAGACAGACAGACAGACAGACAGACAGACAGACAGACAGACAGACAGACAGATAATAGATAGATAGATAGATAGATAGATAGATAGATAGATAGATAGATAGATAGATAGATAGATAGATAGATAGATAGATAGATAGATAGATAGATAGATAGATAGATAGATAGGATGGTACTTTCGGCGCTTTCTGTATGTTGTGTATCTATTAAAACAAAACTGTATATTAACTATATAGGTTGACAGATGGACGAACGGATATACGGATAGGTAGATTAACTGTGTGATCATCGAATGCTGCTCGAGCAATCAGGTGAGGAAAGAACTGAGAACGACTCACGATTACTGTTTGATACATATCACTAGATAGTAAATCATTAATGCGATCTACCATAACCCATCCCTCTAGCCGTTATTTCTTTTCGTCTATGGCAATCACTTCATTCAGCAAACGAATCGTGCACTCAAATCTATGCAGCCAGATAAACAGAACCGTTGGTATGTTAAAAAAACAAAATACGCCTGCCAAGAGGAGAACAAGATAGGAAAAGGGGGAAGAAGGAACATTACGATCGCTTGCTGGCATGAATGAGATGAAGACAACGTGAGCGGCTTTGACGTCAGCGCGCAGGCAGAAATGGGAATAAGTGTCTTGTTAGATTAAATCATCCTAAACAACATAAATAGATTCTGATGCTATCGACCGACTTCAAGAAAAACAAAATTCCTCTCCTGCTGCTGGGAATAAATCATGGTCTGTTCCGAAATAACCGACCTGGCTAAATAGAGCTGAGCACAAATCTAACATAAATCAACACAAGGGTGCGGGTAAGAAGCATCAACAGGACAGTTTACAGACTTCAAGACAACAAAATGGACAGTTAACACGAATGAAATATATATGCTTATAAATATTCTGAAATGTTATGTATAGAGCCGGTATAAAAAGGAAAATAAAGCTTTGACAGAGGGTAAACAAACAAACATCAAAGATTACTGGAGGCCTCTTTTTACCGAAGAATGTTGAAAATTCCATTTAATCTCTCTAGCATAGGGGTCGCCAACCGGTCGAACTTGATTTACTGGGAGACCTCAGGAGATGTTTTGATAGATTTTTGTGTGACGTAGCGGGAAAAAGAAAGAACTTTTAAACTAGAAATGTTCGGACTAACCTTGTCTCGCCGTAAAAGCACGAAATCCCCTGTATTGAAGGTACCAGGCAACCATAATGTTTGTCAAGAAAGGTCATACTGAGAAACATTTTAAAACTGATCATGTTACAATTGAAATTGATCTTATCAAGATAGGTGTTTGGAGATATCAGTGTTTCTAATTTTAAATTAGGAAACCCCAACGACAAAAATAGTTATAGAATGTGCGATTCTTATATATACACATTGGGATTCTCATCGGTGCTACGGAGTTTGTGCACTCTGCTGAGATCCTCCTTGTGTGAACTAAGGGAGGAAATCGGAGCAGATGGAGTTGTCCGTGTGCAATGAAAATAGTCCTTAAAACCAAACCAAACCAGTGTTTCTAAAATAGATTCCTACAGCTCCTGGGGTGCCCACCGCTGATCTAACAAGTTTTCGTCACTGACACCAAGACGCAAAAAATGATCTTTGCAAAGATAAAAAAAATACACTTGTCGGTTGTTGTTGTTGTTGTTGTTTTGTTTTTTTTCTTTAAACAGTGCACATTCTGGAGAGAGAAGGGTTAACACTTGTTATAAAAAATATTGTCAAAACAGGTAATATTGACGAAGATGGGACTTGAGGGTATAAACAACGGAAACAATAAGAAACATCGAGACCTGAATTGTGAAGAGCTTTATCGCTCAGCCAGCTGGCACAGCATATGATGAAGATTGTGTTTGCAGCTACTGCAAAGGGCGAGGGATTTTTTTTTCTGAAACATGCCGGCTTTGGAATTTTAAACCTGCAGCGTGCTCAATATTCTATGTACGTCGTCACCTGGGACTGAAGTTGTACTCCAGGTTGTTTCTCTTTCTTCATTACATTTTGACTCCCCCTGGCGTACTGGCATTCAACAAATACACGTTAAAGTCCTTCTGACATGTGCCATCCGTTTAAGTTCTTTCCATGTCTTTTTTTATCCCCGTTATGTCTATTTGTAATTCTCTTCAACGTGTGTTTTTGGTGGCGTTCTATTTCTCTCGCTTGCGTGGGTATTCCGTAGCAAGGATTGTTTTGTAATGCTATTAACTTGTTTTCTCAATGTCTGTCCTACACCACGTCAGCTTTATCCCCTCACATTTTGTTCCACTGATATTTGTTTACCTCTTCAAATCTCTTTTAGTTTATTTTCTCATGTTTCTTACTTAGCTATCGTCTTCTTGTCTTTCTCTGAATTAGGCATTGTGATCGCAGGATTAGGCAATCTGCTTTGGTCTTTTGTCTTAGTAAGACGCATTACGTTTTTCTATTATTTTGTATTTTTTAAATAAACATTCCCGTCATAAAATGTCAGCAGATGAAAAAATAATCTTGCTGATTTAACAAGTATAAATGTGAGAAGTGGCGGCACTTTTGTCTTCAGAGGTTAATGTTTATCAAGTGTCTGTTAAAATAGGCTTGAATATTCATAGCAACGCTTATATATGGAGAACATAAGACGCTGTTTTCTAGAAGGCTTTAAATTCTTGGTATACTGAGTGAGTGAGTGAGTGAGTGAGTGAGTGAGTGAGTGAGTGAGTGAGTGAGTGAATGGATGAATGAATGGGTGAGAGAATGGATGAGTGAATGGGTGAGTGAGTGAGTGGATGGGTGAGTGAGTGAGTGAGTGATTGGATGGGTGAGTGAGTGAGTGGATGGGTGAGTGAGTGAGTGAGTGAGTGGATGGGTGAGTGAGTGAGTGAGTGGATAGGTGAGTGAGTGAGTGGATGGATGAGTGAGTGAGTGAGTGAGTGAGTGAGTGAGTGAGTGAGTGAGTGAGCGAGCGAGCGAGAGGGCAGGTGTGTAGTTGAGTGAATGAGTGAGTGAGTGATCGAGCGAGAGGGCAGGTGGGGGGGGGTTGAGTGAGTGGGTGAGTGAGTGAGTGAGTGAATGGATGAATGAATGGGTGAGAGAATGAATGAGTGAATGGGTGAGTGAGTGAGTGGATAGGTGAGTGAGTGAGTGAGTGAGCGAGTGAGTGAGTGAGCGAGCGAGCGAGAGGGCAGGTGTGTAGTTGAGTGAATGAGTGAGTGAGTGAGCGAGCGAGAGGGCAGGTGGGGGGTTTGAGTGAGTGGGTGAGTGAGTGAGTGAGTGAGTGAGTGAGTGAATGAATGAGTGAGTGAATGAATGAGTGAGTGAGTGAGTGAGTGAGTGAGTGAGTGAGTGAGTGAGTGAGTGAGTGAGTGAGTGAGTGAGTGAGTGAGTGAGTGAGTGAGTGAGTGAGTGAGTGAGTGAGTGAGTGAGGGAGTGAGTGAGTGAGTGAGTGAGTGAGTGAGTGAGTGAGTGAGTGAGTGAGTGAGTGAGTGAGTGAGTGAGTGAGTGAGTGAGTGAGTGAGTGAGTGAGTGAGTGAGTGAGTGAGTGAGTGAGTGAGTGAGTGAGTGAGTGAGTGAGTGAGTGAGTGAGTGAGTGAGTGAGTGAGTGAGTGAGTGAGGTCAAGTTGTTAGTAGCAGTAAAATACTAAAATCTTTCGATGAAGACAAAATCAAAGGATTCTCAAAGCACATACTGCCCATCATGTGTGACTATAGTTACCAGTCTTAACAAAGACAGAAACAACTTGGGTCTTTCTATTTTTAATTATCCCCCGGACATCATGCTGACAGTTCGTACACAAAACAGGGTAGCTAAAAATATCTTGAGCATGAAGGAGATTTTGTGAACAAGGAAGGTTCTGGTTGAGGCAAAGTCGAGATGTATTACGTCACAGCGGGACTATGTTTGTATTCTTGAGCGTTGTAAATATTCTAAAGTACAACTTCAAAAGTCATCGCTTTGATTTGGCGGTAAACAAGGTCTGGACCTTCTTTTGTAAACATCTGCAATGCCACTTGTCTTTCAAAAAATCCATGCAAACCTTTTCGCTTTCTTCGTCTTGTTATTGAGTACATTATCAATCAAGATGACGGCATTACGTCACATTTTTAAAAACATATTTTCTTATTTTTACCTCTGATTGTATCATCATCATCAACATCTTCTTTTTTCGTTCATTATAAAGCTGGATTCACCACTGCAGATGGTGTCTGTCGCGTTTAGATAGGTTTTAGAGTTATTTATGGTCCCGCCTGAGTATAGGGGATGGTAATAATACGTGATAAGAAAAGGATGTAAGAAAATAGATTTTCACGAGTGGATAGTTTAAGGAGAAGATCTGTCTCTGGACTGAGTAGTTTCTCTAGTCCAGCCTATCTATACGACTATAATTTAGTATAAGACAATCTTGCACCTCCCTATATTGAGAAATATAAGTTTCACTAACCACACACAGACACAGCTATGTGACAACAAGACACACAAACGTGGAAAAAACTATGGTAAATTTGGATAAGGGTCTGACCAACACACAAACTTTAGTTCTTTTGTTGTTTATTATTATTAAAATTTACAACATCGAATATCTATAAGAGAAAGATCAAATACATCAGAATTACATATATAGAAAAATAACAGAATACCTGTGCTCTCCCCTCATTGAGAAGAAAAGAACCCAACAAGTTAATATCTCCAAAGGTTAAAGTTTAGCACTAGGTTACAGTATAGACAGTAAAAGAAAAGAACGAAGTTCTTACTGAATGCTATCCAGTAAAATTAAACAATAGTTAAACAGAATGCAGATGATACAATGTTTCATGTAACAAAGAAAATATTTCACTCTCTCTCTCTCTCTCTCTCTCTCTCTCTCTTTGTCATACGTGGCCACACAATCTCGCTTCTTACCCTATTCTTAGTGAAACAATCTGTTCGAAGTAAAATCCATGAATATGTATATAAGGTCCAGAGTATTTATCTTCCGAATTGGGCTCCAGTCCCTCCACTAATAATTAAATTGTATAAGGGGGACGCCTAATTTGGTGGTTGATTCCTAGATAAACAATGTCACCTTGTGTAGCGAAATCTGTGAGATAATCGCTAAATTCAGTAAGATTTTACTCCTATGAAAATAAATAAACCCGCCCGTGTGTGGTTGCCTATCGTCGTCTTCTGCGCCAGTAGAGCGCTGAATTTTGTACAGTCAAATCTTACACGCTTTCCTAGTTCGTCCTTGAGAATTAAAAATAACAGTTTTGCAGGGTCAAGGAGTATTTTGCTCCAAGACCGAGAGAGAGAAGAAGGGAGGTGGATGAAGGAGCGACAGAAGAAATGCTACCATTGTCACGCGTTTGGGTTTTGAAACGCCAAATTGTAATGAGAGCGCGACAGTATTGCCTTTAGCAGATTTGAAAAACAAGACGCAAAGCCATGCATGCATCGTATTATATTCTCGCAGTTGAAATGTATATACACACACACAGTCAGCTCTCATTTCCTGTCTAGTAGTGTATTTCTGACGTAACCCAAACAAGTTGTTTTATTTTGAATAAAAAATGATAGAGAAGGTGGGAAAGATGGCCGACTTATGGAAAAGTATATAATTGACGACTAAAAGTGACGAATATGAAAATCCAAACGACAATGAATATAGCTATAAAAATCATATATAAGGATAGCTTAGAGTCTCCTGAGCAATAATATGTTTTTAAAATACATAGTAGTACAATTATTAACCAAGATATTGAATAATACTACATATCTACGATTCAAACGGTATAAGACTATTGTTTTTGCTCAGCTGTTCTATTTAGTTGTAACTTTTTTTAAATTTATTTGTTCTGAACCAAGGTTTTATTTGGCCAGAACATATGAAAAGATTTTGGAATTTATGAGTGAATGGCATGAATAAATGACATGATAAATAAAATGTGTGTACGTATACAAATTTTAAGATTAGTTAGTATTTCTACAGTTTATAATTTTATTTTCCCTGGGAGAACGATGAATAGATGTGCTGTTGGGGTGGCTTCATCCCTCCCTGTCTAAGTTTACCAAACATTGTCCATTAATGATGGAAGTAAATGGGATGTTTTAGTAGGAATTCACTTTGGGTGTTATGTCTATGAAGTTGGTGTAAATCCAGCAGACCAGCCTGCTTACGTAACTTTGAAGAAGTAGCGCTGGTGCTGGAATCTGGTGGCCCCACCTCTCCGTGCTTGGGGGCAATATATCGGGTGGCCCACCTCTCCGGGCTTGGGGGCAATACAAGGCTGTTCTGCCGAGATGCGACACTGCACGGGTCCTCACTGTCAATTAAAAATAAAGTATTGGTTTGGGTTCAGAACCTTACCTAAGGAGCCACTTCTACACGTAACAATTTACAATAACACCATTTAGACAGGGTCAGATCTCTCTGACCATACAACACATCTTACCAAGTTGGTTTCCCATAGGATAAGTTCTCCCAGACTACCTATTCCGAAATATGTTTATTAGCTTCTTGCCCTAGGATATGATAGGTGATATGTTCCACTGATCTCAACACTTGATCTGTCCTTCCTAATCATTGCTGGAGTATATATATTGTTTGTCCCTAGACCCTGAACTAGGGCGGGGGGTCTAGAGCAAATCCTTACTTGTTTGTAAGGCTAGATTTCGATATGGCAGTATCAAATCACTCGAAACATTAAACAATATTCAAAATATACAAAGAAATAATTTCAATCTTACCAGATTATGAATAAAGAACACAGAAATGCTAGCAAAACTCAGCTGAGCTGCTGGCTATAGTATGGCGTCCCTGAACTTATTTCAATTTATTTCATTTGGAAATCACCACACTTGAAATTTACTGTGTCTATCACTGGACAACTATTGAGGAATGGCCCCAAATGCGCGTCTGAGCGCCGATAATATGATTGTCTGTGGCCAATCAATGCCTTGGTTTTTTTAAATTCAAATTTCCTACACTAAAGTCATTTCAGTCATGCTTCAGTCAAGTATGGATTTTTATCTGTTAGTCCGTCCGCCTCTACTTGCGTTTTCACAAAAACGTACTTGTTTTTTTTGAACCAACCTATTCGTCCCCTCTACACTTTTTGTCTGTAAAGTTATTTTTAGCCACAGCTCCCACCAATGTCCCTTCTCTTTCATTCTAACTAGATTTGAACACTTGCGTCTCAAGGTCGCGATTTTTGTGCAAATAGTGTCATGTTAGATTCAATGCAGTCTTTCGCTGATGTGAACAACACTGTCTTTTGTCATTATCTTCATTATTAGCTATCCGTCTGTATAAATAAAAGCATATTATTTCACTGCTCAGAATGGGCCATCCGGCCAGCTAATTTTTATATTCCTAACATTAATATTAAGAAAAAGTTACTTTTTAAATTTTGTAATATTTCAAGCATCTGCGTTTGCCGCTGAATTCAAATAAAAGGCTTGGTATCGCAAAAGCGTCCAATAAATGACTGTGGCGTATCATATCCAAGGTCCCTTCTGTCGAGTTCCTTACTTTATGTCAACTTGGGAAACGTGACTTTTTCTCCGTTCCCCCCCAATTGCGTCTCCTTAGCCTTTCTAGTCTCACGCAATTTTTTCAGTCATATTTTTTTTTTCCTTTTGATCCGCCGTTCTCATCCCGTTCAAATGGTAACCGTTTTGATTTCCCGTCTAGCAAGTCAATTTTTATGGAGGGTGATGACCCGCGGTCAGGGCGATCATGTACTATCAGCAGCTTACGCATTATGTTTTTATCCTTACATTTTATCCTTTGGAGATATTTTTACGTTGTATCACTTGTTAATTTTATGACATATAGGAAGGAGGGTATTGGTTGGCCCAAAAAGCTAAATATATTTTGCAGACTCACTCCTAGTATGTTTGGAGTTTTGTTTTTTTCAAATTTGAATTGAATAGCTAGACCCTTGCTGTGATTGGGCCAGTCTAGTGATATTGGCAAAAAGCTTCCAAGGCTTGTCGCCATTTGATACAAAATTGTTAGTATGCAAGCTGCGTTGAGAACAGCAGTGCTAAGAGTGAAAAAAAAAATAAAACACCTTGGCAGTCTGGACGAGGGCAAAGCTGAACTTATATATAAATGCTAATGCCAGTCAACGTATGTTTGTGATATTTCCATTGAATTGTGGTAAGAACGAAATTTATTAACCTTGTTATTACAACAATTTGGTGTATAAGATACTGCTTTATTGGGAATGTTTTGCGACTAAGTACATAGGTCCCCTAGCAGACTTATGCAGGGCCTATGGGGCTGCTCACACGCAGTAAAACTTACATGAGTTATATAACTTAAAATGATTTCCACAGTTACCAGTGGGAAGGCTAACCCACATTATCCTATGGGAGAGGATCATTGTTGAAGTGTCAGAGGCGTTGTAGCCATTAGGGAGAAGAATAGGAGCACTGGTATGAGTTGTTATCTCAGATAAAAATTGTTGAAATGGGTTGGTCAGAGGGACCTGACCCTTTTTTTTAATTGAATTATACCATGTATTACTTGTGGAATGATATTGTAGATGTGTTATAAAGAATCATAACCTTGTTTCAGGGTTTTTGTTCTGGTACTAAGCTAGTGCCAGAACCCTGGTGAATTTTATCTTCGTGAGAGAAATTAAATTTTTGCTCGTACACGCTGTCTACCACATTACACCAGTGACTGTGTCAGATTGGTCATTCGGTTGACATTTTTGCTGGTACACGCTGTCTACCACGAATCAACCCATGAAATATAGGAGATTGTCAGCATCGTAACTACTACCAACGGAAGATAAGTGCCATTGTGTCGGCACTAAGAGTTCATCCACTTGTATTAAAACTTAATAAATAAAATAATTTACTGTTGAATAAACATTCCACAAGAGATAGAAAAAAGAGAGGGTGTGATGAAAATACCCCAACCCACCATTAATTACCAGTGTTAACTTAGTTTATAGTAATACCTAAATATAATTAGATTGTAATATTGCTTTATATGGACAGAAGATCCATTGTTGTATTTAATTTTATGTAAATAAAACCATAATCAGACAATTCTGAATCAGTGCAAATAAAATTGTAATAAAGCATATTACATAATATTCAGCCACAGACTTCTATAAGATATATCATAGAGTGTTAGTCTGTATGTGGTTGTTGTATAGACCCAGTCCTATTTATGTGATAGAATTAAAGTGTATTTATATTGATTTGTCTTACACTGCATTATATCTTCATTACCCTAGACACTTAGACGTAGTCACATAACTAATAAATAAAATCTAGAACCAAGTGAGATCATAGGGTGGTAGCAGCTAGGTACCCCTGAAAATACTTAACCATCAACTACTAAACTCAGAGGCCTACACAGCTGACCTAACTTGGTAGACAAATAGTATTAAATAATAACATCTATAACACCAAATCCACCACATATATTGGTAAAAAAGAGGAGAAAAGATTACAGAGGGAGCACGAGTTGCGACTAAGGGAGTTAGAGTTGCAAGGCCATGCTCCTGAAAATGACCATAGCCCCTCTACCTCTGATGCTACTGCTAGTCAGGGGGCCTCCAACTCAGCCATGGGGTTCCATTTAGATTATTTTGTTGAGAGAGATGATGATATTGAATCATATTTAAGCAGGTATGAGGTATTAGCTACAACTTATGGGCTAGAAAAAGAAAGATGAAGCCTGAAGTTATCCCAAGGTCTTAGGGGAACAGCTTATGAAGTTTTTTTTCTTCAAAAATGAGCAGGGATGACCAAGACAATTATGACATGTTAAAGCAGGTTCTTTTGTTAAGATACGAGAAGAATGGTGAATTTTATCGTAAGAAGTTTAGAAATGCCAACCTTTTGTCTGGGAGACATACCACTCTGCCAGATTGGAAACCTATTTGGAGAAATGGACTGCTCTGGGGAAGACCCAAGATCTGAAAGAGATGATCATGATAGAGCAATTAAGAGAGTCCATAGCTCCTGACCTGAGAAAGTTTCTCATGGAACAAGGTGCAGAGAAGTTGGGCGAGGTACTTAATGTCGCTGAGAGGTATCAGGCGGCCCAGGCAGAGGTAGCTGGCGCTAGAAAGAAACCTATAGAACAAAATATGGCCCCTCATAACCAAAATAAGTTTGACCATAGAGATCAAGTTAACAAAGGTAAACCCAACTTTGATAGGCCAAGAGTCGATTATCGTGAAAAAAACCCACAGTTCAATGACCGAAAATATGATGAAAGAAAACCTTTCAATCAAGGAACGATATGGTGTAAATTGTGTAAGAGGAACACTCATAACACCAATGTTTGTAAAAGGAAACCTTCTAACTTCGCTGCTATGAAAACGGGGAACCAGGGATTAAAGGACAAACCCGCTGGACAGCTGTCGTGAATTATTCTAATCCCCATATATAAATTAAAACGTAAATGCAAAGCCTAACAAATAAATTTAATAAAAGGAAAGAAGAATGGTAAAGAACAGTGCTGTCACAATGCCTGTACTCGAAATCCCCCTTGTTTTCTACTTCGTCTGCAAATTGTAACGCTTTCACGTTGATAGTAAAAGCCTACTGTATTATTACCCGCTTTCTTCAATGAAACGTGTACTGTATTTCTTGGAAAAACCTTGAGATACGCAGGCTGATCAATGACCTAAATTTAATATTTCATTCATTCCATTTTATACACGGCGTAACTAAAAGACAGATGGACTAAAGGATAGAGAGAAGGGAGAGGCAGAAAGCAGGGACACCTGCAACACTAAACACGCGTCGCGCGATACACAATTGCTGCCATCACGCGTGTAAGGCCACATGCACTAACTTTATTTCAAATCGACAGTGATAAAATTCACTACCCATACCAGAGTTAGGTTTTAAAATCCTGAAAAACGCTTATTGGGAAAGATGACATTAGATGGGTTTACGTTTGAAAACATGACAGTACCCAGACACCACATGGGGATTGAAGTGAACAGGAGGTGGTAGAAAATGCACATTTTGAACGCAGCCACCTAGCTCCCTTAAATTCGTATATTTGGGTTCCTTAGGGTTTGCTGACAAAGAATATGTAAAACGTTACGCAAATAGTCTAGGAATTACCAAGTTATGGCCAAAATAAAATAGTGGGGGTGCCTGACAGCATGAAATCATTTCTGCTCATAAAATTTTTTTATAACGTGTTTGAAGAAACATTACGTTACGGAAATAGCCTACCATGTTAACTCCTATTTGATTGGAGCGCAACAAATGAAAGACTAAACACGATTGGTCGGACTATAAATACTATCTTGTGTTGTCAGGGGAAACGTGAGAAAGGGGTACTTTTTTGAAAAGATGTGTAGACGTGGTGTGATTGGGTAGAGCTGCGAATATACACAATTCAGAGCGTCTGTTCATTGCCACATCTTGTAATAAACCTACTAAGAAGCAGTGCGTTGAGCACCAGTGTATATTTTTTTATAAAATAAAGCCTGGGACATCGGCAGATCGGAGTTGTGCTATATTCATTGCCAGTCAACGAAACTGTTTATTATTATTTCCATGAATTGTGGTAAGCTTGAAATATTCAATATCTTTTAATGAAAATTGAATGTAAATTGATAATTTATGTCTGTATATATGTGTGGTTCAGTAGCGAACATGATGTAAAGCCTATAGTGCTCCAGCCTGAACAGAAGGTGTCGGAGGAAAGTAAAACTGCATGGAATGGCCAAACAGTACACTGACACCTAGATTATTAACTAGAAAGAAATAATGCTGGAATTGCAGAGGCGTAGTAACCATTAGGGAGGGAAATACTGGTATAAAGTATTTCAGATGAAGCTGACAGTTGGCCTAACGCTCTGAACTCAATGTTTGTGATGTATTGTGCTCAGTGTAGAAATGGAGTATAAATTAGTTCTGACGTAGAAGGTACAACCTTCTTGTTTCAGGGACCGTGGTCTTAAAGTTATTGAGCAGCACCTGGTCAGAGCTTTGTTGAAGCCAGAGGTGGACAGCATACTCCTTGGTCCATATAGCAACCAGTGGGGTGGCTCCAGAACTCATTTAAGTAAACGAGCAGAGGAGTCTTTTACTGCAGTCATCACGCAAGATAAGAGAGTGTGGCCATGGAGCTCAACATTATGTACCCCCATCTTAAAATGACATTATAAACTAAAATTAAGAGGGGAATTTAATTGTTTTAATACCAGGAACTGAGAACATCTCCAATACTAGTTCCAATAGAAACAAACTATTGAAGTCATGATGACAAATACCAACAGAGCTTGAACAAAACAAAACCAGTATTACCTCATATTACCACTACACAACTGACACACATAGGATACCATTAATAATATATGTCACTATAAGAATCATATTAATAAATTCTGTACATATAACTTGTAATTAAAATTGATTGTGATTCCTGGTTCCCTTTGTATTTGAATCAGGACACATATACATTTATGACAGCACTGAATACATATTGTTATTTGAAAAGTTATCAGTGACTCCTTTAAGATATCCTCTTAGAGTGTTATATGTATGTGAGTGTCACAGTGTTGTCAAGTGTGGTGGAATAAATTAAATTGTTTATCTGTCTGTTGTTGTTATGACTTACACTTCATCATACACATACCCTAGACATATAACGTAGTCATCACACTATTCCAGAATAATTCTGACTGAGGTATACATATGTGGCAGTAAGTAAGGTTATCTATAATACACTACTCTTATTAGATATAGATACCTTCACAGCTGATCTCAGTCAGTACAATAAGTCCCCTATAAATATTTCTAACATCCCACTTTACCACAACAGCAGGAACCTTATCACCCCCCAGTTTGTGAGGATGTTGTATGTAATGGTGTCACCATAAGGTACCTGTATGATACAGGTTTAGATTTTGATTCAATCGTGAGTTCTCACCTAGTGAACCCCGATCAGTATATCACAGAAACAGTGGAGATACAAGGGGCGACTAAGGATGTAGCATCCATGACACTTCCCATCGCAAGGATAACTGAAAACTCGCTATGTGGAAGGAGTAATCAAAGCAGCAGTGATAAACCAACCCATCTACCCTCTGATATTGGTGTGTCGTTATGTCTTCTTGGGGACTCCCAAGAGACCTGTGATTATGGCCACAGTGCAGACCAGGTCACAGTCGAAGAAGGAAGAAGATAAACCTATAAATACTCATCCAGAGGAGATAAGGAAGGCACAGGCTGAGGACAGGTCACTCAAGCCATGTTTTAAAAAGTTGCCAAACTATCACACACCTCCACGCAAAGGAGAATTTTATATGAAGAATAAACTCTTATATAGGTAGACCGGAACTCGTTCAAATGGTCACGGACAACTGGTACTTCCCAAGATGTTTAGGGCAGACGTAATAAGGAGTTTACATGTTGGAAAAGATGGGGACCACGAGAAAGTAGGTACCATCTGCCAAAAGGTTGCTCAAAAATATTATTGGCCAGACGTAAAGATAGTTATTGAAAATTTTTTAGAAGCCTGCGGCATATTTCATGAGGGAACACCCACCAGTGGGGAAAATAATCAGGACCTAGAAACGCCACGGGGCAAACATATGCCTGACAATGGAAATAAAAATAATTATAATAAAGTAGACACAGTGGAATGGGAACCCCCTTTTCACACCCAGTCTTCAATTGAATGTATTAGAATGGCCACTATGCGCCGAGTACAAAGAGTGATTCTACCCCTGAATAAGCCGACAATCCCTCGGTCGGAATTGTGTGAACTGGAGGAAGATAAAAGAGAGCGAAGTTCTCTCAATTTGAAGTTGAACCTGAGGGGAGACAGCCCCAGGAAAAGAATTGGTAGTGGAAGGTTCTTATGTGATGACAAAAGGAAGAAAAAGACACCACCACCACACATCCAATTTCATGATAGTTGCCGGTGCCATGAAAAATATGTAGGCAACCCTGTTATTTGGGAGGCCAATAACAGGTCCATTCGAAACCTTGTTAAGGACGTGGACCGATGAGAAGGCAGAAGAGACTGTTACCTCATCATATCAATATGTGAACGAACTGACCACTCGTTTAAAAACTAGCTGGAAACTGGCAAATGATAACTTGAGACAAGCCATGAAAAAGCATGCTGCTTATTATAATAAGAAAGCGAAGGATAGGGAGCTTGCTGTAGGGGGAGAAGGTGCTTCTTCTATTACCCGGCAGCAGCAATAAACTTCAAATCGGATGGCAAGGTCCATATACAGTTTTGGAAAAGGTATCCAGAACAAACTATAAGATAGACAAGAAGGGAAAGGAAAAAGTCTATCATGTGAACCTTCTAAAGAAATATCTGGACAGGCAAATCCAGGAAGGAACACATTTAATGGCCTTGTCTATCGCAACCGAAATGAAAAATGACCCTCTCACCTCATTTGAATATCCACTGAAACCCAGTGAAACGTTTGCACAGGTGAAGATCAGTAATCACCTGACAAAAGGACAAAGGGAGACGATTCAAAAGATCCTGGAGAAACATACAGACGTGTTAACGGATAAGCCGGGGCACACAAATTTGTTGGAATATGATATGAAACTACTAGACCCAACACCCATCTGTATGAGGCCCTATTCTATTCCTTTCACTAAGGAAAAAGCTTTGAAAGAGGAGATAGATTATTTGTTACAAGAAGGGATTATTTCTCACAGTGAATCTCCTTATAGCTCTAGTGTGGTTTTGTTGCGGAAACCATCTGGGGAACATAGACTGTGCATAGATTACAGGAAACTGAATGCTGTCACAGAAGGTCAGGTGGATCCATTACCTGATACAAATCAACTATTTGCCAGGCTGAACAGGCCAAAAAATTTTTCTAAGGTGGATCTTAGCAAAGGCTATTATTAAATTCCAGTAAAGCCTGAGGTTCGACGTTATTTAGCCTTTAGCACATCGGAAGGCCATTATGAGTTCAACATGTTGCCGTTTGGGTTGAAAAAGGCCCCGAGTGTGTTTTCTAGGATGTTGCGAAAATTGTTGAATCCCCTGAAAAATCCATGCATCTCGAATTTCATGGATGATATCCTCATCGCTACTGAAACATTTGAGGAACACGTTAACTCTTTGAATATGCTGTTTGATAGACTCAGAGAGGCTAACTTGACTGCTAGACCAACCAAATGTTGTATTGGATGTAAAGAGTTGGAATTCTTGGGACATACGGTACATCAGGGTAGCATGACCCCTGACCCCAAGAACCTGGAGAAATTGCAGAGAGCACCGAGGCCACAAACAAAGAAAGATGTGCGATCTTTTGTGTCATTGTGTGGTTTTTACCAAAAGTACATTAAACATTTTAACTCCATATGTAATCCTCTGACGGATTTAACTCGTAAGGGACAACCAGATACAATTAATTGGTCAGCACAGTGTGAATTGACACTGGAGCCGCGGTAGCATAGTGGTTAGTGCACTGGCTTCCTAGCGCAGTGGTCTATGGTTCGATCCCCAGATGAGGCGGAAAAATTTTTAGGCCACAAACGGCTCCTGGGTCGACCCAGCCCCAAATGGGTACCAGAGCTACTCTGGGAAGGTTAAGGCGGCCGGCGTGATGCCGACCACATCACCCCTCGTGTGCCGACGGTCAAGATAATATGGGCCTAACACCATATTCCCAATATGCCTAAATGGGCGTGTAACGGGTTCCTTTACCTTTACAGTGTGAATTGGCATACCAAGAGTTAAAGGAAAAACTCACAAGCAGGCCGGTATTGAAATTGCCTGACTTGAATCAAGAATTTGTCGTGAGAAGTGACGCAAGCAATGTGGGCCTAGGGGCTACATTGTTGCAAAGGTCCTCTTCACAAGATGGGGAATTGAACCCAGTGGATTATGCAAGCCGCAAGTTGAACAAATCAGAAAAACGCGTAGGACTTCATTTGCGCTAAGTTATCTCACAGATTATAACCTGCAATGAATGCATGTTTTATGAGGGGAGGTGTGTAGCGAAATCTGTGAGATAATCGCTAAATTCAGTAAGATTTTACTCCTATGAAAATAAATAAACCCGCCCGTGTGTGGTTGCCTATCGTCGTCTTCTGCGCCAGTAGAGCGCTGAATTTTGTACAGTGGTAATGCTTAGAAAATGATCTCGCCGTCAAATCTTACACGCTTTCCTAGTTCGTCCTTGAGAATTAAAAATAACAGTTTTGCAGGGTCAAGGAGTATTTTGCTCCAAGACCGAGAGAGAGAAGAAGGGAGGTGGATGAAGGAGCGACAGAAGAAATGCTACCATTGTCACGCGTTTGGGTTTTGAAACGCCAAATTGTAATGAGAGCGCGACAGTATTGCCTTTAGCAGATTTGAAAAACAAGACGCAAAGCCATGCATGCATCGTATTATATTCTCGCAGTTGAAATGTATATACACACACACAGTCAGCTCTCATTTCCTGTCTAGTAGTGTATTTCTGACGTAACCCAAACAAGTTGTTTTATTTTGAATAAAAAATGATAGAGAAGGGGGGAAAGATGGCCGACTTATGGAAAAGTATATAATTGACGACTAAAAGTGACGAATATGAAAATCCAAACGACAATGAATATAGCTATAAAAATCATATATAAGGATAGCTTAGAGTCTCCTGAGCAATAATATGTTTTTAAAATACATAGTAGTACAATTATTAACCAAGATATTGAAATAATACTACATATCTACGAACGGTAAGACTGTTGTTTTTGCTCATTCTATTTATAACAAAATTTGGGGACGCAAGTTTAAAAAAGAGGCATTAGAGTGATTCAAATCCGATTGGTTAGTATAGGAGTATAGGAAGGAGGGTATTGGTTGGCCCAAAAAGCTAAATATATTTTGCAGACTCACTCCTAGTATGTTTGGAGTTTTTTTTTTTTCAAATTTGAATTGAATAGCTAGACCCTCGCTGTGATTGGGCCAGTCTAGTGATATTGGCAAAAAGCTTCCAAGGCTTGTCGCCATTTGATACAAAATTGTTAGTATGCAAGCTGCGTTGAGAACAGCAGTGCTAAGAGTGAAAAAAAAATAAAAAACCTTGGCAGTCTGGACGAGGGCAAAGCTGAACTTATATATAAATGCTAATGCCAGTCAACGTATGTTTGTGATATTTCCATTGAATTGTGGTAAGAACGAAATTTATTAACCTTGTTATTACAACAATTTAATGTATAAGATACTGCTTTATTGGGAATGTTTTGCGACTAAGTACATAGGTCCCCTAGCAGACTTATGCAGGGCCTATGGGGTTGCTCACACGCAGTAAAACTTACATGAGTTATATAACTTAAAATGATTTCCACAGTTACCAGTGGGAAGGCTAACCCACATTATCCTATGGGAGAGGATCATTGTTGAAGTGTCAGAGGCGTTGTAGCCATTAGGGAGAAGATTAGGAGCACTGGTATGAGTTGTTATCTCAGATGAAAATGGTTGAAATGGGTTGGTCAGAGGGATCTGACCCTTTTTTTATTTATTGAATTATACCATGTATTACTTGTGGAATGATATTGTAGATGTGTTATAAAGAATCATAACCTTGTTTCAGGGTTTTTGTTCTGGTACTAAGCTAGTGCCAGAACCCTGGTGAATTTTATCTTCGTGAGAGAAATTAAATTTTTGCTGGTACACGCTGTCTACCACACTACACTAGGGACTGTGACAGATTGGTCATTCAGTTGACATTTTTGCTGCTACACGGTTTCTACCACGAATCAACCCATGAAATATAGGAGATTGTCAGCATCGTAACTACTACCAACGGAAGATAAGTGCCATTGTGTCGGCACTAAGAGTTCATCCACTTGTATTAAAACTTAATAAATAAAATAATTTACTGTTGAATAAAAATTCCACAAGAGATAGAAAAAAGAGAGGGTGTGATGAAAATACCCCAACCAACCATTAATTACCAGTGTTAACTTAGTCTATAGTAATACCTAAATATAATTAGATTGTAATATTGCTTTATATGGACAGAAGATCCATTGTTGTATTTAATTTTATGTAAATAAAACCATAATTTTCATTTTGTTGTTGGTCCTGACTCAGAAAATTCTGAATCAGGGCAAATAAAATTGTAATATAGCATATTACATAATATTCAGCCACAGACTTCTATAAGATATATCATAGAGTGTTAGTCTGTATGTGGTTGTTGTATTGACCCAGTCCTATTTATGTGATAGAATTAAAGTGTATTTGTATTGATTTGTCTTACAGTGCATTTTATCTTCATTACCCTAGACACTTAGACGTAGTCACATAACTAATAAATAAAATCTAGAACCAAGTGAGATCATAGGGTGGTAGCAGATAGGTACCCCTGAAAATACTCAACCATCAACTACTAAACTCAGGGCCTACATAGCTGACCTCACTTGGTAGACAAATAGTATTAAATAATAGCATCTATAACACCAAATCCACCACACCTTGAATAGTTAATGCCGAGACTCTCTGAGATCTGGTGTTCACAGTAAACAGTAGGAAAACATCTGATTGCTAAAACTGTTAATTATTGTTAATTGATGATTATGGTAAATCCTATCGGCTGGCTCTGGTGTGTGCCGATTCTGAAATAGCGTAACTCTTCTGGATAAGAATCCACTTGGATACGACTATCAAAAGTCGGGAGAATTGTTATATCTTTCACACCCCAGTGGGCTGATAAAATTGTATAAATAATTTCTGGTGTTTATAGTCCAGTTAAATTTACTATTAATATGTCAGTCTCTGTGGCCCGTCCTGTTCACAACTGAACTTGGAGACGCGTAAGCCAAAAGAAGACAACTTTAATCCAATCAGTAAATGGAGAAAAGGCCAACGTAGACCACAATGGACCAAAATATAGACCAAAATAAAGCCACATAAAAAACTGCTGGTCGCCGTTGATCAGGTCATGCCTAAGGATGGAGACACATTATGAAAAAATACTACTAATAAAATATCTACACATAAGCACACGATGTCTCTAGCCTATTCCTATCCGGTCATTTATCATTTAATTATCCATACGCGCACTTTAACAAATATCGCCTGTCATTAATAACTATTAGATTTTCGGCGTCTGTTTGCTAAGTCGCATGATATTTAAACAACAGTCACTTACTAAAATTACACAAAATAAAAAAAACGTGAATTCTATTCCGTCAGTTATCCGTCCCGCCTAGTATATTAATTAGTCAACTAAACCGTATCTTTCTGTGCGATAAAGCGGGTGATAAAATTAGCATTAGACTGCACAACCGGTACACAAATAGCTACGCGTTATTTTCCGCTGGTTCTAACACCTAGAAAATCACAGTGAATTTAAGATGATAAATTTTTAACACTTTAATACGCTTAAGCACAAATTTATATTACCATAAATCCAGAAAGAAATCACCACGAACTATTAACACATCTATTCCCAATGGTTCTAGATAACGTGATTAGACTCTCTGAAAAATTCTGAGGGACACTGATAACTGATTTTAGGAAGACGCAGTTTATATACCATCACTTTATTATGATCTCTAGGGGATGTTAATTTTACACTCTGTTTCCTAGCAAAGAAATCTGAAACTACGTTTCCCCCAGATAAAAGGTTTCCACTGTCTCTCTGTTCGGCGTTGTTAACCGACAACAAAGTCTTAAACCGTGTAACGGGCTTCCTTCTGAGATTTTCCCCGGTTTCTGGAGATCAAACGTTTGTCTCCCCCTGAATGCATGAACATCAATGGGTCCCTCGGGGAAAATATTTGCCTGCGCGATTCACTACACAGAGGTTCAGTGTTTTCCACGTGCATCGGTCTGATATCTGATGATTGACAGATCCGCTCGCGTGAGAAACTCAGGTAAACAAATCGGATTTCGCTTCCTGTTATGCTGGAGGTCGCGAAAGTTGGTAATATGTCTGTTTGTTTACATCTCAAGAAAAGGGCGTGGATTAAGTATGAGTAAGGCAGGCTGTCAAATGCTTGACTTTGCGAACGAATCATAGAACTACAGCGTGGTCACTGAAGGTGGTCGGATACTGTAGGCTATATTTCCATTATACGCCACAGTGTCCTACGTGAAAGCACCTACTCTTGCAGTGGTGGTTTCTGTAGGAATTTGTGTTACCTGACTTTATGTCGCCAGCCCCGTGCACGACCTTACATCGCTGCCTTTTACGACATACCTGATGGAGCAGTAATCCTAGACAACGTCTCAGAATGGGTGACACGGTGGGTGTTAAAAAAATCAATATTTGAAAAACAATGGAAATGATATTCGGCAAATGAAGGACTAGAAAACAATATTTTAATTCAGATTTTCTTAATCTTTCAGAGGTCCTGCATCCCCTTACAGCATCTTAAGAAGCCTCGCACCCCTTTACAGTATCGTAAGAAGCCTCATACCCCTTTACGCCATCCAAAGAAGCCTCACACCCCTTTATCTTGTAGCTCGTAAAAACATGTCAGAAATGCTTAAAAGAGATAAAAAATTTATTTTGAGAAAATCTTATTTACAAAATGTGACTCAGGTTCGATATCTAATTCCCCACCACCTCGTTTCCTGCGTATGACACTAGTCACACAACTAACTCGAAATAAACATAAGCTCATTTAGTAGAAAGCTGCAGAGATCTCATTAATATTCCAAGAATCATAAAGGATAATGGATGTTCAACACCAAAATAATGCTCGTGTTCTGTAAGTCTGTCCGGGGAAACAATAGACTATGCTAGCATTGTATATGACTCAGCTTCAGCTTCCATCAAGGCTAAACTAGCCAGAATTCCAAATGGAACCATGAGAGTAAAGGCAGGTGAAACTATATTAACATCAATAGAGGCACTGGAAGTAGCTGTGGGTGTAATGTCCCTTCGACTAAGAAGGAAAGATCTGATGACTTATCACTGGACTAAAGTGGCTCAAGATTAAACACATACAGCACACAACACCTGTGCTAGAAACCGACCAAACGTGTGGAACGGATCCATACAGATTCACGCAGAGTGAAGAACAGATGAAGACTGTTACACAGTGTGACGATCTATCAAACACAATAAGTACTAATAATTATTATAGAATTATTGTACCACCTTAGGAATTAAAAGTAGCAGTTATAAATTATAGTCTCTGTTGGGGATTTACGATTATTTTGGAGATTTGGCCCCCAATATGTTGATGTGTTGTTAATACTCAGTATTCTTATTAAAGGATATTATCCTCAACTGTTCGGGTTCTTGTTATGTGTTATTTAATTATTAGTCATTCATATGAATTCCTCATATCATTGCTTCTGCTAATCATTGTGGGGTTGCGGTTTATATTGTTAAATTTCATAATATGCTCGTTTGCTCGATTATGTCTAGGATTAATACCTAGACATCGACCGTAGCTCGATAACAACATTCTGTTGTTTAGAAGAATCTTGACTTGTCTTCTCTTATACTTGTATTATCTGCAAACTGCAGTCGGTACAACTATTAATGGTAGTACCCTAGCTGGTTTCTAGCTTCTACATCACGTAGATGGCTGCTCTCGTTAGCTAACGCTAACCTTCCCCGAGCAGGCTTCACGAGCAAAGAGATCTTTTCCCGTCTGCTCACAAGTTTTGTAACCCAATGTCACGTGATCAAGTCCCGCTATTCACTAATTACTAACATCGTTATCCTAATCTCAGTTATCTCTTTTCCTGACATTCCTACCACATCTCCATACATAAGCGATCCCAGCCTAACTCCTAGTGCTAGCATGCGCTCAATCGATTATATTACAATATATCATACACTCTGGTACACGGGGTCAATCATATTTCAGTACCAAAACATGTACACTTCTTTTCATCTGCTATTCTCTCTCTCTCTCTCTCTCTCTCTCTCTCTCTATATATATATATATATATATATATATATATATATATATATATATATATATATATATATATATATATATATATATATATAATCAGACAATCATTTGTCTATACTAACCACTTTATCAGTTGGCCGTATCTGCCATATTATGGAAAATGTTACCTTTTCTTATCTTGAATACTTTATCACAAGAACTGCTCACACACCTATGGTAAGTGACACATTCCACTATCCAATAACGCAGACGTTCTGAAAACACTTTGTCACGGAATTGCCTCCCCTGCTTTGCAGTAGTTGTCCAACAGTGGCCAAACCTCAAGAGTATCTAATATGGGTCTTCAAATGTGTCTACCTTCGGACAAGATTACTCTTGGCAGAGTTGTAGATAGAAGGATAATGATGCTTCTCTCAAGGTAGTGTTCATAAGATATTTCAGAAGTCAAGAACAATGCTGCATTGGGCAGGGCAATTGTTAACTTATATCTGATCCGCCGCCTTTTATGAAGAATTAAGCAATTATTAATTTTAGCTCGTTCAAGCACAGACATGGTACTACCAACAAGTATGGTAAAAGAAGAGAAAGGAATATCCTCTGAGTATTGAGTTTCCCGACACTTACTTATGTGTTCCAATCTTCCTGTTCCACCATCCCATCTTCCTCAGAATTTACCCTCGATGAGAATTAAGCTTAATCTCTCGAGAGAAAACTTTCTTGAATAGCTTTATATTTACTTTACATTCAACTGAAAAGGTTAATAGTATAGATAGAATATGTTTACATTTACATCTACACTGGTTGAAAAATGTTCACAATATAGATTGAGTTTGTTTCCAGTTACATCTACACTGGTTGAAACATTGTAAATATTAAAATTAGAATGTACATCATTTCTTTCATCTTTCCCTCCCTGCTCCATATGGAACTTGGGACTACCTATGCTTGTTAGTTCTCTTTAAGAAACTAGCAATACAGCAGTCACCAGCCCTTGCAGTGGTGGTTCAATAAATCATCATTCTATACGCTGAAATTGTCAGCCTCAAATGACTTGGACATTCAGTAGCAATTTTCATATATTAATATTCGCATGGCAATATATACATATTAGTTCACATGTTAGTAATGAAAAATATAGAATGTAAAATGTAGAACTTACGTCAATCTTGGCTCACAGACTGTTTGCTCAGAGAAGTAGGTTAAGGCACTTGCAGATGCCTTTTACTCGTGTTCTTGGGGGGTCGTTATTTTAACAATAATTTCCCACTTTGACTCTGTGTTCAGTTTCCTCAGATCCCGGTTTTCCTTATTAAAATGATAGAGTTTTCCTGTGCTGTTTAGGTCCTTCAAAATGCTCCAACAAAGTCCGGTCTGATAAATGGAATTCTGATTCTAACTCTGGCAATCTGGTTGTCGTCTTGGCAAGCGATTCTCACAGTGTCTTAAAACTGCACAAGTTTCAGGTTATATGGCACTTCGCCTTTTCCGCAGTTGTTGGTTACGATTTAGACAGGGTCCAGTCAGGAATTTGGTGGTTTCTCTATTTCGAACCCCTGCCAATCGTTTCAAAACTGCATATTTAGGTGGGGTAATTCAGAATTATTCCGACATGGAAAATTTTGTGCGTGATGCAAAAGGTCACGTCTCCCATATATGGAAGTAACAAGTCCATACACTCTTTCGACAATGTGTTTCAGATGTAACCTCTTACTTTCCTCTAAAGCAATGTCTCTGAAACAGGTGGACAGGAAATGATGATGTCATTATTGTCTGTCGAAAATGTGTCGCACAGACAAGTAATCTCTTTATCCGTCGCTTGCGCACACAAAATCCGTTTGTGGGCGAGTAATTTTATCACCTGGCAAGGCTTGAGCAAACAAAACTATGCGAAACTGATCAGGCCCATCTGGGTTTTACCTGTGATAATTTTAGCAAAGCTGAGAAGCGCAGAGCGAATGTAATGAATTATCGCAAAAAGGAGTGTCAAACGGTTGTAAATACCTGTCGCAGCAAATGTTAAGTCGAACTGACTTTTGAAAGAGTATTGAATAAAATACTATAGGTTCTCAGATTTGGCTCGTGACAGAGACACCTACATGAGATACAGAGGTGATACAGTGAAAGCGAATCCTCTCTAAGGAAGTAATCCTGACTACAATGAGAGGGAATTCTTGGAACTCTTGCGACAAAGTTCACTCTGTGATCTCAGACAGACAAGCCCCTACTCCCCAAAGGAAGAATTACAATATACGTTTATATCACTAGACAGATAGACATACAGCACTAGTGATAAATTCATTCAACTCGGTGATAAAGGTACACACACACATCGATGACAAGTCATTCTATGTAAATATGGTTAGTATACGTATATTAAGGAAAAAAATATTAAGTGAAGGATGATGATGATGATGGATAGAGAATACTGTAGGTACAGCGAGTTGAACAGATAGTTACAGGTTAGATACACAACATAAAAGGGCGGTTATAGCACTACAAGTTTCTGATAAAGTAAACGGGAGCGTCCTCCTCTATGGTATATACTGGCACTACTAAAGTTCCTGGTTTCAATAAAGCATAAATAACTACTGTTCCTGGTTTCCGTGAAGAAATGATAATCTGGGTAGATAATAACCGGAGTGCACTGGCCAATAACAGAAACCGTTATTTGCTCCGTTTCATTTTTACTATATAACTTATTAAAAATTAATAAAAAGCAACATAATTCTACTTTTTATACTGCTAAAAGATGCATGACATATGTTACGCGATTTTTCAAATAGTTACTGTGTTTTGAAATAATTCTGAGCAAAATATGGCTTCTAGAAGTTGTAGAAATTCGGCTGATCTGTTCTGTTACGTGTGCGGATATTTTACCGATGGTGTTGACCAGAAAAACTTTACACCATTACTAAAGAAAGCATATGAACTTTATTTCGATTCGAAAGTTGATGATGCAAATAAATCTTGGAAGCCAAATGCAGTTTGTTTGATACATTGGCAGGTTGGTTACGAAAATCGCCGAAGCATAAGTCGATGCCTTTTGGAGTGCGAGTAATATGGCGTGAACATACAAATCACACTACTGATTGTTACTTCTGCTTAACAAATATCCATGGTTTCACTTTTAAAACTAGAAAGTCTGTGGTTTATTCAAATATTGAATTGGTTTCGAAACCAGTGCCTCATGATCCAATCACGTGTCCGATCGAAGTACCACCAGAACATAATCCGTTGGACGTGAATGAACCATCAGAAAGTGATAGTTTACCTGCTTTAGAAACTAATTCTGACTCAGATTACATACCGGTGAATGATGGTGTTTACTTAATTAACCATTCAGGACTTTCAGATCTAATACGTGATCTCGCTCTTACCAAAGGACATGCGGAATTACTCGGTTCGCGACTCAAAGAATGGAATCTTTTAGCGCCCAATACTCCGATATCTAAATTTCGTCATAGACACAGAGAACTTGTTCAATACTTTGAGATGGATGATGACATTTGCTATTGCAAAGATGTAAACGGTCATGAGCACATAGTCAACGAATGGCGATTTTTCATCGATTCTTCCAAGACTAGTCTAAAAGCCGTGTTATTGCATAACAGAAATTTATTTTCATCAATTCCAGTCGCCTACTCTGTTCATATGAAAGAAACTTATGACAATATGGCTATACGTTTGGAAAAAATAAAGTACAATGACTACCAATGGCGGATTTGTGGAGACCTAAGGTCATTGCAATTCTCACGGGCATGCAGACTGGGTATACTAAATTTTGTTGCTTCCGATGTGCATGGGACAGCCGCAACAGACAGGAACATTATGCAAGAAAGGTGTGGCCTATCCGGGATCGTATGCAGCTCCGGCATAAAAATGTAATACACGAGCCATTAGTTAACAAAGACAGCTTCATTTTACCACTGTTACACATAAAGTTGGGGCTCATGAAGAATTTTGTAAAAGCGTTAGATAAAACGAGCAAAGCTTTCACTTATCTTCGAGAAAAGTTTCCGCAAGTTAGCGATGCAAAGATAAAGGAAGGTATCTTTGTAGGACCTCAGATTAGGAAAGTTATTGCAGACAAACAATTCGAGAACTTGTTACATGGTAGTGAACTTCGCGCATGGATGGCATTCAAATCGATCGTCGATAACTTTCTGGGAAATCACAAATCTGTTGACTATGTTGCATATTGTTAAGCAGTGCATAGATGCATACAGAATTATGGGCTTTATCATGTCCCTCAAAATCCATTTGCTCGATTCGCATCTTGACTTTTTCCCTGACAACCTTGGCGAAGTCAGCGATGAACATGGAGAACGATTCCATCAAGATATCGCCGTAATGGAGTCACGTTATCAGGACGGTGGAGTGTGACCATGCTTGCCGATTATTGTTAGATGCTTCATCGCGATGTACCACATGCCATTCACCGACGAAAGTCGACTGCAAAGAAATTCAAGCCTACATAACTGTTATACTTCTTGTACGAATGATGTTGTAATACTGTATGCGTTGTTAAAAAACTTCAATTGCGTATTTCTAGAGATCCCGACCTGATAGAGAAAAACGGTTTGCAGATTTAAAAACAGCGCATTAAAATTGACCAGAAAAACATAGAAATGTTAGAGAAAGAAAAAAAAAGTTTTTTTTTTTGTTAGTCAGTGTAATCTAACGATGTCCTGGAACTACCTAATCTGCTCTGGGCAGCGGAATCACAGCACAATAATATTACTTATACTGTCAAGCATCGAGGGCTAATCTGGATACGAGTGCACCTTGAATACTGACATTGAGTAGGCCTACAAATTAATTCACTTCTCAGGACCTGGATAAACTGCTTATAGATCTGGATTTGCTCGGGGCTTTTAGCAATTATGGAAATGCCCCACAATATTGAGAAATAAAATACTTAAGTGCATGAAGACTCGACCACGCTGCCTGCCACGTGGGTTTAGTGATCTGGCGGTGGCAATGTCACACAAATCGGCTGGACGTACACAGACTGTACATTCTTTCCTTGTCCGACGGTAACACAGTGGTTCTAGCGATGAAGAAGCCGTGTACCCGATTCTGTTAAACCTGAAGACAAAAATCGCCCTCATAAAATACTACCTTCGTATAAATAAGCATTTCCTTCCTTTCAGTCTATCATACTAGAATTATGTTTAAAATACATTACTTTCGATCTATCGTACCAGACTTAGCCTAAAAGAGTCCTTTTGATCGATCACTCTTTCGCTCTAGCATACTAGACTTAGGCTTAAAGAATCCTTTCGATCGATCGCCCTTTCAATCTAACATACTATAATTACCGAGTTAAAAAATCGCTTCGACCTATCATATCAGAATTCCAAATAAACAATCCTTTCGATCACACTAGACTTACACATTCCTAAATATTTATACACTAAAACTTGAGTGTTGTTATGCATTGTCGTGAACAACCACGTGCTCCAAAGTGTGCTTAATTTATGTCATGATGGTAGTGCTTCGATGGCAGTATAACAATTAAATTAAATGATCGTTTTAAATGTGTTATCGAAAACCCGGTCGTACCATGATACTAATAAACACCGCTAAAGTATTAACAAATACAATATCTAAATCTCAAACCAACCTCGCACTACTGAATTCCCGTGAAGCGAAAAGGATTTGCCGTTGTTGTTGTTGTTGTTTTGATGAGTTGATGGGTGGAGATCGGGCACTGAACATCTGATCATTGTTGCCTTTTCTCGTTCCATCTTGGTCTACCCTGTTCAACCTGAAAGTTGGTTATAGTTGGGGTATTTAGTGTCATTTAATTTACTAATTTTGTTTTCAATTTAAATAACTGTTGCCTTTTGCAGTTGCTGATTTTTATTTATATTAGTATTTGTCAATTTTATTTTCTCTTTTGTATTGTTTCTAGATAACTATTGTCCTTTACACTTGGTTTTAATTTGTATTAGTATTTGTTCTTTTTGAGTTGTTGTCCCTTTTTTTTAGTACCTTGTCTTTCCTTGTCCTATGAGTAGTTATTTTTTGTTAATGCTTTGTTAGTTCTTGCTGCTTAATTTCTATTTAGTTGGATGATTTTCCTGAAGTTCTAACCTTATATTTTTTCCTTTGTTTTATGTATATATCTTTTAAGTATTGATTGGGCATCTCTTGGGGCATCTATACTTAAAACCTTATCACCTGTTAAGTCTATATTGTGATTTCTGTAGTAAGTTTTTAATTCAAGCCTTTGTTGTTCATACTTTTTACAGTGGATCAGGTAGTGGTCTATGTCATTCTCTTCCTGACATTCTTGGCAGTGTGGTTCTTCTACCATGAAGTATGCTGCACCGAGTCGGAGACGCCACAGTTTTTTTGTTCGATGGTATCTTTAATTCTTCTCTGACCTGGCATGTCCTTGTTGGTTCTTTCAGCAGTTTGAACGCGTGTCTGCCTTTTCTACTTTCCTTCCATGTTGTCTTCCATTCCTCGTTTATAGTTTCCTTCACTTGGCTCTTGATCTCTGACCTCCCCAGTCCTGCTTTTATATTGTTTTTACTTGTTCTTCCCTTCTTGGCGTTCTGGTCTGCCAACTCGTTGCCAGCTATACCTATGTGTGCTGGAACCCACACTAGCCTCACACTACATCCTCTGTTCTCTAGTGATGTATTAATTGCTAGAATTTCTTCCTTTATGTCTGGCCGGCTACATTTACCTGGGTGTTCTAGTGCTTGTAGTGATGATAGTGAGTCTGTAAATATCGTAACAGCTTCTGGTGGGTTATCTTCGATTATTTCTAGACTTTTAAGAATTGCTACCATCTCTGCAGTAAAAATCGATGCCCCTTCCGTTACACTGTAGCTCTTTTTTATTCCCCATTGTGGTATTACAACTCCGGCACCTAGTTGCCCACTATCACCCTTGGATCCATCAGTGTAGACGGCCAGACTTTGTTTAGTTAGTTGCTCTATGAACTTTCTACTTATCATTTTGGCTTCCTTATCTTCTATGTTTTGTTTGATCTTTTCAGTAAGTGAGTAGTCTATGATTGGTGTTTTTAGTTCCCATGGTGGTATTTTGCTTCTGTATTTATTACTATTTTCAATTGTGTTTGATAGTTCTTTGAAATGCATTAGGTCTTCTATAGTTCTCCACCCTGTTGGATATCTATCTTTATTTAAGGGGACGTCCCATACACTTGGTTGGTTTTTGACAAATGCTTTATGTGCTGGGTGGGTCACTTCTTGTGCTACTTTACTCCAATAATTTAATCTCAGTTCTTTCCGTCTTAGACCAAGGGGAGGTATGCCGAGAGCTACTTCTAGAGCTTCTACTGGTGTCGATATAAATGCACCTGTAATGGTTCTCATGGCTGCATTTTGAATTCTGTCCAGTTTTGCTTTGTTAGAAGCTGCAGCTGAGTCATAGACTATGCTGGCATAATCCAGTTTCCCGCTGATGAAGGATTTGTAGAACATAAGCATTATTTTATTGCTGGCCCCCCATCCATTACCTTTTACAATCCTTAGTATATTTAGGGGTCCCCTACAGCTTTCTACCAAATTGTCTATATGTTTATTATAATTTAGTTGTTTATCTAAAGTTATGCCCAGAAATCTTGTTGTTGAGGAGGTACATATTTTCTGTCCTTTAATGGTTATATTGATTTTGTTATTTTTTTTTAAATTTCCTTTGCTGAAAATCATACCTACTGTTTTGTTTACATTAATTTGGAAGCCCCAACTTTTCATCCACTCTGAAACTTTGTCTATTTGATTTTGAAGTTTTTTGTAAACATGGTCCAAGTTTTTTCCAGATCGCCAAATGGCACAGTCATCTGCAAATTGTGATACTACATTCTTTATGTCATTAAATTCATCTGCTAAATCATTTACAGCTATAGTGAAAATTGAAGGAGAAATCACTGATCCTTGAGGAATCCCATTCTGTTGTTCATATATTTCTGACCTATCATTATTCACCTGTACAGCAAAGTACCTGTCCTGTAAAAAGTTTTCTAGATACCTATAGGTTTTACCAGTAATGCCAATCTTTTTCATTTTGTAAAGAGCTCCATCTCGCCAGCATTCATCATATGCCCTGGCTACATCTAGAAAGACTGCCACTGTTTTCTCTTTCCTCTTGAACCCTAGCTTTACATCATGTTCTAATCTTACAAGCTGGTCTACTGTACTTCTGTCTGCTCTAAACCCTGACTGGTTTGGGCTATATAACTGGTTTTTTTCTAGGTAGAATTTAACTCTTTTATTCACAACAGTTTCCAGTATTTTACCTAGTTGTGATGTTAAGGAGATAGGCCTATATGAACTTACATCATGGGCTTCCTTATTGGGTTTTAGAATGGGTACTATCATAGCTACTTTCCATGCTTTTGGTATCTTTCCTAAGTTCCAGATTTTGTTATAAAGTGAAGTTATTATGTTTATAGTTCTTTTGGGTACTTTCTTAAGGATTTCATAACTAAGTATATCTTGCCCTGAGGCAGTATTAGATTTATCTTTTATTGCATTAGTTACTTCTTCCTCTGTTATATCAGCATCTAAATAGTTTGTTTCATCTATCTGGTCTGGTAGTTCTTTTAAAAACTGTATCCTAAGTCTTTCTCTTCTCTCATTTTCTTCCTGTCCAAGGCTACTTTTTGCACTGACTTTATAGAAATACTCGGCAAGGGCATTAGCTTTTTCTTTATCTGTTTCTGCTCTCTTTGGTAGTTTGATTGTTGGCATTATTGTTTTCTTATTGTTCCCTTTGATTGCCTTAAGCTTTTTCCATACTTCTCTAATTTGAGTGCTAGGTTTAAGTGACTGACAAAACTCCTTCCAGTTAGTTTCTTTGGCTTTGAATATTATTCTGTTAGATTCATTCCTAATAAGTTTATACTTATCATAGTTTTCTTCTGTTCTGTTATTTCTATATTTTTGTAAGGCCCTTTTTCTTCTCTCATGAATTTCTGCACAGCTTTTATTCCACCAGGCAACTGGTTCTTTATTCCATTGAGATTCTCTTTTCTTATTAATGTTATTTATTGATTTAAGGTGTTGTGGCATATTTTTATTTGGTATATACTTTATTGCTATTTTCAGAATTTCATTGGTCAGTGTTTCTGCCCACAAGTCAGTATCATCTGATTCCATGTCTTTATATTCTATCACCTCCAGCTCTGATTGGAAAGCTTCCCAGTTTGCTTTTTTATAGTTGAAGGTAGGTTTCTCTGGTTCTGGGTTTGGAATGACATTTTCATGCATGGTTATTACAATGGGCAGATGATCTGAGTTTGTGTCTTGTAACACTTCCCAATTTACATTCGCTAGGTTGTTAGTTGCTATACTTATGTCTATTGCTGAGTCTGCCCTATTAGCTTGTGGATTAATTCTTGTTGCAGATCCATCATTTAGTATTAGTAGTTCATTGTTTTCTATGAAGTCAAGTAGGCATTTTCCTGCATTATCTGCATGTTGTCCACCCCAAGCACAATGATGGGAATTAAAATCGCCTACTATGATTGTTTTGGGGCCTAGTCTGGTACTTATGGCTAGTATTTCTTCATCTTTAATTGTGCCATCTTTAGCATATACATTTAGAATTGTTAGATTGTTTGGTTCAGCTGCTATAGTAGCCTGGATACCTTCTATATTAATAAATAATAATAATAAATTCTTTAAGCGCCAAACACGGCGCATAAGGCAGAAACCAGTGCTCTCCAGGTTGTTCGTTGTGACGCCACTCCTCTTAGCTCTTGCACATTATTTAGGCCCAACGTTCTTCCTTCTCTTATTATTGTTCTTCTGAGTGTTTCTTTTGGTCTTCCTTTTTTCCGCTTACCCTCAGGAACCCAAGTGAGCGCCTGTAGTGGTATTCTGTTGTTTTGCATTCGTAGGACATGACCGATATATGACCATCGTCTTTTCCTTATATAGTCGGAGACATATTTCTGCCTAGAGTCTTCTCTTATTTGTCGATTAGTCTTGAATTCTTTCCAACTGATGTTCATGAGTTTTCTAAGACATTTGTTCTCGAATGTATTCAGCTTGTTCTCCAATGATTTTGTTATTTTCCAACTCTCACAGCCGTATGTTAACACTGAGATAACATTTGAATTAAACAGACGAAGCTTGGTATGTATATTCAATGATCGTAATTTCCAAATGTTAGATAATCTATTGAAGGCGCTAGCTGCCAAAGCAATTCTAGTATGGATTTCTCTTGTTGTGTCACCATCCTGAGTCATTTTACTGCCTAAATAATTGAAACTTTCAACTTTCTGTAGTTTTTCCCCGTTCAAGATGATATCAATTCTATATTGGTTGTATTAAATACTTCCCAGTCTATGATTTTAAATTTTTCGCTAACTAAGACTGCGACACCTCCTCCTCTATCTTCTTTCCTATCGTGTCTAAGTAACTTAAAGCCCTTACAACTATATCTATTATTTGGGTTTAAATGGGTCTCTTGAAGAGCATATATATCAGTAGTTAATCCAGTCTCTGATAGTAGGGGTGCAAAATTTTTTTTAATACCCCTACAATTCCACTGGATAATTCTAAATCTTTCTAAATTGAATTTTAACATCATCTAGTTTACCTTTTATTTTGGTTAGCTATCAAATTTGCTCTTATTCTGCATTTCCTGTACTTGTGGACCCACTATCCATCAAGTTCTCAAGAAAATCCTTATTTAAACTTGTCATTATTTCCCTAACTTCTTCCGCTAAGTGTGGTAAAAGTCCCTCAAATCGTTTTTTGATAGTTTCTATGATAGTTTCTTCTAGGTTGCTTTTGTTCTTTTTGACCACTTTCCTATTTTCATCCAATGCTACATTCCCTTCTCTTCCTATGTTAATCTCCTGTTTTTCACTTTCCATTCTTTTTAGTATTATTTCACTTTCTTCTTTTTGTTCAGACAAAAGGATTTGCCAGCCAAAATCCGTACTTTTAAATGGCTTCCAATCTCGCGATCACGACAGCATCCGTGGTTATCTGCACCCAGCCAATCAGCAGCCGCCTAACAGTTGTGTGGCTCGAACGGTGTTTGCCGAGATTTTATGAGCGAGGTGAAGATTTTATAAAATAGCGATAAGAATAGGGCCGCCCTACGACAATACCAAATATCTGTTTGATAAGAGATAATTAAACGTGTCGATCCCCCGGAAATTCCAGGTAATTATTACGTACAACAAATGTTACTGATTACTGCCGTAGTGAAGAAGAGATCGACCCGAAATTATGTGACACACTTCTATTAGTGGTTATACCACACAGATCGTAAGTGGACCAAGCCATACATGTGGACACTTCTCTACGCTCTACAAGCGTACTAACAGACTGCTTAGAAACCACTCACGTATCACATTCGTGCGATCATCATCATCTCAGCCCGTAACCCGTCATGGGTCGTAGGGGTGCCATGGTGGAAGCATCAGCAGACAGGGTCCTCCACTGCTCTCTATCCTCAGCAATGCGTACAAGTGTGGAAAAACCGTGTTCTGCCCATTCTTTGATGTTATCAGCCCAGGATTTTCTCTGCCTTCCTCTTCTCCGTTTACCTTCGACTGTTCCCTGAAGGATCGTTTTCGAAAGGGAGTCATGACGAGTTACATGCCCAAACCAGGCAAGCTTTCGACGTTTCACTATTGACAAAAGTGGTTCTTGGTGGCCTGCATAGGTGTTTATCTTCTCTCTAACATAGACATTTGTTTTGTGCTCTTTATAGCAAATGCGCAAAATTCTTCTATAACATTTATGCTCGAAAGCCTGAATCCTTCGCTCCGTATCTGCAGTGAGTGTCCAGCCCTCACACCCATACAAGAGAATAGATAATACAAGTGATTTGTATAATTTGATCTTCACAGGAAAACTGATGTTACTTTTCCAGATCACATTCAACCTTGTCATGGCAGATGAGGCCATCTCAAGTCTTGTCTTGATTTCTTTAATTGATCTTCCATCACTACATATAGTGGACCCGAGATATTTAAAGGTGTTAACTTCTTCTAACGTTTGCCCATTTAACGTAATGTTGGTCGGAACATGTTTCTTATGGCTATTCACCAATATCTTGCTTTTTTCTATATTAATGTCCATCCCATACGTTCTTGTTACTTTCTCCAGTCTAGAGGTAAGGTCTTGAAGTTCTGATTCTGATCCAGCTATCAGATCAATATCATCAGCAAAACGTAGGTTGCACAGAGGTCGGCCTCCAATCGATATGGTTGATTCGTGCGATATATAGTTAATTACGTATATCGTTGAGGGTACCGCATGGTGTAACGACCTTGACAAAATTTAAACCAGCCAAGATGATTACGCACCATGATGCGGTCCTCAACAGTCTCACCGGAAAGTTAAAACAACTTAGGTAAGACATATTGGCTAAGAAAGCAACAAGAAAGTACATGAATTTGACCACGAGGTAAAGCTTATAGCACGTTTCACTAGCTTTGCCCAACTTCAAAATGCTATATCTCAGCGAATATATAACGCATATAAGTGAAATTTTGTGTGTGAATTTGAAATGGTATAGACCCTATGAATTAAATTTTTCATTAAAATGCGGCCATCGGTTTCAATTTTCGTTTCTTTGCGATATAATATAAAATCCTACTTGCCAACACACATCACACGCACACATATTGAAATGTCTACAGTAAATTATACGACCTCATTTGCACATTTTTGGTTTATCAAGCAATTGGCATGATTTTTGAGTGAAATTGCGTGAAATCGCACTTCTTGAACATAAAACAGTTTATATCCGGTGCAACGCACACATTGTCAATCAGAGGTGTGTCTACAAAAATTATTGTGTGGTTAAGAAGGAAAAATGAGTCTGCGAGTACATTTTATGACATTACAGCAAATCACAAATAGGATTTTTAAGTATTTCTGCAATGAAGCTACTCGAGGAAAACTATATCATTCTATTTCAAACCCACAAAAGAGGACTATTCACGCCTTGGGGATAAGCAAACGATCATTGCACCACTGGATAGCGACATCTGAAATGTCTAATTCCAGTGTTTTACACACGAAAATTAGGCCAAGAGTGGTGGATAATTTTGACAGAGAATTGATCCGCAGAGAAATTTGCAATATGTTTCACAATAATGAGGCAGTGACTTTAAGGAAATTGAAAATTTGGTTAAGAAAGAATAATGACATTGATATTTCCAAATCTACGCTATGGTGGACTATTAGGAGTTTGGGATTCACTTTTAGAAAATATGTTGGTGGTAGAAACCTTATTTGTGAGAAGCCTCATATAGTTGCAATGAGAAGCAAATATTTACGAGAGGTCAGAGAAATGAGAAGAGATTGTTATGATTTTGTGTATTTAGATGAAACTTGGATCAATGCGCACCACAGTAATGAACGAGAATGGCAATCATCTGCTGGAACAACTAAGAGACTAGTACCAAGCAGCAAAGGACAGCGCCTAATAATTGCACATCCAGGAAGCAGCCATCATGGGCTTCTAAATAATACTGAACTCATATTTGTTTCAAAATCCACAGATAATAGGGATTACCATGCAGAGATGAATGGCAAGATATTTCAAGATTGGATTGTGAATCATGTACTTCCTTCCTTGGATAGACCGTGGTGTTTGATAATGGACAATGCCTCATATCACAACGTTGTGGCACCAGAAGATAAAGTTTCTAATTCACCAAGTATTAAAGATGTAATAAAGATTTGGCTGACCATAAACAACATTCCATTCAACGAAATGTCCATGAACCTGAATTACTTGGAATTGTAAAAAAAGACACAGCGTACAAAGATATTTCACATAGACAAGGCAATCCATGAACATGGTCACAGATGTTTAAGATTACCTCCTTACCATTCTCACTTAAACCCAATAGAATTAGTATGGGCTAAAATTAAGGAACAGGTAGCAACAGAAAATAGAACGTTCAAATTAAAAGATGTTGAAATACTTATAAAAGCCGCCATCTCCAATATAGCCAGGGATTATTGGAAGAAAAGTGAGAACCATGTGTTACAAGAGGAAGAGGAATATTGGAAGAATGATGGTTTGTCCTTCATTCAGCCGAGATTGATTATCAATTTCTCAGAGACATCTGATTATGATTTGGATGAAGTTTAATTTCTTTAAAGATGACCTTACCGTTATTTACAAGCACAGTAGAGGAGCAACGTTCCATTATGATATTTATGAACCGCAAAGAGATGATACCCATTGAAATAATTAGATCAAGGAAGGTCCAGTATGGTAGCGCATTAAATGTCAATGACAAACAATGTCACGAGTATCTCGCATGCAGATCATTTAAGAAATCATCTTCAACACGTATTCAATTGCAAACGTGATGGCCACATTATTGTAATAGTAGACACGCCTATGCCTAATCAATTCACAGAATCTGTGCATGAAGTGGTAAAATTTCTTTTCTCGATACACAATAATTAGTATGCCGACAAAGATCAAAGGATTTCATCCGTTTATGGGAACTGGACAAGATGCACAGATATAAAGTATATATTTGTTGGGTCTAACCCAATATAACATCGTATGCAAAAAAATGGCATTAATACGTTAGACGGTTAATCAGATAATTACATTTGTTTGAGGGCAAAGCTAGTGAAACGTGCTATAGTCGTATACTCAGATGCATCCAAGTGCTACAATTGGCAGTAGGTGCAGGGGAAGTAATACTAAACTGGTAAATTAACAGACGTTACAGCCTTAAATATGGTGCTTCCATTTTTACAGCTGAAATGGTAATCATATTAAAAGTACCGAAAATAATTACAAATGAATTCCCTCCCCCACCTCTTCATTTTTCACAAGGACGTTAGTGCCTTTATATAGTCGCTGTCATCCCTACCATCATTTTAACACATACATGGATTCTGCCTAGCAGCCATCAGAAAAATTGCCAGTGTGGAACTGATGGAAAGAAACGACAAATACCATTGGACAAGAGGTGAAGAAATGAAAAGGAAGTTGGATACATCACACGTTGAAGAAACCGAGTGATACTCGTAGTATTATAAGCCAGTCCTTCATCTGGAATCTCCATGGATATATATATATATATATATATATATATATATATATATATATATATATATATATATATATATATATATATATATATATATATATATATATATATATATATATATATATATCTTCTTCTTCTTCCGTCCTTAGCCACCGACCGTCAAAGCAGTCAGTGGCCATTATGCCTAGTGGCGTCTTAGGGCAACAGCAGATAGGTTTTCTTTGCCATTGTTTCCCATCACGCCTATTGGCGTCTTTAGGGCAACGGCAAATCAATCCATCTGCTGTTGTTTCCGTAATCGAAGTGACTGGCAAACGGGTGATCAGCCCGTTGGTATATATATATATATTCTTCATTATTGTATGGTGTAGAAACATGGACAGTGAACAAGCGATTATAAGAAAGAATTGAGGCCTTTGAGATGTGCATGTACTACCATACAATGGACTCCAGAAGGGAAGCGAAAGAGAGGCCGGCCAAAAGCAACCTGCAGGAGAACTGTGGAAGCAGAGATGCAAAGCATGAATCGGAGTTGGGGCACCACATGAATGATGGCTGCCGACTGAGCAAAGTGTAGACAGTTTGTTGCTGCCCTACCAGACGCCACCAGGAGTGTTGCTCACTGATTGTTTGGCCAGTCGGTGGCCAAGGACTAAAGAAGAGGCCAATAGATGTGGATATATAGAAGAATGGAGCACGTCTCATGGAAAGAGAAGAAAAGAAATAAAGAAGTCTTGGATAACCTAGGAATGAATACGGAATTAATGAAGGAGATCAAAATTAGACAGCTAAAATATTTGGTCATGTAAAAAGACATAAGACATTACTTGAAGACCAAAATAGATGGAAGAGTTGAAAGCAAATGTGCAGGGGGAAGGTAACACTATAAATGGGAAGATAACATCCAGAGATGGACAAGAAAGAGTCTATCATAGTGTGACCATCAAGACAAGAAACAGAAAACGTTAGAGATTCATTGCACCTAACCTTCGATGTGACGATAGCACCTGATGATGATCAAGATACGCATGCTTAATGAGGTTTTACGTACTTCACAGAGCATTTAACGTTGTAACGAGGAGAGCATTGAAATCAATCAATCAATACCCTTTAACTCCCCGTGGAGCATAGGCCTTCAACAAACACATGCCAAGTCTTTCTGTCACGTGACAACAGCTCAAGTTCTTTCCACGTGTTCCTCATTAGTTTCACTTCTGTCTCCAGTTCTCTTCTCCATGTGTATTTTGGTCTATCTCTGCCTCTCTTTCCCTGTGGATTTCAAACACGGAGTGCCTTGTAATGTTATAAACAAGTGTCCTCAATGTGTGTCCTCTATCCATTGCCATCGTCTCATCTCATCTCTTGTTCCACTGGCGCTTGTCTGGTTCTTGTCATCAGTTCCACATTTGTGACTTTGTCAAGCCATTTCAATCCTTCTATTCTTCGCAAGCACCCATTTATGAATGTCTGTAACTTTCTTTGTTGCTGTTTTTTTGGTGGTCTCCATGTTTGAGAGCCATACAATAGAACGGACTTGACAGTTGAGTTGAAGATTCTTATTTTCGCGTTCGACTTGATTTTTCTTGAGCTCGTATATATGTTTCCCAATGTAATGAAAGCTCCTCTTGAGTTTTGTATTCTTATTTTGATACCATTGTCTGTCCCTCCAACTTTGTCTACATTGCTGCCAAGATATGTGTACGATTCTACAACTTGCAGTGGTGTTTCTTAAAGTTCAACCTTGTAATCCTTTCTTGCATGATTTTATTCTCATTATGGAGAGCGATGCGCTAAATATTAAACTGCCGTAATCATCCACAAGACGTCCTTTAAAAAAAAACATGGAATAAAAAATACTTGGAGAAAAACTTCCTTGTTTAATGAAGAATTATTTTCTGTGTGGTGCGAATGCGAAACGCTGGAGGAGTTTTGTATCATTCATTGATTGTTTTCTTGTCCCAAGACTATTTTGTCGTCGGTAATTATTATTTCCCTTTGAGTTTCAGCAAGACTCCGATTTTAATGGCTGTTGCTTGTGCACACTTGTTAAAATACCCAATAGCCATGTTTCGGCTGTCAAGCATCTGTTTGTTTAGCGGGAATGTTTAACTTTATCTTGATTAATGTGGACATAATTAGATCCTAATACAGCATGTTCTACTTTTGTACTTCATTGAATCATAAATTCGCGCAGTAGTTTTGGCTTATTAGATATTTAATACTCTGCACGAAAGATGGCTGCCAACCGAGCAAAGTGGAAGCAGTTTGTTGCTGCCCTACCAGACGCCACCAGGCGTGATGGCTACTGACTGCTTTGACAGTTGGCGGTTAAGGATCAAAGAAGAAGAAGAAGATATTTAATACTTGGTTCATCATTCATCACTCTTCAACTCCCCAAGGATCATATAGGCCTTCAACAAACGTATGCCAAATCTTCATGTCCTGTGCCATCAGCTCGTCTCCTTCATCCCCTTAATATCTGTCTCTAGTTCTCGTCTTCATCTACCTATATTATCCTGGGGATTTCAGAACAAGGACTGCGTGGTAATGCTATCAGCAGGTTTCCTCAGAGTGTGTCCTATCCATCTCCAGCATCATCTTATCATCTCTTGTTTTACTGGCTCTTGTCTGGCTCTTGTCACCAGTTCCACATTGGTGATCTTGAAGGATCTTCAATCCCTCTGTTTTAGGCAAGTATCCATTTATGAAAGTCTGTAGCGTTTTGGCTGTTTTTATCTTTCTCCGTGTTCCAGAGCCATACAACAGGACTGATTTGATATTACAGTACTTGATTACTGTGGCGAGATGAATGTTGGATAGAAATTTAAAAGTATAGTTCCAAAAAGTGGAGAGGAGAACTGGTGAACTAGTGGTAGAGATTGCACAGGACAAGTCAGTTAACTGCACAGTTCTAGATGATAGCTGTAGAGAAAGCTGTGCAGTAAGTCACTTTCTCGCTAGACCTATACTATGCTCCAGGGGTGTAATATACATATGTACGTGCAGCTTGTATTTAGTTCTTAAAGTTAGTTGCTTATCCTTTACAGGACGTGGCAATCAACCCCAGCTTTTATTGGCTGTTTGTGATTTTTCTAGGCAATTTTTTCATTCATTAGTTTGCCATTGCTTTCTGAACGGTACGGCGCTTATACCATGGTTAAAAATCCACACAAAGCGATCTGCTACCAAACCGCCTGGAGCAGGTTTCGAACCTGGTATATCTGGATTATGAAACTGCGTTCATATCCATTAGGCCACAGACGCCGACATTTAGTTCTTACCAATTTTAAATTATTAATATTTCTTTCACACAACAAAATTATAATTGGAAATTTAAATAATTCAATAAATACAGTTATAACCAAATCAATGCACTGTATTGATTAATGATGTGTAATAAAAACTTAGCACCTTGGTATATCAATATCTTATACATTTTCACACAATTTACAAACAACGTATATTGTCACTGTTTTGGACGTTTTCATCATGTTATTGGCTTGAGTGTCTTGATTTGTGTTTTCACGATAAGTCGTACTTAACTGCTTCACACGTTGTAGTAGCTGACTTCCCTCAGTCGTTAAAATATCTGAACATTGAAGACGCTATTGGTATGCTAGGAACAGTGTTGGTTCACTGTTAAACAGTTCACAATGTCAAATCTTGTGTCCTGTTTTTCACCACTAGTTGAACTTGTAAAATATCACCAGGGTATGGTATCTGTGGCTCATAACCAAGAAGCCCCTCTAATGCTGACTGGACACTGTTGTTGATTAGACTCAACTCATTTCAACAACACTGTCTTGAGGCTGTGGTTAAGTCAGTCAAAAGGGGGTATGTCGTATAACAATACAATACTTTTGATTCTTTTGACATCAGTTAAAGACATTTTCCAAAACCAGTCATGATTAGTTCCCTTTGGCTTAGCGTTATGCCAAAGTTAGCACAATACATCGACAAAATGTACAGAATAAAAAGATAAGAAAAAAGACGAACTCTTTGAGCACAGCACACAAAAGCAAAGCCATAAATAGGACTAAAAGCTTTTATTGCACGCGTTGGTCAGTCCTAACAAGGAATTCTAGCTGAGTCAATGCTGTCCAGGCTTGAGGTTATGTAGTGATAGAAGCCATCTTCCTTCTGGCACAAGGCAAGATGTAGACAATGATTTATGTTAAGTATAACATTAGTTTTAAATATTCATCAATTTTAAATGTACATTAATTCACTAAGATATTTTGTAAGCTTAACGATCTATTTAGACATATCTCAGACACAGTGGTACTTCGAAGTCTGCGGATGTTTGAAACTTCATTCTACAAATCGCTCACAATAACTTTCAGTTGTGGCTGTCACGGATTGCCTCCCCTTAGCTATGCAGTAGTGGTTCAACAGTGGCCAAAACTCAAGAGTATCTAAAATGGGCCTTCAAAGGTGTAGCAGAGTTTTAGATAGAAGGATAATCATGCTTCTATCTCAATGGAGTTTTCATAAGACCTTTCCGAAGTCAAGAACAATGCTGCGTTGTGCAGGGCAATTGTTAACTTATATCGGTCCGCCACCTTTTATGAAGAATTAAGCAATTGTTTTAGCCCGTTCAAGCCCCCAGCTGATGTAAATCCTGCGAAATTCTTTTCTAAGAATTAGCTCTATATATATATATATATATATATATATATATATATATATATATATATATATATATATATATATATATATATATATATATATATATATATATATATATATATATATATATATATATATATATATATATATATATATATATATATATATATATATATATATACATATCAAAGAGTCTTGCTCATACGTTTGCTTTCATACTGATAATAACTGAATAAACAATGATTGCTTAGTTTTTTTTTTTTAACATGTAACAAATTTAATAATCAATTAGTTTAAACAGGTTAAAATAACGATGAAATGATGGTGAATTTTAGGTGTAATTAAAATTGTCTTCACTAAGACTTTGGTTTGAGGATTGATATTTAAAGAAATGTTGTCCTTTTGTTGTTTCCTTGTACAAAAAAAAAACGTAGCTGGTCTAAGTGAGTCCTGCAGCCGTGGTTTCGTCAATTCTTCTGTGATGAGGGCACTTCTTCACAGAACTTGTCCAGTTTAGGTCGTTGGTGTTGATTCCCTGCTTTTACTTCACAACTATTGACGTCGAACTTTCGTCTTGCGGCTTCTTATCACGAACAGTCTGATAGCTTCGTTCCACGAACATTAGACAAAATAAAAAGAACAAATGTCTCTGCTAAGTACATTTGTGGGCTGCAAATAAGCAGGCGCATTTTCTCGCTGTTCACCCACCAATGTTAGCCTCTCTGAATAATTATATTCTTTTGAGTATACACAGCGTAGCTCAGGGAAGATGATTAGAAATCACCAATATTCTTCTGTGTATTAAACTGGGAAAATATGTGCGCAAAATGCAATGATTTGCCTGAATTACAAATAACAAGGTACATATATTTCACAAAATGATACTTTACACTTTGGGCACGTGGGATATACTCATCACTCATCACTGCTCCATTCAGAGTCTGGAGTTGCTGCTGTTTTCGCGTTTCTGAGCGAATTAGCATAAAAAAATACACCCGCGCTTGCTGTACTGGTTTATGAACTTACTATTTTCATATGTTGAGGTTGCCAGCCTCATATATAACCACTTAACAAGGACAACATGTCAAATTCACATTTGTAAAAATAAATGTGTACACTTACCACAAATTAACTTTTGGGAACACAATCTCCTGGCACAGTTTGATTGGACACTGCACGTTGATGCTTTCGAATCACTTGGTCTGGGAAATTTTAGTATTCCTCTTATGACGGGTGATCTGATTCTTTAGGTCTCCAGTCTTTGTATTTAAAAATGTGGGTTTACTTTTTAAGTGTTAAAGTTAACTAAATACTTCGATCCTGGTCCTTTAAGTGTCCAGTCTTTATATTTAAAAAATGTGGGTTTACTTTTAACTTTTAAAGTTGTCAAAATACTTCGATCTGTCACTTATAATTTTTGAATCCTTTGTCCGATCCTTCTCTTTTTGGCTCTGGTGAATTGCTAGCTTGACGTGGCGATGCAGTCTGATTTGTGACCGATTTCGCTAGATTATATTTCCATTCCTCAATTCAAAAACTAGATTGTACTTCCGACGAATTTGCCAATGGACGTCGAAGTCTATTCCGGCTCTCAAATTAAGCCAATGGTAAGCTCTTTAGACTATACGAGTCGGGTTGTTAAAGCATAATATCCCCCGCGTGTTTTAAAATATTACACTTTAAAATTCCAACGCGTGACCTCTTTCTAATAAGGCTGTAATACGTCCGCTTGCATCTTTATGCAAACTCACAAACAAATCTGTGAACTCATTCCTGCCCCAACATAATCCCCCCAGACAAGTTATCGGTCAATATTGATACTACGATGGTCCAGCGGAAGCGATTGTCTAATTATCACCTGTGTTGGCGTAGATCCCCCAGACGGATCTCTCAGACAGACAATATGGCTTTCTTTTCATCAATCGTGCGCGATCAGCTTGCGTCAATAAAGAGCGTCTGTAACAAAGGTGGTTAAACGCCTAAGGTGTTAAATGTATTAATCGTTGACCGGTCTAAATAACCTCGATAATACTACAGTTCACCTGGTGAAACGTAAACAAGTCTGGGAGCGGCTTCAGATCAAACAAATGTATGGCAGAAAATATACCGAATAATAGAACGATGAATGAGGAAAATGCCTGAGAGAACGACAGTTATGAAAAGTGCACCCAAATAATAGGACGATGAAGGAGAGAAAGAAGGTTCCAAAAGTACATGCACAAACCGTTTTGTCACAGTGGCTTCTTCTCGGATACCTTGTTGTATTGTCGGTTAAGACTATAAGAGCCAGCCCTCTGGATATCTTCTCAGCTCTGTTAGAACTTGAAGTGATTTTTGGAAGTAAGGAACTGTTTCTGCTACGGGCATATATACCTAATCTCAGGTCTAACCCTTGCTTTCTCAGAGGTCCGCGCCTGAGTTCAATTTCCACTTGTAAACTTTTGTGTGATTTCAATGCTGTTGAGCGAATTTACCGACAAAATAATAATTTCCTTGTTAAATACCAAAGATAATGATTTCGTTAAGTAGCAATTGTAATTTCGAATGGCCTGTAAACACTCTCCTTGCGAAATAATTACATGTATTTGTAATTGCAGTTCAAATCGGACAAGAATTGTCCTGATCGGGTCATGAACCATAAAGTTATAGCACAATGTTAGTTGTACAATTTATAATTTATCATAAAGACTCTAGTTTATGTGGCAATTCCAGAATGTCTTGCCCGTGTTATGACAATGTTGCTGCCAAGATATATGTTTGGTTTCTCCTCCGATGCCATTACAAGAACAGCTATGCTATGGACCTCCGAAAGAAAGCGAAAGAGAGGCCGACCAAAAACAACTTAGCAGAGAACTGTGGGGGCCGAGATGCAAAGAATTAACCAGAGCTGGAGCACTGTAAGAAGGATGGCCGCCGACCGGACAAAGTGGAAGCAGTTTGTTGCTGCCCTACAAGACGCCACCAAGCGTGATGGCCACTGACTGCTTTGAAAGTCTGTGGCTAAGGATCAAAGAAGAAGAATATCCTGTTGGGGTGTTTCGTCAAGCACAATCTTGTTATCGTTTCATGCATTTATTCTCATTATCTCTGTAATTTCCATATATTTTCAGACCCATTTGCTGCGTTTTCACTTCATGTATTTCCATTTTTTCATGCATCTGGTTTTTGTTATGGGACAAAGATGTGTGATACATAAAGACACTAAAAGGTTTTTAAAGTATCACTCATAATATGAAACAAACAGTTCTGCACAATACTGTATGCTCAGATCATGTTACGTACCTAGAACTTTATGATTATGAGAATCAACAGACGAACTAAGAAAATGGCGCGTCCTACTTTTCTGTGGCTGTCTCTTGAACATTGTTAGTCATTTGATGTAGCATTTCCCGCTCTTTCTGTCTTGTTTCCCCGCTATTTTATCCGCTTTTTGCTATGTCTATGAATCCCCCGGTAAATGAAACATTTAGATAGCCAGCAGTTTGAGTTCTGTCTTGCATCATTTGCCATAATTAGAATTGGATCGATAATTCTTTGCCGTCACCGTCGGTTTTTATCAGGGAAAATAATCTGGAATCTTGGTCGAGAAGTGTGCTAGATGATATTTCTTGACTAAACCTAATACCTTTTTGTTTCCTTGATATAATATGTCCTCTAAGAATGCGCAACCCCCGACAGAAGCGGACAGCGTGGCCTTCACAATCTCTTAGACAGAGAAACGGTACGACGATGAAGATGAGAGACATCATAGATACAGGCCCATTTTCTGAGAGAGCTAGATGTGTTTATGCGATAGTGAATAACCATAAGAAGAAATGAAACTTCAAAGTGTATAGAAATGAAACTTCAAAGTGTATAGAAATGAAACTACAAAGTGTATAGAAATGAAACTACAAAGTGTATAGAAATAAAACTTCAAAGTGTATAGAAATGAAACTACAAAGTGTATAGAAATGAAACTTCAAAGTGTATAGAAATGAAACTTCAAAGTGTATAGAAATGAAACTACAAAGTGTATTATTGTAAATAGTTGATTAATGTTGTTATTGTTATCACAGTCACATTGTGGGGCTCTAAGAGGATGGCATATAGACAATGTTAAATAAATCCTTGAGAAACATGGTATAATGCTGGCTAAAGCAACACTCTTTGCATAAGAATATAAACCAATTCTACCAAGGACACTTAATGGGAAATGCACGCCGAAAAAGTAGAGCAAACTGTCTTGGAGATTCAAATCTCAAACAAGGTCCCAGGTCTCTCCATAAGTGTCCCTACTATTACATTGTTGTTTTACGTCCCTCCTTGTGATTTTCGCTTCTCTTATTATCTTGTGTGTGTGTCCTGTGGCGACGCTTAGGTTTTCAGTCTTTCAAGGTCAGTGATTGTGAAATTGTACTTCATTTCGTTTTTCTTTTTGCGTTCAATCTAGCTCCATTGCTTTATTGTAATTTATGCATGCATGTTTTCCAAATGCACAACTCCATTTAGTCGCCACTTACGACATGCCTGAAGGATGATTAATACTTTTCTTTCTTTGTCTCCTCAGACCTACCAAAAACTTCTTCTTTGTCTCCTCAGACCTACCAATAACTTCTTCTTTGTCTCCTCAGACCTACCAATAACTTCTTCTTTGTTTCCTCAGACCTACCAATAACTTCTTCTTTGTCTCCTCAAACCTACCAATAATTCTTCTTTGTCTCCTCAGACCTACCTTCTTCTTTGTCTCCTCAGACCTACCAATAACTTCTTCTTTGTCTCCTCAGACCTACCAATAACTTCTTCTTTGTCTCCTCAGACCTACCAATAACTTCTTCTTTGTCTCCTCAGACCTACCAATAACTTCTTCTTTGTCTCCTCAGACCTACCAATAACTTCTTCTTTGTCTCCTCAGACCTACCTTCTTCTTTGTCTCCTCAGACCTACCAATAACTTCTTCTTTGTCTCCTCAGACCTACCAATAACTTCTTCTTTGTCTCCTCAGACCTACCAATAACTTCTTCTTTGTCTCCTCAAACCTACCAATAACTTCTTCTTTGTCTCTTTGTCTCCTCAGACCTCAGACCTACCAATAACTTCTTCTTTGTCTCCTCAGACCTACCAATAACTTCTTCTTTGTCTCCTCAGACCTACCAATAACTTCTTCTTTGTCTCCTCAGACCTACCAATAACTTCTTCTTTGTCTCCTCAAACCTACCAATAACTTCTTCTTTGTCTCCTCAGACCTACCAATAACTTCTTCTTTGTCTCCTCAGACCTACCAATAACTTCTTCTTTGTCTCCTCAGACCTACCAATAACTTCTTCTTTCTTCTTCACCTATCAACTCCTCAAGGAGCACAGGCCTTCAAATAACGTGTTTCAAGTCTTACGTCCCGTGCCATCTGCTCAAGTTTATTCTATGTCTTCTTCATTCCTTCGTGTCTGCTCCAGTTCTCTTCTCAGTGTGTTCTTTGGTCTGCCTCAAGAATCCAACACAATAAGCATCCATTTATGAAAGCCTGTAGTTGTTTGTAAAAACATGGACAATGAACACGCAATTGAAAGAAAGAATTGAGGCCATTTAGTTGTGGATATATAGAAGAATGGGGCACGTCTCGAGGAAAGAGAAGAAAACAAATAAAGAGGTCTTTGAAAACTTAGGAGTGAAAAGGAAATTAATGCAGGAGATCAAAATTTGACAGCTAAAATATTTTGGCCATGTAGAAAGGCAGAACACCTTACTGGAGATCATAATAGAAGGCAGAATTGAAGGCAAATGTGCAAGAAGAAGACAGTGCTATAACTGAGAAGATCATCAACAAATGGACAGGAAAGAGTCTATCAGAGTGCTATAACTGAGAAGATCATCAACAAATGGACAGGAAAGAGTCTATCAGAGTACACCACCAAGACAAGAGACAGAAGACGTTGGAGATCCATTGCAGCCGACCTTCGATGTGAATATGGAGCCTGATGATGATGTACCTTTTTGACCGGTCACTTCATGGGCATATATCTGATTTGCACGTACATTATTCTCAGTTTTCTATTTTCAGAGTTCGACATGAGTAGTCATATTAGATGGGCCCGCACCCACTGTCGCAGAAATTATTTACCATTAGGCACCTTGCTCTGACTTTAGCTCCAGGGAAAATATTGCGTGAGTTACTCGGATATTACAGTAATATATTTCACGTCTGATCACTTTTATTGCACATGAAAAACCTCTGTTCTTTCGCGCATGAATCTATCAATGTAGTGCTCCGGGAACTAGTTCTCCCATAAGCTATTACGCTTCCGGGAAATGTTGGCAGCTCACTCGCCTATGACGGATTCTTTGCCGCTTAATGTTCGATTAATCATTTTAAAGCCAGGGTTAGACTGATTTTTGTGGTGGATTTTAAAGAAAAGATTGAACTACTTCTGTACTCAGACATGAAATAGTTTCTGTCAGGCAGACGGCCGAGCGGAAGTAAGATCGTAATAAAAATCCAATGCGCTTCTTTCTTTTTTATAATTCCGTGCATTGCTTCTGCTGCATTGTAACACATAATGTCAGCTGTACTTTGTGTATGTTTTGACTTATACTCACAAAACCAATCCAATCTTTTCACAACATGATTTAAAACGTCATTGTTTTTACTAGCTCAAGGTTGAGAACCTGGATTGACTCTCCCTTGCCACTTCTGACTAAAATTATGCTATAACCTCACCCCCCTTCCCCCCTCTAACTGCCAATATAGGAGATAAGGTATAAATCAGGACCACAGACACCACTATACAGACAACATAAAGGTACAGTATAGCTAGCTATAAATTAGAGAACCTGATCCCGTGAACATTTATATAGTTTTATTACAAAGAAAATAACAAATTAAAATCAACAAAAGAATCACATCACATAGAACCAAAATCAAAATATGCAATGTTGTACAGACCTGAAAAACAAGAAAAACAATTAGATTGGTAGATAATAGAAAACAACCACTTACACTCCTTCTTTCACCCTGCTGGGGAAAAATAGAATGATTACTGAGTTATCCACAATTAATGGGTGGGGGCATCAACTTTAGCCACCACTCCCTCCTAAAATCTATTTCCTACTGTCACTGCCTAAACTATTTTTCTACACACACACAGTTTCCAGGCTATTTAGGCAAGACACGCGCCGCTAATTTAACACCACTGGGCTGCTACCCTAATAGACTTAGATTACAACTATTGCTCAGAGTAGATCCATCTAATGGATAGTAAAAGACCCCACTGGTCCTGTCTATTTCCTCTCTCTATTTCTCTCCCTCTTTCTTTGCTTCAGTGCCTCTTCGACACTCTTGACATCTGCTGAGGTGTCGTCTCCGTTTACGCCTTCTCTCGTTGACTTGTCAGAACCAGGAATGATCACCCTGTCTCCTTTGTTCTGACTCCTGAAATGATGACTTGATTTTCAAGCTTGAGGTACTTATTCACTTGTAGAAGCTTCCCGGCTGTTGACCGACTTCTTACTTGCCCCGTTAACCCGCTCAAGGTTTAGGGACATACAGCTTTATTATGGCTGTATAACTTTTGACCAATCTCCCAGCCACGTGCTGTTGTCGGAGTGGTATAATGAGCTTAAGAGCTCTGGATAATTATAAGACAAATCCGGTTCCCAGCTGAAGATTGTCTTCGCTACCTGGGGAACATATGGTATTTCTTGCACTTTTCCCGATCTCTCGAGCGATATGCTCCTGAGATGACAACTTGCTGTTGTAAAGGACTGAGGCTGGTTGCCCCTCTTACAGACCGCGAAAACTCTCGCCAATAAGTCACATATCTTACTGAAGAGCAAGAGCTTATGACGTAGCTCCTCGCGGCTGCAATTCTTCGGAAGAAAGACCATTTTACTTAATCGGCACGCGTATATATCTTAAACCAAACCGCGCAAACATATTCCTACGTCACACTGGCGTAACTCTTACAGCCAATGAAACCCTTACAAAATTTAAACACCCGAGCCTCCGCCAATAAATTTGAAAACAACGCGCAGACCGCGTGTCCAAAAATTGCATGACGTTACGTGACAACCGCGATTCTTTTTAACAAAGAAACTAAGATTCCCAGTTCGCGATTTTCTAGCGAAAAATAGAAGTGGTGAAAAACGAACTGGTGAAAACTAATATAACTCCCCTGTAGTTACTACTAAGAACGTAATTATTAGACCTATAGAAAAAGACTAAACTCGATATATTTCAAGGAGAAGAAACATGGCAACCACATATAGTTACAAATGGAAGAAGACTGGTGAAAACTCATATAGAAGACTTAACTGGGGCCTGTTGAAAGGACAGAATTAAGGTACAGCATCACAGGGGTAAACCCTTGGATAATAAGGTGGATAGCAGCTGCCTTAATGGAGAGATCAGTTGCATTTCGCTTGGTAACTTGGACATCAGAACCAATGCGCATTTGCCCGGGACTACCTCGGGGTTCTCCACTATCACCAGTGCTGTTTAACATCTACAAGGCAAAAGTAGCAACATTGTAAGCAACAGGACTGGGACAAACATGAACTTTAGCAGATGACATACTCATGTACAGAACTGGCTCAGACAGACAGGAAATGGTCCAAGACATACAAGAGACACTAGAGGCGGTTTCTAAATGGTGTGAGAAAAGCGGATCAAAGGTCAAATCCAACAAGGCCTGTGTGATGTGTTGCTCTCTGAACAACTCCATAGTGAAAGCAGACCTTCTAGACATCACTTTCAATGGGCAGAACATTGAAAGGCAAGACAGGCTGAAGTATCTGGGAATATCGTTTGATCGTGGGCTGTCATTCAAGTATCATGTCGAACTGATCATACGGAAGTGCAAGCGAGGACTGGCAGCCTTAAAAACAATGGCTGCTGCGCGCTTGGAACAGAGACTATTGTTTCTCCTGTATCATCAGCTCGTGATCTCAGTAATCGAGTACTAGCTAGGAATACTCACGCTGTCAGTGTCACAATGTGAACGACTATAACGCATTCAAAATGTCACCTCCAGACCTGTTTACGTTTCACCTTGTGAATCGTAGTATTACAATGCTAATTAGACCGACTGGCAGATTATAATTTTATCGCCCAATGTCGTGTAATGCAGACGGTCACAGGAAGTCATTGTTGACACAAGGTGGTCTCGCACGATCGACGGAAAGAAAGCCAGATTGTCGGTCTAAGAAATCCATCTGGGAGATGTACGTAAACACATGTGATAATAGGTAATCGCTTCCGATGGCCCGTCTCTGTATCAATAGTACAGATAACCTGTCAGTGGAGACAATATGGGCGGAAGGTATTAGTCAGGAAATGAGTTCACAGATGTTTTCGTAAGTTTGCACAAGTGCTATCGGGAGTATTACTGCCATATTTGAAAGAGGTCACGAGTTTAAATTTTAAAATTGATCATTTCAAAATACACGGGGGGAGAATTAGATTAACACTCAACCCCACCCAGTTTCAAGCTCACGATTGGTTTCATTTGAGGGCAGAACATAAACTTTAGCTCTCATTGGCAAGTTGGTCGAAAAATACCAATCTGGAACTTGGACTGAGAAATGGAAATATAATCTAGCGAGTTTGGAGACAAAAATCAGACTGTATCGCAACGTCAAATTAGCAACTCCCAGGAGCCAGAGAGATATTGGACTAGAATTCCAAATTATAAGTGACAGACGAAGTCTTTGGGCATCTTTGTAACTTAGAAAAGAAAACCCACATTTTTAAATACCAAGACTGGAGAATCAGAGCACCCGTCATAAGAGGAACACTAAAATTTCCCCGACCAAGGGTTCGAAGCATCTAATTATAGTTGCTGTGTCCATTCATCTGTGCTAGGAGATTGTGTTCCCAAAAAGTTAATTTGGGGTGAGTTGTAAACATATTTTTTTTAATGTGACTTTGACATGTCTGTACTTGCATCACGAAAAACTCGACAACCAACCATTGTAGTACTCTGCAAGTTAAGTTTTGTTAACAGGCGAAAGCAACGGACAATAACCAACAGTCCCCAATTAAGTGTCGATGAAGGCAATTTCTTAAACCCCCTAAAATCATCTTCATCCATATTTATTTTAACTTGTTAAAGATTAATTGATTATAGAGCATTTGTCTTCTCGCGTTGGTATTGAATGCAGTTGAGTTTTTGAGCTGTGGTCATTTTTCGCGCCGGACTGCGCATGACTGGTCTTGCTTTTTGGTCGATCGGTTTCCGCCCACCACTAGTGGAGTGAGCGATTTGGAATGGCGAAAGAGATGCCTCGTTGAAGAGGGGATCTCCGCTATTTTTTGTTCTGTCAGGGATGTGTAGTCCTCTTAATGGATATTTCGTTTATTCGAGATAATACCTCTAGTGTTTCCCACATGTCGGGAGGCATAATATTTCTGTGTATTTCATGAAAGCAAGGTAAATTAACATTTTCATTAACTCTATCGATTTTTGGTCGTGAGCGATTTCTGGTTCATAGCCTGTCTTCGAAAGTCGTCGTCACGAGATGTTTTCCCAGCTCACATGTCGCTGTATTGTGCTGCATCGGTTGATGCAGGTCCCAAGGACTATTACTTGCTACTTGGTTACCTGAACTAGGTTTGGAAAACCTTTGTTATCTAGAGGATATTTTTGAGGACATTATTTATACTTCGGCAGACGTGTCTGTCTTGCTGAAGTCAGACTAAGGAGAGTGAACTGATCTCATACATCTGGTTATCTCCTGGCTGTTATAGAAAAGGATGGAGTTTTTCACCTGACTACATTTACAGCACTATGAAATATAACATGCATCTGACTCATCATTGTAATGCTGTCTACCGTCTATTGCTGTATTGAATGTTGCTGTGATAATGACTGTTTGATGTGTCTACATATTCGCGTAACCATTTTGTCACTGTGGCGTCCACAATAAATAATGAAGAAAAACGTCAACGGCTGTTTCAAGAATCATTGACTTTATACGTCGTGAGTTTACTGACGTCCTATGTGGATTGCCCTGTTATTTTTGTATGAACATTGTTTGACTGAACACATCTGCACACTACACAAAACCAGACATGCGGATACCATCCATCATCATATGGCATCACGCATCAATCAGATGTAAGTTAATAGTACTCTGCCCTATGCAGCTTTGTTCTTTACTTCCGAATTATCTTGTAAATACTCCCTTGGGATAGAAGAATCAGTATCCGTCTATCTACAACTCTGCCAAGAATGGTCTTGTGCGAAGGTAGACCTCTTTGAACACCCATTTTAGATACTCTTGAGTTTTAACCACAGTGGACCACTACTGCAGAGCAAAGTGGAGGCAAATCCCGTGACAACCAGTACCATTTTAGGAAAAACTCGTTGGAGATGCAAACAGCTTGACGCTGACCACTGATTTCTTTGAAAATATTCAAGTATACGTCTGTGAGTATGTCAAGAAGAAGAGCATACTAGAGCTAGCAAGTGTTAAAAAGATAATAAATGTGTTTCACATGCTAAAGTTTGCAGGTGTTAAAACAGACTGGATATATTTCAAGCGGTAAAAGCTCGTCAAAATTATTATGCCTGTATTGTATGTCAGATACTAGAGGTTATAAATATCAAACATATTTTACACATGTTAAAAGTGGCAAAAGTAGCTCGGGTAGGTTTATTATTTTTTTATAAATAATATTGAAAATGGTCATGCATCTTACTATGACAAAACCGGAAGCATTGATTATCAACGCATGGTGGCCTGTTTCAACTGGGTGATATAATTTTTATTTAGTCTTTCCACCTGCAAAAATTGGGTACCTGTCTCTGCTCTTGAGTTAGCGAAGGCAAAGGCATCGAGGACGGAAACTGATCACACTACCTCATAAAGTTGAAACCTTGTATATATGAAGTCTTTAACCTTTCACTACTCTACGGCAGCATTTGCTATGGAATTATCTTTACCTTCTGTTTTTAATCATAACTTTCTTTGTTGGTTTCATTTTTTTATTCCGCCGTTTTAAAAATATTTTGAAGTTCTTATTAGGACCGGGTTCGATTCCCAGAAGAGGGAATATAATTTATGGAAATTATTTTCAGAACCAGTGGTCCTAATGATGTCTTACTCCCCCCTGACTTACTGGGTAGTGAGATCGGATGGCTAGCCTTCTTGGATACGGGCGAAAAAAATAGGAGGTCCCGTGTGCATGTTACGCACGTTGAAAATCCCACGGCAGTTGGAAATCGTAAAGAGTAGGCCATTAGCCCGCTGCCCTGGCAAAATTTAAAAATTAGACACCTACCCCCCACAAAAATATTTATAGAATGTGTGATTCCTATATACACACATGGGGATTCTCGCCTGTGCTACGGAGTTTGTAAACTGTGCTAAGATCCTCCATATGTGATTTAAGGGAGGAGATCGGGGCACTGATGAAGATGTCCGTGTATAATGAAGTCCCTAAAACCAAACCAACATACTTAATGTCAAGGCCTTATGTCCCGTGCCATCCTCATCCCTTTGATCTCTGTTTCCATTCCTCTTCTTTGTGTGTTTTCTAGAATAGTCTTTCAAACCAAACCAAATCTTCTGAAGAATCACTGAAAGAAATATGTAGTCTACGATTTTCTCTTTAATTTTGTTTAGTATTTCTTTATAGTCATAGTTTGTTAAATGTAGATTATGGTAGTTTGTGGAATGATTCATTTGCACAACTTGGTTTTTGGTTTGGTTTTGGTTTTAAGGACTATACATTATTTTCCCTCAACTGGGAATCGAACCCGGTACCTCTAGAACTCGAGGCGGACGCCAAACCTCTAAGCCACTCCGACCCCACAAAATGTGCATAACTGCAACAAGAAAGAAAAGAAAGGCACATGCTGTAGCACTGATTTCTTCTTTTTTCTTCGTCTTCCTGAAAAGGACGTTTGTTACATTGTGTAGCCGTTTACAGCAAAGCTGCGATATTTGCGACTTTCGGCCCGACACATCCGGTTTCAGCATGGCATTTTTGGGACCGGGTTAGCCTTCCAACTTCGATCCCTACTCTCTCAGCCAGACTGCAGTGATGCAGCCTATTTCCAGGACCACCACTTGGAGGTGGAGTAGGGTCAGCTCTGGTTCGCTGACCCTGACGCAAGCAGTCAAGCTATGGGTCGCTGACTGCATTTATCACTGTTGCTGCGCCTTAGCACTGATTTGAAGGTAAAGACAGAAGATACCAGATCATCCATCATCATTTTCCTTCTCGATCCCTGTGGAGCATGGAGCCACCAGTGCAGCTGGCTCCCTCTGCAGGAAGCCTGCACAAAGTATTCGCATGTTCCTGCAGCAGTAGTTTCTACTAGAGCAGCACCGAATAGTGGTTTTTACTATTCGGCCGAATACGAATAGAGGCCTTTAACTATTCGGCCGAATACGACCACGAATATGAATAGTTAGTGGACGTTTGGCAGAAAAAGTTGTGTTCAATAGGTCTACTGACATTTTTATTATTTATAAAGTAATCAATAACAAACACGTGACGTTTCAAACTTTTACAGCGTTACCAAAATGAGGCAAATATCTTGGACTATTTAATGCTACTGACTAACCACTAATCAGTTTTTAAATTCAGTTCAAAAGCCATTGCTGCATGAAACATGCATTCGCCTTAAAAAAAAAAAAAAAAAAACCAGTCTCGCAACATTCTCTGCCAAAAGACGACATCTGGTGCCTAAAAAACTTGGTACTGACTATTCGTATTCGATTGCAGCAAACTATTCAGCCGAATACGAACAGTTCATTGAATGCACTATTCGGCACCGAATCGAATAGGAATCGAATATTCGGTGTACCCCTGGTTTCTACAACAATTTGTTTGATATGATGAGGTTGTCAGCGCCCCCATACACAACCTCATATTGGTCGCCTGATACGACATACCCTAGGGAGCAGTTTGCGTATTCTTTCTTTGTCTCGTAATAGACACCCCCCCTCCCTTGGGGCGCACCAGATCATAATACAAGGTAAAGGTAAAGGATCCCGTTACACGCCCATTGAGGCATATTGGGAATACGGTGTTAGGCCCGTATTTTCTTGACCATCGGCACACTAGGGGTGATGTGGTCAGCTTCACGCCGGCCGCCTTAACCTTCCCAGAGTTGTTCTGGTACCCAATTCATGAGGCTGGGTCGACCCCGGAGCCGTTTGCGGTCTAAAAAATCCACATTAACTAGGGATCGACTAATCACTGTGCTACCGCGGCTCCATACCAGACTATACCCTACTGATATTCTCCCTTTCTTCAAGAGCTATTTCTATTTCCAAAAATCGTGTTAACTTGTTCCATTGACTGAATCCAAACCACATTTTATTTTCTAAGGTCGACCTGATATTAATCTTGCTAGCTGGGTAAAACACGAATTCTCCCACCACAAAAAACATAATAAGAAACATTTTAAGACATGCGCCATAAATAGTCGACAATTTCCCCGTTCTAAGAAGGCAACCTGAAATTGAGAATCTACTTCGATCGGAGTAAACGTCGATCTTTTCTGAATATGGGCGTGCTCACATCCACCCAGTCTGGCTTAAAGAATATCATCAAAAGGTAAAGCCAGGCCCAGGGTTGGGGCGGGGGGGGGGGGGGGGGGGGGAGAGAAGAGAGAATAGAATGATGTACATTTGTGTGGGGTGAGGGAACTACTCAGCAAAGTAAAATTGTTTCTTACCAAAACATGATCAACTTATAACATAGAAGGGGATAAAATACATTCACTACCGACGTTAGGAAACAACATATAAATGCTAGAGAATGTGTAGCCTGGAAGAACTAACACAAGAAAAAACAACAAATGTATAATACTATACTGTAAAAAGAGAGAGAGAGATAGATAGATAGATAGATAGATAGATAGATAGATAGATAGATAGATAGATAGATAGATAGATAGATAGATAGATAGATAGATAGATAGATAGATAGATAGATAGATAGATAGATAGATAGATAGATAGATAGATAGATAGATAGATAGATAGATAGATAGAGAGAGAGAGAGAGAGAGAGAGAGAGAGAGAGAGAGAGAAGGGCACTACATACTCAAATTATAACTTATATGGGAGTGAACCGGGTAGTTCATGCCCAGGATCTCTCTCTCTCTCTTCCACTCTCTCATTTTCTCTCTCTCTCTCTCTCTCTCTCTCTCACTCTCTCTTTTTCAATACTTTTGTTTCGATCCACAGGGATTTGAGTTTTCACTCTTGACCTTTTTGTATTTGGGGTGAATTCCACGGCTTTCTTGCTAACCCAGAGGGCTTCCCCATCTCAGCAGGAACCACATTGGTATAACACACCAGATCTAATAACTGGCGGGTGATGCAATGCCATGAGATGAATGGTCCTCTACCCTATAGGGGATCCACATGCATAGAATAAAACAGGTTTTCTTGTACATGTATCAAAACACTAGAATAGTTCGTTTTCATTTTTTTTTAAATTTAATTTTATAGAAGAGCCTTTGAAGTGAAACAACTTACGCTAAGAAAATTTATAATGACCTGCCACTGACAGAAACTGGAATTGGAGTTTGCAAAGCAGAAATGTGACGGTCTGGGAAGCTAGTATTGAACTCAGTATTCGAAAATGCGGTTTAAAGGGTGTCGTGTGGAAATGGAATCCATTAGCCAAGTTCTTTTCGTGACAAGCCAAAAATAATGTTGTATTTAATTCCAGATGCTGCCATGCGTTTCCGAAAAAAAAGATGGCTCTTAATGTTGGTTGATTCGTGGGGTCTGCTAAATCTTACAATGAATCTCAAACTCTTTCTCAAGTACATCATGTGTCGTCGCTAAATCATCAACAGCATTGACCTGCAGCTCCTTCAACATACTTATAATTAGTGTCGGAGTGGCTAAGAGGTATGGCGTCCGCCTCGAGTTCTAAAGGTACCGGGATCGATTCCCAGTAGAGGGGATATAATTTACGGAAATTTTTTTGTCAGAACTACTGGTCCTAATGATGTCATCTCTCCCCTGGTCTCCTGGGTAGTGAGATCGGATGCTAAGCCTTATCGGATAAGGGCGAAAAAATAGGAGTTCCAGTGTGCAAGTTGCGTACGTTAAAAATTTCACGGCAGTTGGAACTCATAAAGAGTAGCCGTAAGGCCGCTGGAAAAATTTAAAAATTAAGAAAACTACCCACCACAAAAATATTTTTAGAATGTGTGATTCCTATTTACACACATTAGGATTCTCGACGGTGCTACGGAGTTCGTGCACTGTGCTGAGGTCCTCCTTGTGTGATCTAAGGGAGGAGATCGGAGCACTGATAAAACCAAACCAACATATTTAATGCCAAGGCTTTATATCCCGTGCCATCAGCTCAAGGTCTGTGTATGTCGTCCTCATCCCGTTGATCTCTGGTTCCATTCCTCTTCTCCTTGTGTTTTTTCGGTTTCTCTCAATCTCTCTTACCGTGGGGGTTCCAGAAAAATGGCTGTCTAGTAAGGCTGTATGCAAGTTTCCTAATCTTGTGTTATACTCGCCGCTAGGGTTTTCTTCTCATCTTCTGTTCTACTAGCACTTTCTTGTTCTTGTCATTAGTTCTATATTAGTGACTTTTTCACACCGTTTCCATCCTTCTATTCTACGCAAGCACACATTTATGAAAGAATGTAGCTTAGTGTCTTCACTAAATTATTATCACGAATCTTTTTACTTCTAAACTGATAAAGTGCTCGTATATAACTACTGGTTTTTAATTTATTGATGGAGTAAAATATCCTGTTCAACCCTTGGTGGGTTATAATTAGGATATATAGTGTTTACAATTCTATAATTCTTGGTGTATATTCAGGTTCTCCCATTTGATTATGGCTTAATCTCCTCTTGTCATATTTGTACATAGGATAAGTAAGGATTTATAAAGTGTTTGTGTGTATTTGCTTTCAAATAAAATAGTATACCTTTTTATATTTTGTGTGAGTATGAGAGTGTGTGTTTTTTAATTAAACAAGAAGATAGTGACAGCTGTGCGTATATGAAAATACATTTAATTTCACACTTAATATAAATATTCTCGTATTGAGCCCTGTTCAAATGTTTATTTTGCAAAACCCGTGTCTTTCTGTATTCATTTTTTTTTTCCTCTATATCGCTCCTTCCAGCCAGAATTTTTATATTTCTTTTGTTTAATTAAATGTCAAACTATTTCGCTTACTAGTTGTTAACAGTATTTCTTTCTTTCTTTCTGTTTTTTTTTAGGATTTTCCATTGCTCATCGTTTGTATTCAGAATGTTTTCTTATATAAGTTCAGACAAGAAAACAGCATCTTAACCACTGTCTCATTTGTTCTTCACCAGGTTTCTCGTTCCTTCTCTCTATCTGGCACTCTTTCTAATCGTGCTTCTCTCTTCAGCCTCCTGTCTTCTATGACCTTTCCTTATCAAACCATGTAAGTTTTCCCATGTATCACGGGTTGCCTCCCTGTGCTCTTCAGTGATGGTCCAACAATGGCCAAAACCTAGAGTATCTCATGTGGGTCTTCAAAGGTATCTACTTTCGCACAAGATTACTCTTGGCAGAGATACAGGTAGAAGGATGATGATGCTTCTACCTCGAGGGAATTTTCAGAAGATATTTCAGAAGTCAATAACAATGCTGAATGTGTCTTAGCAATGTTAACTTTTATCTGCCCACCGCCTTTTGTGAAGAGGTATTATATAATTTAATTTAGCTCGTACAAGCCCCCAACTGAATTAACAGTAAAATTCTCCTTATTATTGGCTCTATATATATATATATATATATATATATATATATATATATATATATATATATATATATATATATATATATATATATATATATATATATATATATAAGATATTGATTCATACGTGTACATTCCTATCTAAAAAAACTGAATCAACTATGAATTTGTAAAACAACATTTAACAAATTTAATTATCAATTATTATGTAACATTTCAGAATAAAAAAGGGTATGGTTAGATGTAATGCAGACCAATTTTGATATCGTCATCGATACTTGATGGAAGATAATGTACGTTGCAGTGGCCTATTTAATACGCACTTAGCTGAAAATCGGTGAGCACTGCTGCAGTTGTTCGTCAATTTGTCTCTTTGCGATAAGGGGCACGTCCCGAGCGAAGGGCGCAGGGGGTAACCTCTCCTGGTGTCAGTGCTGATTATCTTCACAGGCCCGTCAGATAAAGCCGTCTAGTGTCGACAATCAGTTTTCTGAATCACAGACTCATAACGCGAACCCAAACTAGTTGGGAACTAGACTTCTTGCTCAGTAGAATAGTCTTGGCAACTTGATAAAGATGCCTCGAACACGCGTCAGGGGTATTATTTCTAGTTATAGTCCCTCTGTGACTTTTGTGAGTAGGTTCTGTAGGAGTCTGGTTTCCGTATTAACAGGTAAATCTTCTTTGCTGTAGTGTTCAGTAGGTGTGTTGTCCGGTCCTATAAGGTCAGAATCATAATTTATATTCTTTCATGGCTTCAGTCCGAGCTGTCTCTTTGAAGATTCTGGAATGCAGTGTGTTTTAGCCTCCGAATTTGCTGTTATATTTCAGTTTTCCTGCCCACGCTTCCATCTGGCGTTTCCGACAAAACTTCCAATCAGAATAAATGTTTATTTCTGATTCTCATATGAGCAGAATATAGTGGGTCGGGGTTGTCAGTTATTTACTTACCCCGCGTGTTGTAGAATATCATTTTAAAATTTAAACACTAAACCTTATCTCCCATATATGGCCCGACTTCTTCCGTTCTCTTAAGTACACTTTCAAATTACGATTTGTAACATCGCCTGGATAGTGTCATCGCTAATTTGTCTACCCAGTCGGGTTTTTCTGCAATCATTACACAGACGATGTCTGGACGGAAGGGATTAAGCAATGATCACCTGTACTTTCCTGGTCTTCCTTTTGTATCATCCGCCCAAGTGTCTGAACGCGGTTGTAGTGAACAATGCCCCAGACGGGCATGCTTGTATTACTTAGAAAAGCAACAATACTTTCCGTTGACCGTATGAAGTCAATCTGGTTTAATAACTTAAGCGATTACAATTAATCCTTAAGGATGGTCAATTAGCCGTGAAATAACGCCATCGTAGTATAAATAGAGGTCAACAAATCTAAGGCGATGCAATGGGACAAGTTTATGTGCGAAAAATGAAGCAATAAAGTAGGAGAGAAAGAATGAGAGTAAAAGTACACAATAATGTCGTCACACCATGTACTCTTTTCTCCTTACCTCCTATTCATCATTGTTACGTGCAGTCTTTGATATCTTGCAATATTATACATTTGTATGCTTGTTATGTTCGCAAATATTTTGTAAACAAAATAGAAACTCTTTTGCTTAAGGAAAAGTCAATATTGAGTTACTTCCCCTTGAAAGGAGTCTCAGATCGAACTCCGCGGATGAATCTAGTTTTACTACGATTTATTCTTTGTTTGGGTAGAAATAGATTGTTCTTGCTTCAGAATATCTATGGCCTGAATTTATGTGTAGTGTTTGTCTAGGTAGGACGAGTCTGTCTTATATCTGTATATCTTTACATATCTAAGTCGAACTATATGTTCTTTGTCGCTAGAAAGGTCAAAGGCTGTTCAGCGGATGTGTGGCTAGAGAGGTGTGATTTGGCTTCGCCCTGATGATGGGGGGCTGTCGTGTTTTTCTGTATCGGCTTGTCGCCGGGAAAAGTGATCTCAAGATTGGTGGGGAAAGTGATAGACGTTTAGACCTATCCTGTATGCTTTACCCCAGTGTTTATTCTTATTGCCAAGGAATGGCAGAATCATATTTCTGATACCAAGGTAACAAAAGCATTTCTTATGAACTCTTACGAAGCCATCGTTTTCGATAAGCAGACGCACGATTTGTACGTCTGAGGGAATATTTAACTAGATGAAGATGACATTCATTTCTAGCAGCACCATATTGTATGATGAAGTCAATTGCATCATGATAGAATCTACAGAGCAATGAGAACATTTAATGTAGGATTAACTTTGATACAGATTCCAGTTTGTATCCTAAAGTGAGTGACAGCTCACGACAGCAGCCATCTTGTATCCAAATATTTTGTGACTTTCAAGAAGAGAAAAGGGATGCCCCGTACTATCGCTTGATGAGTCCAGAGATCACTGCTACAGATGAGAACCCATTACTAGCGGTTCAAAATGATTATATGAAAAATATGTGCTGAACATTATTTAAAGGAATCTTCGCTAGACGAGGTTAGGTCTAGAAGCCATCTTGAATATTGTTTATAAACTGACGTGCTTTGTCAGTAAACTCAGATGATATATATATATATATGGGCAATACTGAGTGCTTGTCTACTGACATTCCATTGTGCTATGATTCAACGAGTGCCCATGTATCATTGCAAGACCATTTATCAATTGTACCATGATGTATTATGCCAACCTGTGATTTGTCACTGTATCCGTGCTGTCGAATGTGTACGTCCAATTAAACTGTAACAAAAAAGTACACAGCAGTTGGCGTCGATGACTTCCAGCCATACATGAGTGAGAAAAAGAACATTTATCAACTCTTCGAACTCTTTCATCATTCGCGTATTATACTCTCACTCTATGTCTACACACCACTGCGTAGGTCGAGTTGATATTCCTATTCCTAACAACCACTCTGACGAGCAACGCTGGGGCCAACAACAAGGCTTTAACATTGGAGCTTCCACAGACCACCATACCTCTTAACACTGTGGTCCTGTAAATAGTTGATGTCAGTGTGAACAATACAATTTCATATCTATACACCATTCAACAGTATATATATAGAAACAGCATTTAACTCTGGTGGAATTCAAAAAAGAAGGTTATTTAACACTAAGCATATTTAACACTGGTATGCTATTATTCAACACTGGTGAGCCAGCTTTCTGGGTTTGACCTCGCAGAAGTTGAGAAGTCAACAGACTACCGATACCAGACCGTTTCCTGTGGCTGATACGACACACTTGCAGTATTAGTTTGCTCTTTGTCAACACTTTGTCACGTGACCTATCAAGTGAATGCAGTATCTAGGTCAGCGTTGTTGACATTTTTACGCTTAGACATTACAGAGTTTCACAGTACAGAGATGATACTTTGAAGGCCATAAACTGTTCTATTGTTGCAGTATTCTTGAACATAAGTGCGTAAATTTCATCGTTGGACCTTCTGATACTCATATTGTTGAACATTGTAATAGATTAAATCAAAAATCTAGTATTGATTAAAGTGGCAGTTTACTTTGTTTATTCAGAAACTGTGCCATTATATTTATGAACTGAAACTCTTTCCAACACATTTCATTATTTAATGTATAACTGAGCATCCTATCTGCAACACAGTGCTTTATATATTACACACATGATATATGCATTTATGATTATATGTTATATGTTATTTGTTTGTATAGTATATTAGTTTATATGTCAGCGGGTTGTGTTTAGGTTGGGCGGTGTCCTCACAACAGAATATCCCACGTCATAGAGGGTCCGTTGTGGGCGTTTTCTTTAGGTGCAATTTCCTTAATTGGAAATTTGCTTGCAACAACTAGTTGCTATTTGTGTTAGCTGTGAAGACTGTAATTATTGTTATTTTTGTAATATTTCTTTGTTCTTTAGTTTTGTTTTGATTTGTTTGTAATTTGTTGGTCTACCCTTTTCTATCTTTCAGTTCTATTCACAATTTATATTCATATACTGTGACGTCATTTGTGTTGTTATTCCTTGCAGACTCAGTGATTATTTTCATTGATTTCCCTATTTGATTTATTTGATTTCTGCAAACGTTTTCGTATTGTCAGTCTTATTTGTACTTTATGTATGCTGTTGGTTGACATATGTTTTATATAGGTATATTTCATAAGACACTATTGCTTGTGCACTGCACTTGGATTATGGTATAAACCAGTACTTTATTATTATTACTGGTATACAAGAAATTATACAAGACCTTATTAAGGCTTGTGACCCACTGAGATTGAGATAGTGTACTGATTAATCAAGTCATTAAGAACTTGTGGTATTATTATTGTTTCAAGTAATTAGTATTATTGTTAGACATCATGTCTACATTAGAATACTTCATTGCACAAGGGAAATCCCTTGATAAGACTGGTCAACAATTAGAAGAATGGGCAGTTGCTCAATATGACAAGACATTAGCAGCTGAAGAGAGAAGATTAGCAGCTGAAGAGAGAAGATTAGCAGCTGAAGAGAAAAGACTAGACAGAGAAGCTACTGCTGCTGCTGAACAAAAGAAATTGCAGATGCAGGTGGAGGAAAGGAGATTTGAAGCTGAACAAAAAAAATTAGAAAGAGAAGCTGCTGCTGAACAAAAAAGATTAGACAGGGAAGCTGAACAAAAAAGATTAGACAGAGAAGCTGAAGAAAAAAAAGCAATAAGAGAACATGAATTTGAGTTAGAGAAATTAAGATTGACAAGTATGAGTAATGTTAATCAGGCATCTAGTGGTAATGGTAAACCTTCTACTTACAAGGTTAAGGTTCCACCGTTCAATCAGTCCAGTGACGATATTACATTCTGGCTGGATAGATTTGAACGTTTTTGTCGTACTCATAATGTGGATAAATCACAATATGCTAACCAATTAGCAGAAAACTTGAAAGGTGAATCTCTGACTAGGTTATGCCTTGTAGGAGATGCAGATAAGGATAATTATGATGTCATTAGGGCGGCTTTGATAAAAAAAATACCAGCTAAGTGAGGAAGGCTATCGCCTTTTGTTTAAGACGATGGTGCCTGAGACAGGTGTAGAATTCTCAGAATTCATTGCAAAGGCACGTCTCACAGTTGATCGTTGGATTGAGCTTTCCAAAACAGAAAAAAACGTATGAAGGACTTATGGATTTGTTGCTCAGAGATAAGATTATGTCATGTGTTAACAAACCATTCCTTGAATTTATACATGAGCGTAAACCCAAATCACTAAAGGAAATGGAAGAATATTGTTCCCAATATGTCACTGCACGCCCAATGGGCTGATCACCCGTTGGCTTGTCACACCGATTACGGAAACAACGGCAGATGGATCTATTTGTTGTTGCCCTAAAGACGCCGCTAGGCGTGATGGGAAACTACAACAGAGAAAATCAATCTGCTGTTGCCCTTAAGACGCCACAAGGCGTGATGGTCTCTGACTGCTTGGTCGGTCTTTGGCTGAGGACGGAAGAAGAAGATGTCACTGCACACCCCGACGTGACTTTTGGCAACGCTAAGATTAAGGAGAGTATACCAGTTGCTTCAGCAACACCATACAATCCCAATTATTCACACAGATTTCAGGGACCTCAAAACAGATTTGATAAAAAAGGTAACCATAATAGTTATCAAAACCATGGTAACCAATCATTTCAGGGTTCTTCTTCAAAGAACTGGAGACGAGCTGATAGCTCTCGACACAGGGGTGGTCATAATTATAGGAATTTCCATAGAGGAAGTAATTATAGAAACTATCCGAGGTATCCGTCTTGGAGTCAACAAGATCATAATTACAGGGATACTCATTATAATGAATATGATAATGGTAACCAAGAGAACTATGACTCAAACCCAAATAGGGGTTACAATAGAGGTAACAATAACTACAGAGGTAATAATAACCGAGGTAGATCTCAAAACAGAAGACATAAACCACATTTTCAGGCAAACTCTGCACAGCAAGAGTCTCATGAAGCCTATAAACAGAGTAAAGATAATAATGACGCTAGTAATATGGCATGTTCCGCTTTTGATTTTGGGAGAGCATCTCAGTGCCCCCAATGCAAAACATTATTTGAGCCAACCACAGTGTCTACTTTAAGCTGTGGCCATCCTCTTCCTGCTCTTCCTGCATCAGTCGCGCATGATGGAAGAGGTTCTCTTGTCCTACATAAGGGTTTAGTACATAACAATCCAGTCTCCGTTCTATTTGATTCTGGATGCACCACAATTGGTGTTAGGCAGTCACTCGTAGATCCTTCCCGTGCCACTGGACAAGTAGTCAAATGTGTAACATTTGGCGGCACATTAGAGAAATACTCTACTGCTATCATTAGGATTGCTACTCCTTTCTTTACAGGAGATGTACACGCATGTCTTCTTCCGAATCCGATCGCTGACCTTATCATCGGTCGCATTCATGGAGTCAAAGAATGCACTCCGCAACAAATTTCCGCGTGGGAAAAGCAAAACATGCAGATTGCTAACGCTGTAGTCACTAGAGCTCAAGCTCTTAATATGCCTCAAACTTCATCTACTGAAGATAATGAAGTGCATAACCAAGATGATCCCTTGGTAATTTCTCGTGACTCGTTTATAAAACAGCAAGAAGATGATCCCACTCTGAAGAAATTCTTCATTCTTGCAACTAAAGGTGATCCGAATAAAGACACAAGTCGTAAATCTTGGATTACAAAGAAGAATGGCGTACTTGTACGTATGGTTCAAGACTCCATTACGTCAAGTCATTCTCAAATCCTGGTTCCCAAGAATTTGAGAGTTAAAATTTTGCAGCACGCTCACGACTCTCAGTGTGCTGGACACATGGGTTTTTCCCGTACTAAGTCAAGAATTCTTGCGGCTTTCTTTTGGCCATTGGTAAACAAGGACATACGGATTTATTGTCGATCTTGTAAAGTATGTCAGGAAGTTAAATCCAAAGGTCCACGCCATGCTGCACCCATTCAGGCGGCAGACATTCCTATTCGGCCGTTTCAAAAAATGGCCATAGACATTATTGGTCCATTTAAGATCAAGTCTGCCAGAGGACATCAGTTTATCTTGACGTGTGTTGATATGTGCACACGTTGGCCAGAGGCTATTCCTCTGAAGAGCATTACTACTGCTGATATTGCAGATGCTCTTTGGCTTATATTTTCTCGTCTGGGTTTCCCCGGAGAGATATTATCAGACCATGGCACCCAACTAATATCAGATACCATGTCTCAAGTAATGTCTACTCTGCAGATAGATAGATCTTTAAGTAGTATCTACCATCCAATGTCTAATGGGATGGTCGAACGCCTTAATAGAACACTTAAAAACTTACTAGGGAAGATAACTGAGGATCATCCTCAAGACTGGGACAGAGTTTTACCTGCGGCCCTCTTCGCTTACAGAGAGGTCCCCAATGAACATACAGGATTTTCTCCCTTTGAACTTGTCTTTGGCGCGCGTCCGCGCGGCCCTATGTCTTTGCTCCATGATCTCATAACAGCTGACAATATTGACGATGACACAAAGTCATCTTACGAATATGTCATCGCGTTGAGACAAAAGATTATCGAAGCATGCAAATTAGCAACTTCTTCTTCCGAATTTGCGAAACAGAAGGCAAGGCAATTTGCCAATAAGAAGAGATGCTTACGACAACTTTGTCCTGGTGACAAAGCATTTGTATTACTACCTTGTAGGGAAAACAGACTACTTATTTCTTGGAAAGGTCCGTACGATATAATATCGAAAATTTCCGATGTCGACTATATTGTCGATATTGATGGGAAGCATAAAACCTTCCACATCAATATGCTTACTGAATTCCATGAACGTCCGGATTATTTACAACCCATTTTCCAAGCAACGGACGATTCTCCAGTACAACATGGTCATTACTCATCACTGTCCGTGATACAGGATGAGGAAACGAGTTTTTCAGATGTAAATCTTCCTCTTCCAATGATCCCACTTCATTCTAGTGAATCATGGAAGAACGTTACTGTCTCTCCTGATTTGTCTCTAGGAGAACAGCGACAAGTTTCAACTATGTTGCAAACATTTCAGGATGTACTTACTGACATCCCTGGACAAACTCATGTCATTGAACATGACATTGTTCTAACTGACCATACTCCTATTAGGGTTAGACCTTATCCTATCCCTATACATTTTCAAGCACAGGTCGAGAAAGAGTTGGATGAGATGATAGATTTGAAAATAATCGAACCATCCACCTCTGCATATTCTTCGCCGATGGTTATTGTTCGGAAAAAAGACAATAACATACGTCTTTGCGTTGACTATCGCAAATTGAATCAAGTAACGAAGTTCGATGCCGAACCTATGCCTTTACTGGAAGAGCTACTTACTCGACTTTCCAAATCTCATTTTTTCACTAAACTTGATTTGTCTAAAGGATATTGGCAAGTACCTTTATCTGAACGCGCCAAACCTCTCACGGCTTTTTCAACACCTAGAGGTTTGTTCCAATGGAATTTTATGCCTTTTGGTCTTATGAACGCACCAGCTACATTTGTACGCATGATGCGCCGAATCCTATCTTATCGGTCAGATGTCATTGCATATCTAGACGACATCTGTCTTTTCAGCGATACTTGGGAAGATCAATATTCAGGGTTAGATGAATTGCTGTCTACTTTGCGCGAGCACAACCTGACAGCGAAACCCTCTAAAGCCTATATTGGTTTTAGCGAAATTTCTTTCCTAGGCCACCGAGTTGGTCATGGTTTCCTAAAGACAGAGGACCATAATACTAGTAAGATACTTAATATCTCTATCCCTAAGACTAAAAAACAGGTGAGAAGTCTGTTAGGTCTTATTCAATTTTATGGCAGATTCATTCAGAATCTATCCTCTATCATGGCACCTCTTTCTACACTTCTAAAGAAAGGTTCGCCTAATATGGTCCACTGGTCTCAGGAATGCCAATGCTCTTTGGATAAGATTAAAACATTGTTTTCAACACCACCTATTTTAGTGTTACCTACTAAAGATAAGACATTTGTTCTTCGTAGTGATGCTTCATCCACTGGGATTGGAGCGGCACTAATGCAAGAGTACTCTGGAACTCTGCATCCTGTAATGTATATTTCCAGAAAACTTAATGCGGCAGAAAGGAATTATTCGGTTTTAGACCGTGAGCTATTAGCTATGGTTTGGTCAATTCTCAAACTACAAAGATTCCTTCTAGGCGCACATTTCATAGTAGAAACCGACCAAAAAGCTCTTACTGCTATACAGAGTAAGAATTTGAAGAGCTCGAGGTCTACTCGATATGCAATTGCTCTTCAACCTTTTCATTTCTCTGTGCGAGCTATTCGTGGATCAGATAATGTGATGGCAGACATTCTGTCAAGATGCCCACATGATTCCACATAACTATTAGGTCTTAGACGTCTTAATATGTCTAGTTCTATAATAGTTCCTTTTCTATATCAAGATAGATACACATTTGTAATTTAATAATATAATGATTGTATCACTACTTAGCGGTTCAGTGATGTTTATTCACCGCTGTTCTTTAATGATTTTTCTTCATAAATCATAAATTTAAGATATCTAATACGAAATTATGGTATGAAATTTTTTATGCATTGTATAATTGCCATAATTGTATTATACGTGGATCACACCTTCCTGGAAACATTTATTCGTAGAGAAACAATTTCTCTCAGATTATGAGATACATTCTCACCAGTCGCTTCATAAGTCGACTTAGCCTCATATTAGGCGTTATATTTATTCCTGATATTTGCATCTGCGCAGTATTCATGCGTTGTGAGCCTATTGTACGTTGCTCCTAGATGTATTTCAAAAAAAAAATGTTTCATTTTTTTTTCCCCGGGAGGTGTGGTAAGACTGTTACGTGCAGTCTTTGATATCTTGCAATATTACACATTTGTATGCTTGTTATGTTCGCAAATATTTTGTAAACAAAATAGAAACTCTTTTGCTTAAGGAAAAGTCAATATTGAGTTACTTCCCCTTGAAAGGAGTCTCAGATCGAACTCCGCGGATGAATCTAGTTTTACTACGATTTATTCTTTGTTTGGGTAGAAATAGATTGTTCTTGCTTCAGAATATCTATGGCCTGAATTTATGTGTAGTGTTTGTCTAGGTAGGACGAGTCTGTCTTATATCTGTATATCTTTACATATCTAAGTCGAACTATATGTTCTTTGTCGCTAGAAAGGTCAAAGGCTGTTCAGCGGATGTGTGGCTAGAGAGGTGTGATTTGGCTTCGCCCTGATGATGGGGGGGCTGTCGTGTTTTTCTGTATCGGCTTGTCGCCGGGAAAAGTGATCTCAAGATTGGTGGGGAAAGTGATAGACGTTTAGACCTATCCTGTATGCTTTACCCCAGTGTTTATTCTTATTGCCAAGGAATGGCAGAATCATATTTCTGATACCAAGGTAACAAAAGCATTTCTTATGAACTCTTACGAAGCCATCGTTTTCGATAAGCAGACGCACGATTTGTACGTCTGAGGGAATATTTAACTAGATGAAGATGACATTCATTTCTAGCAGCACCATATTGTATGATGAAGTCAATTGCATCATGATAGAATCTACAGAGCAATGAGAACATTTAATGTAGGATTAACTTTGATACAGATTCCAGTTTGTATCCTAAAGTGAGTGACAGCTCACGACAGCAGCCATCTTGTATCCAAATATTTTGTGACTTTCAAGAAGAGAAAAGGGATGCCCCGTACTATCGCTTGATGAGTCCAGAGATCACTGCTACAGATGAGAACCCATTACTAGCGGTTCAAATTGATTATATGAAAAATATGTGCTGAACATTATTTAAAGGAATCTTCGCTAGACGAGGTTAGGTCTAGAAGCCATCTTGAATATTGTTTATAAACTGACGTGCTTTGTCAGTAAACTCAGATGATATATATATATATGGGCAATACTGAGTGCTTGTCTACTGACACTCCATTGTGCTATGATTCAACGAGTGCCCATGTATCATTGCAAGACCATTTATCAATTGTACCATGATGTATTATGCCAACCCATGATTTGTCACTGTATCCGTGCTGTCGAATGTGTACGTCCAATTAAACTGTAACAAAAAAGTACACAGCAGTTGGCGTCGATGACTTCCAGCCATACATGAGTGAGAAAAAGAACATTTATCAACTCTTCGAACTCTTTCATCATTCGCGTATTATACTCTCACTCTATGTCTACACACCACTGCGTAGGTCGAGTTGATATTCCTATTCCTAACAACCACTCTGACGAGCAACGCTGGGGCCAACAACAAGGCTTTAACATTGGAGCTTCCACAGACCACCATACCTCTTAACACTGTGGTCCTGTAAATAGTTGATGTCAGTGTGAACAAGGAACAATACAATTTCATATCTATACACCATTCAACAGTATATATATAGAAACAGCATTTAACTCTGGTGGAATTCAAAAAAGGTTATTTAACACTAAGCATATTTAACACTGGTATGCTATTATTCAACAATCATCATCACCCTTTCAGCTCCCCAAGGAGCATAGGCCTCCAACAAACTTATGCTAAGTCTTCCTGCCCCGTGCCATCAGCTCAAGGTCTTTCCATGTCATCTTCATTCCCTTCATGTCTGTCTCCAGTTCTCTTCTCCACGTGTTCCTTGGTTTTTCTCTACCTCTCTTACTCTGAAGATTACAGAACAAGAACTGCATGGTAATGTTATCAATAGGTTTCTTCAACGTGGTTCCTAATCCATCGCCAGCGTCTTCTTCTCATCTCGTGTTCCATTGGCTCCTGTCAAGTTCTTGTCATCAGCTCCACTTTAGTGATCTTGTCATACCATTTCAATCCTTCTATTCTACGTGTAAGCACTTATTTATGAAAGTCTGTAACTTTTTAGATGTTGTTTGTGTTTTCTCCGAGTTTCAGGGCTATAGAATGGGACTGACGACATTTGCATAGAATATTCTGATTTTTGTGTTGAACTTGATTTATTTTTATCTCCATAGCAATGAAAGTTTCTCTAGCCTTTTTGTATTCTTATTTTGATATCATTATCTGTCCCTTCAACTGTACTTATATATGCTGCCTAGATGTGTGAGATTTTACTTCTTGAAGTGATGTTTCTTCTAGTACAATCTTGTTATCGTTTCCTGCATTTATTCGCATTATCTTAAAATTTCATGGCTGTAAATTGTAGGCTTTTCATGACATATTAAGCAATTCACCAAATGAATGCAGTCAAATAAAACATAAAGCTTCACCAGCGGAGTGGAAACAGTTTTCCCCTCCAGTATGAAGATAACAGAACATAAATTACTACCTATAACCGTGCTACTGTTTCGCCGTTATGTTTTTGTGACTTACAATGAACTGTACCTGTTGTGTATACAGTTATTTCCGTAGTTAGTGTCAGTCAATAACAAGATTTTGTATTTTGTTTTTTTATTGTGCTAGATATATGTAGTTATCATTGCGCAATACAATTCTCCACTAAGGACTGCGCCGTGTTTTATTGTTGAGCAAAGCGCATTTTAAAAACATTACATTGCATATGAAAACTGCGCAGGCCAGTGGTTTTCATCCTGGGCTTTTCTAGATTTTTGATGGGCGCTGTCGGTCATTTACTGGGCTTTTCGGGATTTTTGATGGGTGCTGTCGGTCACTTACTGGGCTTTTCGAGATTTTATATGGGCGTTGCATAAATTAAAGTAATAGTAGTGACCATTTTCATAGAAGCTGTAAAAGCTGGGTTTTATCCGTTGAAATTGAAATAGAGTTTAATAGTAAAATATGAAACGAAGTATCCTAACAAGACGCCATGGAAAGAATTCAACAACAGAAATGATAAATTGTGCAGGAGACAGGAGGTTGTGGAATGACATGATCTCCTATGCCACAGGGCATGGTCCTTGATGATGATTATAATGATGATAAATCTGGTGTTAGTGCAGTCAAGGACCTTATAAAAGAAAGAAATCTCATCTATATATAGCACAAGAAGGGGATCTTCGTCTGACCCTGTCGGCTTTAAAACCTGATCTTCTTAGGGAACACCAAGGACAAAAACCGCATTAAAAAGAGAAATATACAGTAAGAATGTAATTATTTTAATGTTAGATTAAAAGCCCGTCATATGACGGGGATTAAATTCAAAAGTACCAATACTTAAAAGCAGTGTTGTTTCCCATGTCGGTCGGCCTGTCGCCGGGGAAAAGTGATCACAGTATTTGTGGGAAGAGTGATAGTCGTCTAAACCTATCGTGTAGCTTTACCCATGTTTAGTCATTGCCAAGGAAATTTTACTTATTCGAATAACTGTATTCGATTGTCCATCAGAACAGGTTGTCCATCAGAAGAGTATCTTGATTTTCTGTTGTTTTAATTTCTACTTTTACATTGTTGTGATTTCTTGATCGATACAATGCGACGTACAGCTGTCCGTGAGATAAAACTGGCTCGATGAAGAAAATATTGTTAAACTCTAAGTGGTTATTAAACCTGTTGATCTATAACTTTACAGCTATAGCTGGATTAATCACTATTGAGTGACTTGTATGTCTGCACTCATATGACTCATATTGTGTTAAGTAACCCTGAACCCGTATCACTCATATTGTGTTAAGTAACCCAAACATATAGAAAACGGCTGTTTGCCCACTATTAAAAGTCGCTACGTTAGTTCTGAGCCTGTTCGGTTAACCCAATTTCTCACCAGCGAGGTCACTGCTTTTTCTGCAGCGGGAAATACCTTATTTACTTACGTACTTAGTTGTTCCTCTTCTACCGTGAGGTGTAGAGATTTGGAAGAGAGAGCACCTTACTGTCCTACCGGCTGTCTTCCTCCTAGCCTGGTTCCATTCTAGTCCTCGGTCCTTCAGAGATAGTCTAATGTTGCCCTCCTAGCGGACTCTGGGTCGTCCTGGAGGTCTGGATCTCGAGCTCTTAGTTTCCCACACTTATCGTGGTAGCCGATCTTCGCCCATTAGGGAAGTACCAGCTGATTTTATTCTAACAAAAGCGTGAAACTTAAATCATTGTACGCGCATTCCTGTTAATTATAGCACTAAAATAATTTTGTACAAATTCTGAACAAGCATACCGTTCACAGAGAGATGTTATTGGCGCATGACAACCGTCTTTTGGGCATTTTTCTTTGATGAGTGTTACTTTTTTCGGAAGAGTATTCATCTCATCTCATCTCATAATCGGAACCTCTTCTACCCCGTGAAACGAAGGGTAGAGGGGACCCAAGTGCACAAGGCCCATGGGTAGGACATGTAATCGAAGTGACTTGGCAAACAGGTGATTAGCCCATTGTGCCCCGGAAGAGTATTAAAAAACCAAAATATTTAACATCCGATGTTAAACAAATTCTGAACATGCACGTCATTCACATGGCGCATGGACACCAACCTTAGCGCACTTTTCCTTGGCGAGTTTCACTAGATAAGTTCCTATTTTTGTGAATAATAAGTTTGAGCGAATAATTAAAACCATTTTGTTTTAAATTGGTTTCATATTTAGAAGATCTGACTTTATCTTGCTTAAAAATTATAATTAATTATTAATGCTATGTATAAATTTATGTACGTGGGAGGTGGGACATTCTGGGCGTATACAAATATTAGAAAAAGGTTGAAGACCACTGGATTACACCAACGATACAAGGACGCATTTTATCTTTTGTAGAGAAGGATGGGGGTGCCAATATAAAAGTGTTTCCTGAAAGTCGATAGTCGCTCGTGAAGGGCAGGAAAAGATGGTAAAATGTATGTAATGGCTGGGGGTGGGGAGGATAGGAATAAGAAAGGAAACATGAAATGGCTGTAAACTTCGATACCGTGTCAACTCTTCCCTGTTATTTCCGGGAAAGCAGCACTTAAATGTTTCCCAAAATGGTGCAATTGTAAACGGTCGTAATGTTCGGTGGATTTTGCATTGCAAGCCTCTCTTCATAAACTGTTTCGAAGTAAAGTTTATAATTTAGTAAAAGAATAAACATACTTATATTATATACAGCAATTCCCCCTTTTAGCGCTTTTAATTCGTTCTTGACAACAACAAAAACGAGTGCTATCCGAGAAAGCACTAAACGAAAATAGATTTCCCGAAGAATTATTAGATATAAATTATTAGAATTTCGTTCCTACGCTCTAGAAAACTGTATTAAAATTAAATAAAAAGAAATAATTTTCAGGTATCTGATACTACCCGAAGATGACACTATTATTTTGTTTGATGATACTGGTCACTTGTTACGACGTGTAGAATATTGCAAGTGGGTGCGTGATAGGGTAGACACTCACACCACAAGGCACGTACATAAGAATCATGGACTGTGGTAAACGCCTGGTGACATTTAATGACGATTTATTAAGTCACAGCACGATCACGTTTACATTGATATACACACAGTCACATTACAAGTCATTGCAATACAATACTCTTCAACATTCATCAGCAGATCTATATCAAGGCCTAAAGTCCTCACGACTCATCTCTGCGCTATAACACTGCACTATAATACTGCACCCAGCAGTTCACATAAATTATGGCCTAAAGTCCTCATGACTCACTTATAATACTGCACCCAGCAGTTCACATAAATAAGGGCCTAAAGTCCTCACGACTCATCTCTGCGCTAGACTTATAATACTGCACTATAATACTGCACCCAGCAGTTCACATAAATTATGGCCTAAAGTCCTCATGACTCACTTATAATGCTGCACCCAGCGGTTCACATAAATAATGGCCTAAAGTCCTCACGACTCACTTATAATACTGCACCCAGCAGTTCACATAAATAATGGCCTAAAGTCCTCACGACTCATCTCTGCGCTAGACTTATAATACTGCCCTATAATACTGCACCCAGCAGTTCACATAAATTATAGCCTAAAGTCCTCATGACTCACTTATAATACTGCACCCAGCAGTTCACATAAATAATGGCCTAAAGTCCTCACGACTCATCTCTGCGCTAGACTTATAATACTGCACCCAGCAGTTCACATAAATTATGGCCTAAAGTCCTCACGACTCATAATAGCTTCCTCAAAGCTTCACAAATACTTAATATGGCCTGTCCCAATCCTGGACTCATAATAGCTTCCTCAAAGCTTCACAAATACATAATATGGCCTGTCCCAATCCTGGACTCATAATAGCTTCCTCAAAGCTTCACAAATACATAATATGGCCTATCCACACAGCAAAAACATTAAGTCGACATTATTCAAAGCACTACGTAGGCATACATCCTCGAAAAAACACACACAGACAGCGTTGACCACTCCCGGTCCAACGCTCCGAATCCCTCTTCTCCTCTCCGGGATCACACACTCTAGTCCCGCCAAAAAACCCAAAACGAGACTCCGCTGTTTTTGAACACAGCTCAAAAACAGTACAGAATAAATACATCTCAGCATTTGAGATAAAAGCGTTCGCACGCTTTCCTGTACTCTGTCACTCAAAATAAAAAGGATATGTTTCTATTATAACGTTAAACAAACCTCAGCTTAATCAGGTATACAAGTATTGTAACTCATAATCTACTTTGCCCAAAAACATATTCCGAATTACTGCCCTTTCAAAGGATCAACTTGTTACAGTTTCCCACACACCCAGGAGAAAAAAAAATGATTCTATCATTTTTTTGAAAATTAACTCCCAAAACGAAAAAATTTAAAAGATAATGGAGTTCTAACATATGTTTTACAAAATTCATCTTATGATAAGTCAGAAATAGTATATCTACAAAATATTAGCAGTAAATGTAAAGTAAATAACAATCATCCAACGTATGATTACTAAAATTAATCTATTAGAAAACCAAGCTAAGTATCTCAAAATTAATCTATTACAGAACTAAGTTAAGCATATACAATAATACTCAAACAAGCAACAAACAATCGTACTAGAAATGACAATATCAAACTAACGAAGTATAATTCGTAAAGAAGTAAAATATGAAATCATCATATGAAAAACAACAAATAATATCACAATGTCAAACTATGTGAAACAAATATAACTATCCCTAATCTAAAGTTACCTCATTACATGAACAATACAAAGAATGAAAGTCTAAGTAGCGTAACAGAAAAAAGTATACACGAAGCATAAAGTGAGACAAAGATGAAACACGGAAGTATAAACAACATATCAGATCATGCTGAAAAGACAACAGAAAAGACGTAAAGGGATGACGAATAGTCAACAAAAACAGATAAAAAGTAAAGATGCACATGTAGAAAAAGTAGTAACAATACGTTATAACTATCTAAATTAAACATCATATTGTCTAACTTAATACAATCATAATCAAAAATTACAAAACAAAATACCAAAGTATATCTATACTAACAACACAAAGTAAAAACTTATGACAAAAAGAATAGTAAGTAATTTAGCCAAATTATAAAACTTATGCATAACTAATAATAAATTATACAAGATATCACACAAACAAAAATAAAACGCTATCAAAAGGTTTGCACTGACTCAAAGTCACGCGCTAAATACAGAAAAATGCATCAAACATTAAAAAAAAACAATTTCAAGGAACTAATGACACTACACATTACTAACCATAATATACAGACTAGCATTGGCGCAGAAAAAATATTACAACGTTCGAAAAAATACATTTTCAAAAAAAAATACAAAAAAGTTTCGTATCACTAAGTTGCATAAAAATAGTATTACATTTACAACCAATTCAAAGCTATAATGAATAAACTAACAAAGAAATCGACTTCAAGAAAATGAAGGACGTATGAACAATCTATCTCTAAACAGACACACATTAACAAATGTAAGTTTTTTTTTTTTTTTTCTCTTCAAAAAATATACATCACATAAAACACATGAGAAAAAATTCAAGTGCTCATGAATTATCTAAAAGTAATTATTGCACCATTACAACTAATGAGTTTTGTGCATAGGGCTGGCAAACTCAACATGTACAAAAGTTGTCTTAACAAAACTGCTACAACAACAAAAAAACCAAAACAAACAACTGCAAGTTCAACAGTGGAATATAACTAACAATAGAAACACAAAATCATGGCAATCAAATAATGCATTAAATATTTCAAACGAAATTACATGTTATTGCAAAACAAGAACATATCATTTATTATAGTAACAAATACAAAAAATATTTACTGTTTTAATAAATAAAAAAATCAGATGTAAATCTATAGCTTCCCTTTCCTGTCAACATTTCTTGACCCTGAGCAAGTAAAACATCCAATGTTTAATGAGACGCTGAAAAAGTTACGCTTGAACGCACACAATGACCCAAAGTTGACCTCCTTTTCTCACAGTTAATATGTCACAGGAGCCTTGACTGTTATCGTAAAGTCGCTTCTGTCAAAATATATGAATGAAAATTTCCATTTTAATGAATGGTGAAATCTAATGAGAAAAAACGTAGAAGTCACAATGACAATTACCCTGTACTTTGGTCCTTGTAAAGCAATGGTCCTTTCACGATGCCTTCAGCTCTTCTTTTATAATCTCTAGACATCACAGAAGACATTACTGCCGTAGGCTGAAACAAAGTGTTATATTTACAACACCGAGACACTTTCTCGTGATGAACAACATCATCAGCTATAGTATTTAAAACACCAGTGTTATTGTTACCTTGCTTATCTCTATTACAACTGACTCTGGGCTCATGTTGAGCAAAGTTAGCATACTTGCGCTTATTATTTGTTACATGATGAAAATATTTATTACTACAGTTGCTTTGTTTACAAACAATGACTCTAGACTTTTGCTGAGTCAAGTTATGTAGAGAAACATGTGAAGAGCTATTATCTCTCTTTATATTCTTGTCAATTCCTCTATTATGACAAATGTTATATCTATAACCCAAGTTAGCATTGTTGTTGTTAACATATCTTCTTTGACAAAAATGTCCACTAGACAAGACTTGCTTTCTAGTAGCAAAATCATTACCAGATTGATAGTTTTTCTTACAGTTATTTCTACTATAACTTACAGAATTCTTCGGATCAAAATGTTGAAATCCGCTAAATTGTTTACAATTCCTTGGAGAATCAAAATTACCACTTGATAAACTCCCTTGGTACTGTCTAATCTTGTGATTATATCTCTTACTATCAATGTTCTTCTTTTCACCTATGGGAATATGTTTACCAATCCCGTCAAACTGGCGAGTTTGACAAGTAACTGAACCCTTAGAATGTTTATTTTCCTGCCCATAGTGGGTTTCATTCCTGGAAAATATAGTACTATGTTTATTCCCTGTTACAAGTTTATCAGAATCTGCAACAGTAAACACGTGATTGATTTTAGGAGCCTTAACTTTCAATTTCTCACATTTCTTTTCGTAATCAATAGAACTGGCTGAAACACAAGAATCTTTATTAGCCTGACGCCAAGAATTATCAATAGAGTCACTAGTACCACTAGCACTAGGGAAGTTGTATCTCCCACGAAAAGTTCTATGTTTACCATGTATGGCCTCTCTATGAGCAAAAAGTGTATGGGGCTGACTTTTCGCAACTTTCTGTCTATCACTGTCAACATAGACAGAAGACCACATTTTTTTTATCCAAGACGATGTCAAGCAGGCCATTTACCCGTTTTCTGGCCTCTGAAATTTCAATATCTCTATGCGAGATCTCTTGACTAAGTTTCTTATTTAACTCATTAAGAGCCAAAACTCTGCAACCTTCTTCTGCTAGCAATTTCTCAATCTTAGCAACCTTCTCTTTCTCAGAGGTCAACTCTACCAATGTCTCTTTTCCATCTTGCTCTTTATTTACCTTTATTGACTGTGTTTCATTCTCACCATTATTATTATTCACTAACTCATCGACTTCCCCTGGAAATACAGTATTCTTCTCTTCAAGTTTATCAAAACATACATCATGTATCATTACATTGTATAATCCTTCTCGCTCATTGGTTTCCGCTTTTAATTTTTCATACATGTCTTTTCTTCGTTGGATCTCTTGTGTAAGGTTTTCCACCTCCACATGCTTAACTTTTATCTGGACCTCCAATTCTTTAACCTTCAATAGTGAAGAATCCAAACTTGCTTGTACTCTAGCAAGTTCCAGGTTTGATCTATTTAAATCACTTGTAAGTTTAGCTAATTTTTCCTTAAGTTCATTCTCTTCAGCTTTACCCTTTAAGCAATTTTTTCCTTCCTGTCTGTTGACTCTTACTTCCTCATCTTCTAGCTTCTTTTCCTGATTGTCAGCAATTATATTGTGTATACCCTTCAATATATTGTCGTGTTCAACATGAATATTATTATACACAAATACACGAAGGTCGAGCAGCAGCAACTTTGCTAAATTCCTAGCCATTCTTAAATGAGGGATGGACTGAAATCTATTCTCAGCAAAATCTCTTAGTGCTCTCGACGCACTGACCAACAATCCGTCCATCACGTGTGCTTCCAGTTCTGGTCCTTTTAATCTATGAAAATTTTTACCCTCTTGAAATAAATATTCCAATAAAGGCCACATATTATCATGATCCATTTCGTCATCATCCATAGTGACTTACTTATTGAGATCACTGTATATGTATCAATGAACCTTTTACTTCTGACAGCTAAATAACCATACAACAAATTGCAACCTTTCCTAATTACTGTCAGATCAATTTCTGTTCAAAGAACCTCTATATTGTCATATCCATATCATAGTAGTCAATACCACATGTTAATAGCCATAAACTACTTATGCATTAAATTCTACTCATATGTCACTATAGACATAAACAACATCAACAACAGAATTAAAAAGAAATGCATAGAATTCAGAAGGCCTGAGGACATGAGTGACATGACACACTTTACAGAACAAACAAAAATCACTTATCTGTCAATTTTCCATTCCCTTCCGCCAAGACTTTAAATATCACATAATTCTGACGCTAAAACAGTCTATCGCCGAAAGGTATTGGATCTAGACTTCTCTTCCCTTCAGGTCCTCGCTTTAGTAAGGTATGTGCTCGAATACTGCATAGGAGCACATGATGATCGTAACAGGAACACAGCAAACCCGCTCTTGACTCGAGTTATACTTGCAAAATGACTGGTACAACTGCACATACACTCGACTTGTACACGCTATCCTTCAGACGTTGTATCACCTCATAAACTGCTGGCTCGCTGCTTGATAATTTCGCTGCACATCTGATAGGAAATGTAGACTACAGACGTTGTTGTTTTCTACAGGCACGACACAGGACGTCAACTGACAGTGCTATAAAGCTGATTATTCCCACGAATAAGGCGTTTCCCAAATGCGCTCCACAGGCAGACTACAAACCAGGTCACGGTTTGAAGCACATGAGATTCAGGTCACGCATGAAGTTCTCTCAAAACGACTGTTGCGGGTGTCAGAACCCGAAAACAAATCTATCAAATGATACAGATATGTGGACTGTATCGATAACGATTTTATCCTTCCGTCTGTTAAATACTCTCTCAAGTTAGAGAAACTCTTGATACGCGAATGTCATATCCATTCGTTCCAATTTGAACTGGTCCACCACTGTTACCGAGGATGAATATTAAAGGTGTATGGGTGGCGTAGGTGTGCCGCCGTATCTGTGTTAGGTATGTATTAGTGAGTGTGTGGTAGAACAGTCACTCACAACACAGGTACGTAAATAATAGTCATGGATGGCCGTAAACATCTGGTGTAATTTAAATGACGTTTATTAAGTCACAGCACGATCACGTTTACATTGATATACACACAGTCACATTACAAGTCATTGCAATACAATACTCTTCAACATTCATCAGCAGATCTATATCAAGGCCTAAAGTCCTCACGACTCATCTCTGCGCTATAACACTGCGCTATAATACTGCACCCAGCAGTTCACATAAATTATGGCCTAAAGTCCTCATGACTCACTTATAATACTGCACCCAGCAGTTCACATAAATAAGGGCCTAAAGTCCTCACGACTCATCTCTGCGCTAGACTTATAATACTGCACTATAATACTGCACCCAGCAGTTCACATAAATTATGGCCTAAAGTCCTCATGACTCACTTATAATACTGCACCCAGCAGTTCACATAAATAATGGCCTAAAGTCCTCAAGACTCATCTCTGCGCTAGACTTATAATACTGCACCCAGCAGTTCACATAAATTATGGCCTAAAGTCCTCACGACTCATAATAGCTTCCTCAAAGCTTCACAAATACTTAATATGGCCTGTCCCAATCCTGGACTCATAATAGCTTCCTCAAAGCTTCACAAATACATAATATGGCCTGTCCCAATCCTGGACTCATAATAGCTTCCTCAAAGCTTCACAAATACATAATATGGCCTATCCACACAGCAAAACATTAAGTCGACATTATTCAAAGCACTACGTAGGCATACATCCTCGAAAAAACACACACAGACAGCGTTGACCACTCCCGGTCCAACGCTCCGAATCCCTCTTCTCCTCTCCGGGATCACACACTCTAGTCCCGCCAAAAAACCCAAAACGAGACTCCGCTGTTTTTTGAACACAGCTCAAAAACAGTACAGAATAAATACATCTCAGCATTTGAGATAAAAGCGTTCGCACGCTTTCCTGTACTCTGTCACTCAAAATAAAAAGGATATGTTTCTATTATAACGTTAAACAAACCTCAGCTTAATCAGGTATACAAGTATTGTAACTCATAATCTACTTTGCCCAAAAACATATTCCGAATTACTGCCCTTTCAAAGGATCAACTTGTTACAGTATCAGGGAACCCCTGCATAAAAATTATTATGTCTACAGCTCATGGTGGCTAAGCGTGATCAGTAAGTTGTAAATATAATAATCCAATAATAATTGTCAATGCTCTTTTGAGTAGAAAATGTTTTTTCTTCAGTGGATTTTTTTGTGTGGTTCCACCTCCCCACAAAGGATATAAAATGTAACCAAAGTCAGTAATGAAAGTAGAAGACACTTTCGTTGTTCTTTATATATATAAATATATATTTTTTTTTCTTAACCAGCGACTCTTGGGCTTTCAGACCTTCGGCCCAATGACATATCATTGCGAGGCTGGGGAGCCTGTGGACTTTCCTTCCAACCCGGTCGAAGCTCCTTCCCATCCACAGAGGGTTTATCTCAGGAGCCGTTCAGGTTATTCAGTCAAAATCCCGGTCGATGACACTTCTTCAAATGCCCACGCCCGGGCTTGAAGCTTTAACACCTGATCGCCAGCGCAATGTGGTAGCCATTACACCAGCGCGGCTCCCGTATATATATACATATTTCGTACTTGATTTTTTTTTTTCCTCGAGTAAGCATCAAAGTCTTACTACAAATTTCTACTCTACAACCCGCTAATGAAATATGGTATGTGCAAAAGTGACAACGGTCATCTTGTACACTGCCTTGCGGGGCTGCTCGATTACTGCCCACTAGAGGTGGGCAAATAGACACACTTAGCTGTGTCGAGACATTCGAAACAGTGGGTTAAATTGTGTCGAAACAGTGTGTCGACACACCGGCACAGCGGCTCTTTTGCCCGTATCGGGGAGAAACAAGTCTCTTATAGACAGTACCGGGGCGGGTATACATAAACTGTGTGAGACAATTTCCTCTGTTTTTACTGTCGTGTGTGAAAATCTATGGCGTTTCGTGTGACCACAATTCAATATTTTTACACAAGTCTTCATTATGATGAAATAAAACGTAGATATGATGATAGCTGCAGTATATGGGAAAATAATAAAAAACAACAATAATAATAACAGTAATAATAACACATGATATCAAACTAGAGTAAGCTAGTTTTGGTAGACAATGATTCAAATCCACACCGAGTACACAAGATATCAGCAGAGCTAATAAAGTGTCCATTGTTGTTCGTCCATCACGGGTGATGAAGACCACTCTGTTCATCCAATTATTTAAGAATATGTTAGGTTAGTCTATGGGTACGAAGGTGACTGAAGAGCCCGATGCGGGCCTGGAAAGATCTTGGACAGTGTGGGCAGGGAATGTTTGCTTTATGTGAAGGTTTTATTTCACGGTCCTTTCTAGCTTGTCTCCGCTGTTCCGCTGCTGCTCTTCTGGATGATTCGCATGCTGCTGCACCTTTACGAAGAGATGTGCGCCAAGCAGTTCGGTCTTGCGCAGCAGCTTCCCATGTGTCTGGGTTTATGTCAAAGGTTTTCAATGACGTCTTTAACGTGTCTTTGAAGCGCTTCTTTTGGCCACCATGGGAGCGTTTACCCTTCTGCATCTCACCATAAAAGAGTATCTTTGGCAGTCGATGGTCTGGCATGCGGACTACATGACCTGCCCAGCGAATTTGTGACTGCATCAGAATAGTATCAATACTAGGGATACCAGCTCTGTCAAGAACGGCGGTATCCGGGATCTTGTCTTGCCATTTGATGTTCATTATCTTCCTGAGACAGACTGTATGGAAGTGGTTTAGCTTCTTTACGTGGCGCCTGTATACAGTCCATGTTTCACATGCATATAGCAGCACTGGAAGCACCGCAGCTCTGTACACCTTCAGCTTTGTCTGTAGACTAATGCCACTTCGATGCCAAACGTTGGTGTATAGTCTGCCAAATGTGCTGCTGGCTTTGGAGATCCTGGTGTTCACCTCATCATCAATGACAATGTTCTGGGATAGTGTGCTACCAAGGTATGTGAATCTGTTCACAACATTCAGTTTCTCACCATTAACCTTGATGACTGGCTCAGTATAAACTGTGCCAGGAGCTGGTTGGTACATGATTTCTGTTTTCTTCGTGTTGATGGTAAGCCCAAAGTTGGCGCAGGCTTCAGAGAATCTATCCACACTATGCTGCAGATCAGCCTCTGAGCCAGCATTGAGGGCACAATCATCAGCAAACAGAAGATCTCTGATGGTGTGTGATTTGACCTTGGTTTTTGCTTGAAGCCTCCTAAGGTTAAACAATTTTCCATCAATACGATAACTAATGTCGATTCCTGTGTCCCCGTCTCTAAAAGCATCAGTCAGCATAGCAGAAAACATGATACTGAACAGTCGGTGCAAGTACGCACCCTTGTTTAACTCCATTTGAGACGGGGAAAGGCTCTGATAGCTCACCGTTTTCCTGAACTCTAGCCTGCATTCCATCATGCAGTTGCTGCACTATTGTGATAAATTTCTTTGGGCAGCCGTATTTTGCCATGATCTTCCATAGACCCTCTCTACTGACCGTGTCGAACGCCTTTGTCAAGTCGATGAAAGCTGTGTACAGGTCACAGTGCTGTTCTTGGCCTTTTTCTTGTAGCTGTCTTGCAGCGAACACCATATATGTGGTTCCACGTTCTTTCCGGAATCCACACTGACTTTCAGGTAAAAGACCTTTGTCAAGATGAGCCGTAAGGCGATTCAAAAGGATTCTGGCGAATATCTTCCCAGCGATCGATAAAAGAGAGATGCCTCGATGATTGTTGCAGTCTTGGCGATTACCTTTACGTTTATATAGATGTATAATTGAGGCATCTTTGAGATCGTGTGGGATGGTTTCACTCTGCCACATTTGCTGGAAGATCATATGAAGTTTCTCTATCAGAACTGCACCGCCATCTTTATAAACCTCAACAGGAATTGAATCGGAGCCAGGGGCCTTTCCACTAGACAGTTGACGAATCGCTTTTTTAGTTTCCTCCAGAGTTGGTACATCATCTAATGCTTCATTTATAGGAATTTGGGGCAGGCGGATGATGGCTTCGTCGTTAATAGATGATGGCTGGTTCAAGATATTATTAAAATGTTCAGCCCAGCGTTGGAGCATTTTTTCCTTGTCTGTAATTAGTGTTTTTTCCATCTGCATTAAGGAGGGGAAATGATCCTGATGATGTTGGACCATAGACCGCTTTGAGTGCAAGGTAAAAATTTTTTAAGTCATGGCTGTCAGCAAAGCCTTGGAGCTCATCTGCTTTATTACTCAGCCATGAATCCCGCATCTGGCGTAGTTTATGTTGGACGATTCTACGCATGTTGTTGAAAGCGTCTTTCTTGGATGTAGATTTTGGATCATTTAAATATGCTTTATGGAGATGGTGTTTCTCAGCCAACATCTGCTTTATATCATCTGAGTTCTCATCAAACCAGTCATTTTGTTTCTTGATGGAAGGACCCAGGACCTCTGTAGCAGTGTTGTAGATCTGCTCACTTAGGGCTGCCCAATTTGTTTCCACACTTTGGCCGTCTAGCGAGATAGATTTGAGACGGTCTTCTAAGGTGTCAGTAAATGACTGTTTGATTTTTGTCTTCTTTAGTTTGGTGACATCCAGCCTCTTTTGAGTTTTCTTCCCCTGAGGGCGCCTGGCTGGTTGGATACGAATTTTAAGTTTAGATACAATGAGGCGATGATCAGTCCAGCATTCGGCACCACACATGGACTTGGTCACCCGAACATCTTGCCTGTCCTTCTTCCTAACAATTACATAGTCAATTAGGTGCCAATGCTTTGAGCGAGGGTGCATCCAGGAGGTCCTGTTGCGGGTAGGAAGTCGAAAAATGGTGTTGGTGACAAGGAGGTCATGTTCTGCGCAAGTCTGGAGGAGACGAAGTCCATTACTGTTACAGCGACCCACGCCGTACCTACCAATAGTGCCATTCCAGGAGATGTTATCTGAGCCTACTCTTGCATTAAAGTCACCAAGAATGATGAGCTTATCTGCTTTAGGAACTGATGCAATGACTGCATGTAGTTCTTCGTAAAACTTATCCTTTACATCATCCTGGTTTGTCATAGTTGGTGCATACGCGCTAATGATGGTGGCATGTTTTCTTCCATAGAACAGAGGGATCTTGACCGTCATGAGTCGGTCATTTATTCCCTTTGGGGGCCCCGCTAACTTGCTGACAATTGCTGTTTTGATTGCAAATCCAACCCCTGCTTCTCGTCTTTCTTCAGTTCCTCTTCCGCTCCAAAAGAATGTATAACCTGCACCCTTTTCGCAAAGTTGGCCCTCGCCTGCAAGTCGAGTTTCACTCAGTGCTGCTATGTCAATGTTGTACCTGGCCAGTTCTCTCCCAATCAGGGCAGTTCGTCTCTCAGGTCTGTTTGCGTTAAAGTCTTTGTCAAGTAAAGTGCGCACATTCCATGCGCCTAGAATGAGGGGGAAAAATCTGTCCTTTCTTTTTCTTAAATGTCGACCGCCGAAGTAGGGTACCCACCCAACCACGGTAAGCTGGTTAGGTAATGGTGAAGCAGGCAATGTTTAGGGCACCTTTTCTAGCCACTTCCTCATGCCATGGAGGTGAGCAGTGCTTTCCTAAAGAGGGCTGCTCAGACACTCAAGGGGCTGCCGAATCCCACTGCTGCTCCGATCAGTGGAAGACGACCATATGGCCTGAGCCGCCTGTGTGTAGGTCTGCGACTACGACTGCCAGCGTACCCACGCCTGCCGCTTCGCCGCTCGCCCATCGCCACAGGACTTGTTGTGAGTGGATGGATGAATGGATGAAAGAGTGACTTGCGCGGTGATTTAGATTAAAGTGAGGAAGAGTTGCGCAATTCGTCGACCTCACTCTCTCGCCTGGGTCCATCTCAATCCAGTGGCAAGACAAGTCAAGACGACTGGAGATGAAGTCAGGTGCAGTGGATGACCAGGGCTTTCTACGTGCCTCGCCGTGCTCCTTACGCTCCACAGCGCGTTGCTGGTAATCGCCGTCATGCCCGTTGAACCAACAGGTGGTTTCTTCCGCGCAGTCTATCGAATCCAGTCTTCGCATGCATGGGTAGGCAGACCCTAACTCACCGAAGGTTTATAACCATTTGGCTACCCTCACCTTGTTTAGCCGGCCTGTCAAAGCCGTTGTCCGGGGGTGGCCGCTATCGCATGCTGACAGCTACGAGGAGCCACAGGTGAGAGCTGGATGCCAGGTTTGGACCAACGGTGGCTGAGCTGCCCTGAAAAGGGCATGATAGCTCCTTCACCAGAGGTACTACCAATACCTGACTTCCCAACACCCCCTAAAGTGTCCATTACATTTATACGAACACACGGACTCTTTTAACTTTAACATAGCGCCTAAAACATTGACAACTGCAGCACTGACACAATTTCCAGTGTCTATAACTTCTCAGCAAAAATAATATCACTTGTAAAATCAAGTCATCATAATACATCCCTGAAAAATATGACATGTTTGATATTCCATACTAATGTTCCGAACGGTTGATTCAAATTTTACATAGGCTCAGACAGTGTGTCGCTGCAAAACAGCGAGGCAGACGAAACAAACAAGCAGGAAGTGTCGAATCGCTCGCTGTTTCGAAGCATTGTTTCCCAGTAGCCATCTCTAGTGCCTAGTCATACTTGAAGTTGACGAACCCTTGAATGATAAAATACCAGAACACACGTTACATTTTACTTTGTTGTCTTTGATCTTTACAAAATAATCCCAAACAGGGCTTCTCCCCGCCATAAATGAAGATTAAATGAGGTTGAACATAAGTTTTAAACACTATTTTATGTATAAACAAAACACGTTTTCTTACGAGAGCGCCTGAAGTCAGGAATCAAGAGTACCGTAACATGCGTATAATGAGCGCTTGGATGAAAAAGAACTATGGAACTGTTTCGAAACAGCAGACTACAAGTAAATTAACTGAAACAATGAGACATGAGTCGTGACACCCTAGTATGCAGATTTACTTATTCTCGTTAGTACAAATCTATGGTATTTCGTGTGACCACTGTTAAGAATTTTACACAGTCGTTTTCATTATGATGATATGCAAGGGGAACATGCTGACAGCTGCAGTAAAAGTGAAAAAAATAATAATAATAACAGTAATAATGACACATTATATAAAACTAGAATAAGTACAGTCAGCGACAATGATTCAACTCAAACCGAGCAGACACCTAATAGTAGTAAGCCTCTTTCAGTCCTGAGGAATTATTTAAAAAAAAAATTATGACTTGTTTGATTTTCCATACTATCTATGAACGCCTAATGTACCGCACGCTTGACACATTTTTACAAGGCCCACGAAGGTGAGACAATGATACAGTGTGCCTTTTGCAAAACAGCGAAGCAGACGGGAACTGAAACTGCTGTTCGAAGCAGGCTATGTGTCGAATCTGCGTGAGACAGTGTGTCTCTGCAAAACAGACAGGACGTGATACAGTATCGACACCGCAAGAAGGCTGCGCATCGAATCGTTCGGGTACGACGCAGTTTCGACGCATTGTTTCGACACATACGCACAGTAGCCATCTCTACTGCCCACCACTGCGAGCGTTAACATCACCCAGCGTGCAAAGTTCAAAAACGAAGTTTATTCTTTGCAATCACGATCTCTCGCGGAACCCCTAGCGACCTCTCGCGGAACCCTAGGGCTGCGTGGAACCCTGGTTGAGAAACCCTGGTTTAAGGTTCTTTCCATGGCTTCTTTATCCCTTTAAAGTCCGTTTCCAGTTCTCGGTACTTGTGTCTTTTATCACCCATTCTGAAATTCAATGACCACACCGGTTTCCGTACATTTGCCTGCGCGAGGTTAGTCTATTTTGCAATTCGCAAGTAGGGGTGGCAGGATAATTGTGTCTACATTTTCCTTACATTTGCCTGCGCGGGGTTAGTCTATTATGCATTTCGCAAGTAGGGGTGGTAGGATAATTGTGTCAACATTTGACAAGGATCAGTGCGTAGCGAGGGGACCCCTCCCCACCCAGCCCTCCCCACCCAGCGGCGAAAACAAATAAAGGATCAGTGCGTAGCGATTTCTTGTCAGGGTACAGTTTTGTTGGTTTTGTGGGCCCTAAACAGGACCGTGGTGCAGTTTTGTGGACAGTTTTGTTGGTTTTGTGGCCCTAAACAGGACCGTGGTGCAGTTTTGTGGACAGTTTTGTTGGGTTTGTGCGCCCTAAACAGGACCATGGTGCAGTTTTATGGACAGCTTTTTTGGTTTTGTGGGCCCTAAACAGAACCGTGGTGCAGTTTTGTGGGTTTTCTGGGCCCTAAAAAGGACCGCGGTGCAGTTTTGTGGGTTTTCTGAGCCCTAAAAAGGACCGTGGTGCAGTTTTGTTCTGGACCCTAAAAAAGACCGTGGTGCAGTTTTGTGGGTTTTCAGGGCACTAAAAAGGACCGTGAGGGGAACAGATCACCAAGGATCGCTGAAGCTATGCACATATCAGGACATACGCATGTTCGTTCGTAGCAGCACAATTTAAAGAGGAGGCCAAAATTCGGTAATGTCATGCAGGATACTGTCAAACGGGTCTGACTGACGAACTTTATTCCGATGTCGCCACAAAAAGTCACACATGTAGGAATCTAACATGTGTCTCTGTGTTCTGTTTTGATGTTTGTTGCGTTCTTTGGCAACTTTCCACAACCTCTCTATTCGTTGTGTGTTTGCTCCTGTATTTGGGTCGACAAAATTTGCAGAATGATTCACCGTTTCGTGAGTTAAACCTGGCAAATTCTGAATGGTACTATATGCGCGCCATTGATCAGACACAACTGTCGTACCAGGACGATTGTTGGCTATGATAAAGGGCATTAGTGTAGCCGCTGAGCGGTCCGGCACTGGAACCATGAAACACTCACTTTTTTCACGACACATGCCACCGAATACCCACTGCTGTGGAAATACACGACCGACGTTATTTTTTCTTCGTGTGAACACACTTTCATCAGCAACGCTGACCTAGATTTGAGCTGAACCAAAGCGGGAGAGTCCCGGCCGAAGTTTAGTTGCAGATTAGAAGCCTAAGTGCCAGACGCATTTTCTTATGCTGCAGATTTTGAGGATTTCAAATAATACTAAAGGAGGATTTTCAATTAGTATTTTCCCAGCCCTAGTGTTTAAATTGTGCATTTATTTCTAACAAGGAAAACAGTAAGTAAAATGCTTTGAAATACCTATAACATTTTCATGTCGAAGAGAGATAGCTTTTGCCCCCGCAGCACACAGTAAAATTGCTGCAAGTTGTACTTCGATGCAGAATGTAGTCTTTGAATAGCCATGTAGAAACACTAACAGTTTGGTAGAACATGAAGCTCTTCAGGAAATGGAAAAAATGAATTAATTCTCTGAGGAACTGCTAGTATGCATTTACCGCTAGCTAATATTTGAAGGAACAAGTGGCTAAGAGTTGAATCAGAGTGATTCACTTGATGTAAATCCCCCATGCTATGTTAATGAAAGCAAATGTGCATTTGTGGATGAACGAAATATGCATACTATTAATCCTTATGCCATTATGTAAATACGTTGTGATGAATAAAAATCACGTTGAGACAAAAAAAAGGAGATCGTCTATTAAATACTTCGCTACACATATAATTGAAAGAAAGAAAGGAATGTCTGCTGGGAAACTAATCATGTCTTATAAACTGCTCCTAACAAAATACACCGTAGCGGATCGTCCTAAAACCTGGTAGAACCCTAAGTCTGTTAGAGAGAAAGCTCCACCTCTAGCGCATAAGCTAGTCTATCAACTCGACTCTCTGTACAAACAGCAAATCCCAACTGCCCCTACCCGGCTACAACCATGTGCCAGAATGAACAGGAATGTCCTGCTGACATGTGCGGCATCTCTAACGATCTTGGCCGAACAGAATAATCTGCCTGAAGGACAGATGTGTGCCCTCTAACCATGTGCCAGAACGAACAGGAATGTCCTGCTGACATGTGCGGCATCTCTAACGATCTTGGCGAACTGTGAGAGACAAACCCATGACATGATTGTTAGCACACAGTCGGAAGGTATGCATAATTCCTCGTTCCTGCAAAAACTGCACACAATTCTTTTTGTTGCGTGTAAAATCTGACAACTCCAAGAGATTCATCTTCCACGGCCTTGACACGGCGATTGAATGACACGGTGTTAGATTTGAAGCGCGAATTTAAGAAAAAGTATGGTGCTTCGTGTGGCTACTAAATTTTAACAATTATAATCTGTGGATTATAAAAGACACATGTACCCAATTCTCTTCTCCGTGTTTTGCGGTCTCCCATTATGTATCTTACCCCGGGCGTTCCAGGTCAAGGACGGCCTTGTAATGCTATCAACTTTTTTTTCCCCTTATTATGAATCTTATCCAAATAAAACGTCTTTTCCTCGTGTCTTGTTCACGTGTGATTCTGTCCGTCAGTTCTACACTGGTGATCTTGTCATACAGGTACAATCCTTCTATTCTGCACAGACACTTACTTATAGGTCTGTTCTCCGTGTTTCAGAGCTATAGACTAATGAATTCATATTTTTATTGAATATTGTTATATTTGTCTTTGACTTGATTTCTTTTTATTTCTACGTACATTATTTCTCAATACAAGAAGTGGCGCATCTACATTTGAGGGCTCAGAAGCTTGAATTCTTGGAGGGGCCCCTTTTATTTTTTAAAAAATGTTGGGGTTGGGAAGGAAACGTATTACAGAGAAAACTGAAAACTTCACAAACAGAAGAGCAACAAAAATACAAACGATATAATCTGTCTATTAAGCCTATTCGTGTAAATTATTGATATTATTTGACTAACTTTAAATTATTGATATTATTTGACTAAATTTACAAAATATTCTTTTTTCTACATTTTCTGACAGCGTATTCCTGAACATTCTTATCATATGATAATGTTCTTGTTATGTCATTTTCTATTTATAAGATTCTCAAACAGTTCAATCTCTGTTCAACCATTTTAGAGCGAAACTTGGACTTGGGTACCCTGAAGCTCAAGCTTCATAGTAGACCCGCCTCTGAATGTAATAAAAGCTCCTCGTGCCTGTGTATTTTGATATCATGCCTGTTCCTCCAACTTTGTCTCTATTGCCACCATGACATACATATCTATATGAATGTTAGAACATTGGTATACAACAAAAGTGTCACGCGAATGTTTTGTTCGTGGGTGTGCCAAAAACTGCACTGTATCGTCCCTGTATTATTTATGCAGTGTTCTCTCACAAGGGATCACGAATTAGTAATGTCTCAGATATGCCCAACAGCTCAACTATAACCAGGTAAGAAGCCAATGCTGTTCCGGTAAATTAACAACACAGTTTAATGAAAACTCATGATCCATGAGACATGATGAACCGTCCTTAGTTAATGTTATTCTGTCTATTCGTAACATAGTGTTATACTCCTTGACGGTAATACATTGTTGCTTATTAGTCCCAATACTTCTATACATCTCTATGTATTGATTATATCCGTGCCCTTCTCCCGTACCTTCTGTTCAAACTCATTTAACTTCATTAACATGAATTCCCCCAAAAGTCAGTACACATTAGCGACAGAGCAGGCAGGATCTTTAAGACTCCGATTTTTACGGTGTATAGACCTGCCAGTCTAAAAAATGCATAAGCATCACATTATACATTATTAATAGTACTCATCCTGGTATACATTCCCATTCATGGCACGAATCAATATAACCCTTTTCTATGGGTTTTCAAGCAAACCAGCACACACAAGGCTGTTCGCGTCTTGTTTATTTCTTGGGTCCATTTTTGTTCTCCACGTCATTGTTTCAACACACAAAAACTCCTACGTCATCCTTTTTTACTGCGCGCATGAATAATGCACCTAAGTGTACTATTCACATATCATCAAATATTTTCCCCAAACTCAACTCAGCGCTACAATGCCCCTAGGAACCTCTATAATATACACGCAAAAATTTATCGCTAAAGACTATCATTGCCGTACAGTCATATTATAGTACACTGTATGTGCACCTTACACCATACACACCAAATTGTGTTCCGGATAAAACTAATAAAGTTTCGATGTCCCAATTATATCACCACTACTGTTGACCGTGAACTAACTGTCATTAAAAACTTGTGTACTGTCTTCCATGAGGGCACCACGACAGTAACGTCTGCAACCACATTGTCGGACCCTCGAATTGCTTGAATAGTATAATTAATAGACGGCTGCATCCACA
>JAMPIV010013593.1:0-253567 GCA_024509875.1 Oreohelix idahoensis
TTATAATTGAATGGCACAAAATGCGCGTCTGAGCGCCGATAATATATTCATCTATGGCCAATCACTGCCTTTTCTTTTTTCAAATTCAAATATCCTACCAAAACGTCATTTCAGTCATACCTCAGTCAAGTATGCCTTATTGTCTGTTGGTCCGTCCGTCTCTACTTGCGTTTCACAAAAAACACACTTGTTTTTTGAACCAACTCTGCCTTCCCCTACACAATTTTGCCTTTAAAGTTATTTTTAGCCACAATTCACCATCCCACCCCGTCTCTTCATTCCAACTAGATTTTAGCACTTGCGTCTTCAAGGCCACAATTTTTTGAAAATTAGTGACATGTTTTATTTCAATGCAGACGCTCGCTGATATGAACAACACAGTCTTTTGTCAATATCTTTCTTATTATCTGTCCGTCTGTATAAATGAAAGCATATTATTTCACTGCTCAAGATGGGCCATCCGGCCAGCTAGGTTTTATATTCCTAACATTATTATTAAGAAAAGTTACTTTTCAAATATTTTCTAGAATCTTCTGGAATGCGTTCATCCCTGCATTCAAATAAACGGACTAAGTTATCGCAAAAGCGTCCAAGAAATGACTGTGGCGTATAATATCCAAGGTCCCTTTTGTCGATTTCTTTACTTTATGTCAACTTGGGGAACGTGACTTTTTCCTCATTTCCCCACCACTTGCGTCTTTTAGCCTTGCTAGTTTCAAGCACGCGTTCAGTCAGATTTTTCCTTTTGATCTCCATTCTCATCCCGTTCCGTTTTGCCTTCAAGTCTAACAATTTAATTTCCATGGCAGGTGATGACCCGCGGCGTGGGCGATCATGTATTCTAGCAGCTTACGCATTAGTTTTTATCCCTACGTTGTATCATTGGAGATATTTTAACGTTGTATCACGGTTAATTTTGTGACACATCTCCCCACTTGAAAACATGCCTACGGCAAGTTCTAAAACCAGTGATACACATAGATAAAATCTCTCCTTACGCCTGCCATTACTCTAATTTTGATCACAGGGGTGCCGACTGAGGAAATCTGCACCGACATTCAATTTGCCTGGGATATATTGGATACTAAACTGATAAGGTTGAAGCAATAAAGACCACCTCAGCAATCTTGCGTTTTCATGCTTAGCCTGAGATAAGAATACGAGAGGCTGATGGTCCGTCTCGACCACAAAAGTCCTACCATACAGATAGATTTGAAACTTCTTTATTGCCCAGATTAACGCTAAACATTCTTTTTCGCTTGTGGAGTATCCTTGTTCCGCCTTATTCAATTTGCGGCTTGCATAAGCGACTGGTTTCAGTTCCCCATCAGGTGAAGATGATCTTTGCAACAAAGCCGCTCCGAGTCCTACATTACTTGCATCGGTTCTTAAGACAAAGTCCTGTGTCAAATCAGGTAGTTTGAGAATAGGCTTGCTAGTGAGTTTTTCCTTTAAGTCTTGGAACGCTAGTTCACTTTGCGCAGTCCAATTAATTTTATCTGGAAGTCCCTTGCGAGTCAGATCAGTCAGAGGAGCACAAATAGAGTTAAAATCTTTGATATATTTTTGATAAAATCCGCATAACGACAGGAATGATCGCACATCCTTTTTTGTTTGTGGTCTAGGTGCTCTCTGCAGTTTTTCCAAGTTCTTGGGATCAGGGGTCATGCTACCCTGATATACAGTGTGTCCCAAGAATTCCAACTCTTTGCATCCAATGCAACATTTTGTTGGCCTAGCAGTTAAGTTCGCCTCCCTAAGCCTATTAAATAACATTTCTAGAGCTTCAATGTGTTCTTCAAATGTCTCTGTGGCGACGAGAATATCATCCATGAAATTCGTGATACATGGGTTATTCAGGGGATCCAACAATTTGCGCATCATCCTTGAAAATACACTCGGAGCATTTTTTCAGTCCGAATGGTAGCATGTTGAATTCATAATGTCCATCTGAAGTGCTAAAAGCCAAATAAGGTCTCACTTCAGGCTTCACTGGGATCTGGTAATAGCCTTTACTAAGATCCACCTTTGAAAAGTATTTTGCCTTGTTCAGTCTGGCAAATAACTGTTTTGTGTCTGGTAATGGATCCACTTGTCCTTCTGTGACAGCATTCAGTTTCCTGTAATCTATGCACAGTCTGTGTTCCCCAGACGGTTTTCTCAACAATACGACACTAGAGCTAAAAGATGATTCACTGTGTGAAATAATCCCCTCCTTCAACAAATAATCTATTTCTTCCTTCAATGCCTTCTCCTTCGCGAACGGAATAGAATAGGCTCTCATACAGATTGGGTTTGAGTCTACCAGTTTCATGTCATACTGTAGCAAATTTGTATGGCCTGGTTTATCTGTTAATACATCTGTATGTTCCTCCAGAACCTGTTGAACTCTCTCCCTCTGGTTTTTAGTCAGGTGCTTACTGACTTTTACCTGTGCTGCTGTTTCACAAGGATGTAATGGGTATTCATGTGAGGTGAGTGGTTCCTTTTGCATTTGAGTTGCGATAGCTAAGGTCAGTAAGGGGGTGCTTTCCTGGAGTGGTCTGTCCAGATACTTCTTTAACAGGTTTACATGATAAACTTTCTCCTTCCCCTTTTTGTCAATTTTATAGTTTGTTCTAGACACCTTCTCTAGAACCGTATATGGACCTTGCCATCCAATTTGTAATTTATTCTGGCTACCGGGTAGTAGAAGCAGCACCTTCTCTCCCACTGCCAGTTCTCTGTCCTTTGCCTTCCTATTAAAATATGCTGCATGTTTCTTCCTGGCTTGTTTCAAATTATCATTTGCCAGTTTCCATCCAGCTTTCAAACGAGTGGTCAGTTCGTTCACGTATTGAAAAGATGAGGTAACAGTCTCTTCCGCCTTCTCATCTGTCCAGGTCCTTAATAGTGCTTCTAATGGACCTTTTATTGGCCTCCCAAATAGCAGAGTTGCGGGAGCCATCCCGGTTGAACTATGTGGTACCTCCCGGTACGCAAACAATGCGGCGGGCAGGAATTGATCCCACAGATCCGGTTTTTCGTGTGCCAGCTTTCTCAGGATAGAAATGAGAGTCCCGTTGAACCTCTCTACCTGGCCGTTCCCTTGCGGATGGTACGGACTACAATGAAAGTGTCTGGCTTGAAATAGCTTAAAAACTTCTTCCGTTAGTTTCCCCTTGAACTGAGAACCATTATCCGTCAAGATTTGATGCGGGAATCCTAATCGGGTAAATATTGTAAGTAGTGCCTCTGCTACATGTTTTTGAATCAATTGATGGCAGGGCTACCGCCTCTCCCCACATAGAACAAGTGTCCACCAGAGTAAGGATGTAACTGTTCCTCCTCTTGGTCCGCGTGAGAGGTCCTGCAATAGCCCTTGCAACCCTCTCAAAAGGTGTTTTTATTGGGCGCATTTCCTGTAGAGTTGCAGGAGCAGTCCAGTGCTTTGGAGCTACCCTTTGACATTCTGGGCAGGATTTGACATATCTTTTTATATCCTCCGTTATCCCTGGCCAGAAGTAATGACAAGCTATACGCTGTCCTGTGGCGCTGATCCCCATGTGACCACTGAAGGGAATCGCATGCCCGAGTTCCATCACTTTATCCCTATATGAAGTGGGAAGAACCAGCTGGTTGTGACCATTTGTTCCAGTTCCGGCCTTCCTGTATAAGAGTTTGTTCTTCATAAAATATTCCCCCTTGCTCGGAGGTGTGTGGCATTTGGGCAATTTTTTAAAACATGGCTTGAGTGTCCTATCCTCAGCCTGCGCCTTCCTCATCTCCTCTGGATGAGCATTTATAGGTTCACCTTCTTCCTCCTTCTTCTGTGACCTGGTCTGCACTGTCGCCATGATCACAGGTCTCTCGGGATTCCCCAAGAAGACGTATCTACACCCCAATATCAGAGGGTAGATTGGTTCATCTATCACTGCTGCTCTGATTTCTCCTTCCACATAGCGAGTTTTTCACCGTTATCCTTGCGATGGGAAGTGTCATGAGTGGTATGTCCTTAGTTGCCCCTTGTATTTCCACTGTTTCTGTGGTATACTGACTTGGGTCCACTAGGCTAGACTTCACAACTGAATCATAATCCAAACCTGTATCATAAAGGCACCTTATGGTGACCCCATTACAAATAACATCCTCACAAACTGGGGGGGGTGATAAGGTTCCTGCTGTCCCTTAGGATTAACCTTTAATCTTTGAGTCCCCGACTTCATTGCAGCAATGTTTGAAGGTTTCCTTCTACAAAATTCGGTGTTATGGTTATCTTTCTTGCACCATTTACACCATCTTTTTCCTTGGTTAAACGGTTTTCTTTCATTGGATTTTTGGTCATTGAACTGTGAGTTTCTGTCTCGGTAGTCATTTCTTGGCCGTTCAAAGTTTGTCCTACCTTTATTTCCCTGCTCTCTATTATCAAATTTATTAAATTGCTGTGGAGCTTTAAAATTGTCTATGTGCTTCTTTTTAGCACCACTTACCTCTGCCTGGGCTGCCTGATACCTTTCAGCGACATTTAAAACCTCCCCCCAACTTCTCTGCACCTTGTTCCATGAGAAATTTTCTCATGTCTGGAGCCATGGACTCTCTCAATTGCTCAATCATGATCATTTCTTTAAGATCTTGGGTCTTCCCCAGAGCAGTCCATTTCTCCAAATAGGTTTCTAGTCTGGCAGAGAATTGGTGGTATGTCTCCCCAGACAACAGTTTGGCATTTCTAAATTTCCTACGATAAAATTCCCCATTTTTTTCGTACCTCAATAACAAAGCCTGCTTTAACATGTCATAATTCTCCTGGTCTTCTCTGTTCATTTTTGCGAAGACTTCGTAAGAAGTACCTCTCAGTCCCTGTGATAGCTTTAAACTCCACCTCTCTCTCTCTCTAACCCATATGTAGTAGCTAATAACTCAAAACGTCCTAGGTACCCCTCTATGTCATCGTCTTTTTCAACAAAATGGTCTAAATGAAACCCCATAGCTGAGTTTGAGGCTCCCAGACTGGGCGTAGCATCTGAGGCAAAAGGGCTGGCACCATTTTCAGGAGCCTGGCCTTGTAGCTCCAGCTCCCTGAGTCGTAATTCGTGCTCCCTTTGCAACCTTCTATCTTCTGCCTCCCTTTCGGCAGTCAACATTTTATCTTCTGCCTCCCTTTCGGCAGTCAACCTTTTATCTTCTGCCTCCCTTTGCTGTCGTTTTTCTTCTGCCTCCAATGCTTTAGCCTCTTTGTCAGCCTCAATCTGCAACCTCTTAGTCTCAGCCTCTATTTGTAACCTCTTCTCTTCAGCCAACCTTTCAGACTCCAATTTTCTTTCAGCCTCTTTTTCTAATCTTCTTTCTTCCCGTTCAATATACTTATCACATTCAGCCATTACATATTGAATTAAAATCTGACCATCCATTCCCATCTCCTTTGCCGTCAGCACAGCAGCTGATCTGAATTTGGCCAGCTCCGCCATACTTTTTAAACAAATCTAGCAATGTGCAAGATAAAATTTCCAACCACTAAAGTACTTCTAATTACTCTAGTCTAAAATAATTCTAATTAATTAATTAACTACCACTGGCTGTGAAGATTCACCAAATTTTATTTTCAGGGACACTTTTAATTATAAGGGACACTTTTAATTTTTATAATGTGTTCCCCTAATCTAATTGTCCCCCCCCCCCCAGGAGATCCTAATATACTTAATGGGCTAATTATCCCGGACGAGCCCCCAATATATGTAGTGGATTTGATGGTATTGTATGATGGTGATATTACTAAGTGTGATGCATGAGGTCAGCTGTGAAGGCTCCTGAGATAAAATGTAACTGTGAATTGTCAGAAGGCCCTTCCTTCTACCACTACGACCTCACACCTATCTTTTTTTACTAATGAATGTGGCTACGTTAAATGTCTAGGGTAATGATATGTAATGTGTTGTGGTAGTTTACATACACACACACAGATATTTACTAAGTCTAATAATATTAATAAATGTTATAATACACTGAACTAACTCAAGTGTGTAAAATTGGATAGTAATTTTCTTACATTTATTTGTTCTGAACCAAGGTTTTATTTTGGCCAGAACATATGAAAGGTTTAGCAATTATGAAAGAAATGCATGAATATTACATAATAAATGCAAGGTGTGTACATATATATGTTACTAGACTAGTTAATATTATTACTGTTTATAGTTTTAATCTATTTTGGGAGAACATTTAATGGATGTGCTGTTGGGGTGGCCTCATCACTCCCTGTCTATGGTGACTACACATTGTCCAGTTATTTGATGGAAATTTATGGGTGTGTTAGCAAATAAGTTGAGTTGGTGAATTCTCAGCAGACCAGACGCTCACGTAGCTTGAAGGTGTAGCTCTGGTGCTGAGATCTGGTGGCCCCACCTCTCCGTGCTTGGGGGCAATATCAGAAGTCTGGTGGCCCCACCTCTCCGTGCTTGGGGGCTATAATAGGCTGCTCTGACAAAATGTTACTGCACGGGTCCACTCTGGTAATATTCAACAACTCATTTGACACCGCATTGGTGCCAACTGAAACGCACAGTTCTGCAATCAAAGTATTAGTCATGTGTCAGAATTCCATCCTCTAACCATTTCTGGACACAACACTACACAACAACAACACCACATAGACGGGTCAGATCTTTCTGACCAAACAACACATCTTACCAAGTTGGTTTCACATAGGATAAGTTCTCCCAGACTACGTATTCTGAAATATGTTCATTAGTTTCTTGCCATAGAATAGGATAGGTGATATGTTTCACTGATCTCAACACTTGATCTGTCCTTCATAATCCTTGCTGGAGTTTATGTATTTTATTTGTCTCTAGACCCTGAACTGGGGCGGGGGGTCTAGAGCGAATCCTTACTTGTTGTAAGGGACAGATTATGCTATTGCAGTATCAAATCACTCGTAACCTTAAACAAATATTAAAATGTACAAAGAAATAATTTCAGTCTTACCAGAATTATGAATATAGAACACAGTTAAATGCTAGCAAAACTCAGCTGAGCTGCTGGCCTTATTATGGCGTCCCTCTAAATATTTCAATAGCTTCTGGGAATTACACCACTTAATAATTCACTGTGTCTACTAGGACAACTTATAATGAATGGCACAAAATGCGCGTCTGAGCGCCGATAATATATTCATCTATGGCCAATCACTGCCTTTTCTTTTTTCAAATTCAAATATCCTACCAAAAGTCATTTCAGTCATACCTCAGTCAAGTATGCCTTATTGTCTGTTGGTCCGTCCGTCTCTACTTGCGTTTCACACAAAAAAACACACTTGTTTTTTGAACCAACTCTGCCTTCCCCTACACAATTTTGCCCTTAAAGTTATTTTTAGCCACAATTCACCATCCCACCCCGTCTCTTCATTCCAACTAGATTTTAGCACTTGCGTCTTCAAGGCCACAATTTTTTGAAAATTAGTGACATGTTTTATTTCAATGCAAACGCTTGCTGATATGAACAACACAGTCTTTTGTCAATACCTTTCTTATTATCTGTCCGTCTGTATAAATGAAAGCATATTATTTCACTGCTCAAGATGGGCCATCCGGCCAGCTAGGTTTTATATTCCTAACATTATTATTAAGAAAAGTTACTTTTCAAATATTTTCTAGAATCTTCTGGAATGCGTTCATCCCTGCATTCAAATAAACGGACTAAGTTATCGCAAAAGCGTCCAAGAAATGACTGTGGCGTATAATATCCAAGGTCCCTTTTGTCGATTTCTTTACTTTATGTCAACTTGGGGAACGTGACTTTTTCCTCCTTTCCCCACCACTTGCGTCTTTTAGCCTTGCTAGTTTCAAGCACGCGTTCAGTCAGATTTTTCCTTTTGATCTCCATTCTCATCCCGTTCCGTTTTGCCTTCAAGTCTAACAATTTAATTTCCATGGCGGGTGATGACCCGCGGCGTGGGCGATCATGTATTCTAGCAGCTTACGCATTAGTTTTTATCCCTACGTTGTATCATTGGAGATATTTTAACGTTGTATCACGGTTAATTTTGTGACACCTGTCTACCTAATGTCCATCAAAATTCTCCGCTCACTTGTCTGTAAACGTTGTCTCTAACAGCGATATATCTGTCATCATGTCTGTCAATCAGCACTGTAGACATTCTTCATGCATATCTCCTTGCACGCGCATGGCGGTATATGACCAAACAATCCTTTTTTATCGATCCCCCAGGAAACTAAATACTTCCCGGGTCTCCTTTAATTCGAGAAAACTCAGGGTAATTTCTCTGCTCCTTTTAACGGGAGAGAGCTTTGAACGTGGCCAAAAGTCATCACTCACGAACGCCAGCGCCGTGCTCACGTTGTGTCATCCCTTCGTTGCCTTAAGAACGCAGGAGGAAACTCTGCGGTTAGCGTAGATACGAGCACTGGCTTGATAACATCTTAGCGTACGTGGATTTCTGTTTAATCGGGAGGAGAACAGAAGCTCATGCGTCTTATTACGTGCTAGTACGCTGTTTCATCTCGAACGATCAGCGAAAGCGAGCCAAACATCTGGCATCCTCTGGTAGTACTTAAGCGACAGTCTCAAAAACTCTCTATCAGTCACACTCTTGTATTTTCTAGCATGCGTGCACCTTATCCTTCTTGTTGATAGCAGTTGTGACTTAAGTCCGTATGGAGATTATTCCTTGAAGCTGGTAAGAACAAAATAATTGTTTTAGAGTTATCTGGAGTGGTAGCGTATAAGATTTTATAGATATAATCTACCCCGGGTTACCTATTCCATTGCTTAAAATAATTAATTCAAAACGAATAGTAACTCTTCCGTAAGACCACAAGGGATTTAACGTAGCGCGCCACCAGTTTTTAACTTAGCTTAAGACAGGAGCTTCAGAGCTTGATGAATCGCTTCACTAAAGCATGCAAGGACTTTGGCCTCACAATAAGTCTAAAGAAAACGAATGTGCTGAGTCAGGATGTGGGTGCTGCACCAGTTATCACTATCGATAACTATGAATTGGCAGTGGTGCACCACTTCACATACCTAGGGTCTACCATCAATGACAAACTCTCACTGGATACAGAAATCGACAGCCGCATTGGCAAAGCTGCAGCTACCTTTGCCCGCCTCACATCGCGTGTTTGGGGAAACTCTAAACTCACAATGAAGACCAAAGCTGCGGTATATAATGCCTGCGTCACCAGCACACTCCTATATGGCAGCGAGACCTGGACGACCTATGCTAAGCAAGAAAGAAGGCTCAATACCTTCCATTTGCGGTGTCTACGCCGCATCCTCGGCATCTCGTGGAAAGATAAAGTGACAAATGTCGAGGTGTTGTCACGTGCTGGCCTTCAAAGTATGTATACGCTGCTTAGACAGCGCAGACTTCGCTGGCTTGGCCATGTTCGCCGCATGGAAGATGGTCGCATCCCAAAAGATATCTTCTACGGACAATTAGCAGATGGCAAGAGAACAGTTGGGCGACCACAGCTGAGGTTCAAAGATGTGTGCAAGAGAGATATGAGGGCACTGGACATGGATCCAGCAACATGGGAGGATGAAGCTGCCGATCGCACTAAGTGGCGATGCTATTTACGGCACCACCTCAGAATGGGCGAAGAGAGGCTCACACAAGAAGCAGAGGTGAGGAGAAAACGTCGAAAGGAGCACGAGGAAAATAAGCAGCTGAGGGCTGCCACCTCAGGGGCGCATTCCCATAGTCAGTTATGACTGAAGGGGCTATTATTATTATTATTATTATTATTATTATTATTAAGACTGATAGCAAGATAATCTGTTATAACAGAAGACAGATAGAGAAAAAAAATGTGAACTGACAAGAAAACTGGAGAGATTAAATGTAACTGGTAGAAGGAAGATGTACATATTGCATTTTTGATTATTGTTCTCTTTGATGTTTATCAATTAATCTTGAGTTAAGTGTTAACTATTCTAGTACTAGTTAATTTTATTTCACCGACATGTCGATTACGCCTGTCAATTCTGTATCACGTACCGTGTTGTGAGGTGAATGTCTGACCTCGCTTAGCGAGGCTGACTGCGTGTGTGTTGCGCTGACCGCACTCCCAGGCTCGCTAGCCAAGCGCGAGAGAGGAATTTGCCCGAGGCGGGTATGGACACTGCTCATGTTTTATTGAAATGTATTTGTATGCGTTTTCGTGGAAGACAGAAGAGAGGATGGATGGTAGTACGTCTGTTAGCGTCGATCGTTCTGGTCGAAAAAAACCATGTAAACGTTTTTGAATGTCTTTATTATTCCAGACCCTGATCAGAAAGACAGAGAGCGTGTTATGTTTAAATATCATAACATTGGTTATACGATCACTTCCTGGTTTAGTGTTTATGTACGGTAGTCATGGGTTTCCGGAAGTGACGTCTTAACTTCTGCTCAAATCGGTGGCAGACGTGAGTTTGTGAATTTGGGACAAGAACGCGTCTCTAGCCATCATTCGGAATGTGTCTTAGGACCATGTAAGAGGTGTGTGTCCGTTTGGACTTTATTTCGGCAAGTGTCCATTGTGACTGTGTGGACGGAATATGTCCTTATGAACTTGGCATGTGTATTAATGTCAGTTTAATTCTGATGCAGAATGTGTGAAGATTCGTTGCACGTAAGTTGCCAGTTCAAATAAAGCTGTATTTCGACGGCTAGGATAGCGTCGTTGATGTTTGAACAGCATGTCAATTAAATATTGTAACTGTACAAAGCAGTTAGGCCTTCTTTACTGAGTGCCAGTGCGCGGGCCAGGGAATATGACAGAATGGCCATAATTAGTATTCTTCTTCTTCCTTCTTCCTCGTTCGCCCTGAAAGGGACGGTGGTTGCGTTGTGTCTGTTTGCGCCTAATGTGATATCTGCACCTTTTGGTCGACACATCCGACTTCTGCACGGCATTTTTTAGGGACCGGGTTTGCCTTCCCATTTCGATCCGTACTCGCTCAGCCAGACTGCACTGCTACAGACTGTTTCCAGGACCACCACGTGGAGGTGGAGTACGGTCTTGATCAGCTCTGGTTTGCTGATCCTGGTGCAAGCAGTCAAGCTATGGGTCGCTGACTGCATTCACTATTGCTGCATCTTGGGGTCCTTAATTAGTATTCAAGAAGTAATACTGTACAATTACTAAGGAAATCCCTGGGAAGGTATCTCAGTAGGCAAAGATATCTTATCAAAGATATAACGAGTGTGCAAGCCTGGAGTCTAAGACACTCATGACTAAAGGACGTCTGAGGGACGGATCCTGATCCATAATAATATATAAAATAAACCCGTATTCAATATGAAAATACCCGCATCAGAGCGGTCTTTGTTCGCTATCTACGAGCTCAACCAAAGTCTGCGGATATTTATTATGCACAACGTTTCCACACACTGGTGCATGGCCTCTAGCATTTACTAGGCCTCATTTTCCTTTACTGACGGATTAACTGCCAAATTGCTACCGCTGGCAGCTATTTCGTGGATTACATTACGGCCGCGCATCGCATACAGCCTCGTCCACGAGCTGTTGTAATTTGCTATTTATTCATACAGGCAATACTGGTGTAACTCATTTACCACCCGGTTGTTGGATATAATAAAACCTTATAACCCAGAAAGAACCAGCTAGTACCAGCCTCTGAAAATTCTCACGTGAACTTACCAGTAGATCAGCGCCTTTGGATAATACTCGTGAGCTGGAATTAAGTCTTTTTCCAGTTCACCACCTTTTGTTCACTCGGAGTTACTGCAGTAGTCGCACTGTGGGAGTTACATGTTACTATTTCCCCCGGGAGCTTACCTCCTGGCAAAAGTGAATTACTAAGTCCAGCCGGACAGTGTTGACACACATAAGCTTCTTCTCAGTTTTGGATTTATCACCTAATAAGGCAATCACGGTCGTCTAATTTTATTGGACTGGGGACCCCTGTCCAGATGACACCAAGACTATTGGAACTTTTGGTTTTAAGTGCGGGAGTGGTTCGAGAGAACATAGGTGTGTCCGTGTGAGCGTAGAAAGGAAGTAGAGTGAGGTGGCCACGGTGTTTTTTTTTTCTTGGGGATAATTTTTTGTTGGAGGTTCATTTTCTTTGCTGTGTATCCTTCCGGCATTGTTTATTTTCAGTGAAGATACACCGTGTTTTTTTTTTTTTTTTTTTTGGTTTTTTTTTTTCGTATTTTGCCATGTTGGATGTTGTGTAGTTTTTTTATGGTTAATAAAAACCCAGAAAACGTATTCTTTTGCTGGTCAGAACGCCTTCCCTTTAAATGTCATACTGGTGTAGTAACTGTAGTGTCCCTTACTGAGTATTAAATTAAAGTCTTTTACATACATTGGAGGGCGGGGCAAGATTGTCTTATTAAAAGTTAGTCACCAGGTAGGCTTAAGGAGTAGCACCTCTACCTCAGACAGAATCTATCGCCCTAGTTATATCTTCCTGTGATAGAGAGATGTGTACTCTCTGTGCTCCTCTGTGGTACAGAATGTGGGAGAGTAACAGAGAAGGAAATGTCGAAACTGTCCTCCTTCCACACAATGTGCCTAAGGAAAATTCTCCGAATCTTTTGGCCAAATACCATCAGCAACCAAGACCTACGTATTTGGAGTACCCAGGAGGACATGCATACCACCATTGCTGGCAGACGCTGGTGTTGGGTTAGCCACGTCCTCAGAAGGGACCCTGATACAATTACAAGAACATCTATGCTATGGACAGCCGAAGGAAAGCGAAAGAGATGCCGAACAAAAACAACTTGGGAGAGAACTGTGGAAGCCGAGATGCAAAAAATGAACCAGAGTTGGGGTACTGTATGAAGGATGGCCGCCGACCGAACAAAGTGGAATCAATTTGTTGCTGCCCTTCAAAACGCCACCAGGCGTGATGGTCACTGACTGCTTTGACAGTCGGCTGCAATGGATCAAAGAAGAGGAAGAAGAAGACAAGGGGAATGAAACTGTGTATGTAACAAAATATATTTAGTATAATGCAAGTGAATACAGTGACAGAAAGTTTGACGTTGATTTCGTTGTTTTTTTTTTTATCACTACTAGTGCCAAAAAGCCCACCTCATACATTCATTCATTCATAACCCTCCACTCCCAAAGGAGCATAGGCCTTCAACAAACACATGCCAAGTCCTTCTGTCACGTGCCATCATCTCAAGTTCTTTCCACGATCTCCTCATCATTTTCACCTCTATTTCCAGCTCTCTTCTCCATGTGCTTCTTGGTCTACCTCTGTCTCTCTTGCCCTGGGTGTTCCAGAACAAGGACTGCCTTGTAATACTATCGCCATCGTCTTCTTCTCATCTCTTGTTCCACTGGCACTTGTCTAGTTCTTGTCCTCAGTTCCACGCTGGTAACCTTGTCATACCATTTTAATCCCTCTATTCTACGCAAGCACCCATTTATGAAAGTCTGTAGCTTTTTGGTTGTTGTCTTTGTTGTTCTGCATGTCTCAGAGCCATACAATAGGACTGACTTCACATTTGAGTTGAAGATTCTTATTTTCGTGTTGGATCCGATTTCTCTTGATCTCCATATATTTCCCAATGCAATGAAAGCTCGTCTTGCCTTTTGTATTCTTATTTTGATATCGCTGTCTGTCCCTCCAACTTTGTCTATATTACTGCCAAGATATGTGTACAATTCTACATCTTGTATTGGTGTTTCTTCAAGTTCAACCCTGTTATCATTATCTGCATTTATTCTCATTATTTATGTCTTTTCCCGGTGTATTTTAAGACCCAATTGCTGTGACCTCTCATCTAGTGTTTTCAATTTGTCCTGCATCTGATTACGGTTATGGGACAGAAGAGCTAAGTCATCAGCAAAATCCAGATCATCCAACTGCTTAGTCAGAGTCCACTGGATTCCATTTCTGTCGTGTGTTGTCGATGATCTCATAACACAGTCTATTGCTAGTAAGAAAAGAGATGGAGACAAGAGGCATTCCTGTGGCCCTCCTGTTCTTATCCCAAACGGTTCTGTAAGCTGTCCTTCGTGAAGAACTCTGCATGTCATGTCTTCATATGTTTTCTTTATTAAATTAATAATCTTCAGGGGAACTCCATAATGCCTCATTAATTTCTAAAGTGATTCTCTGTCTACACTGTCAAATGCCTTTTTGTAGTCCACAAATCCGATGTATAGTGGTGAATTCGATTCCAGACTTTGTTCAACTATTATTCTCAAAGTGGCTATCTGGTCTGTACATGATCTGTTTTGTCGAAAACCTATTTGTTCATCTCTCAGTTTCTTGTCTATGGACTCTTTTAATCTCTCAAGGATAATCCTGTTTAATACTTTTCCTGGCACTGATAGTAACATTATTCCTCTATAATTTGTGCACTCTTGTAAATTTCCCTTCTAAGGCAACTTAACCGGATATCCTTCCTTCCATTCTGCTGGTATCTCTTCCTTTTCCCAGACTTTACTAAGTAATTTATATAACATCTCTGTAGCCGTGTCAATATCTGCTTTGATGGCCTCTGCTGGAATGCCATCAGGTCCAGACGCTTTTCCATCTCTTAGAAGCTTTATGGCTTTCTTTATTTCTTCCTTCGTTGGTCTTTCACCGTTAATTTGTAGCTCTTCTTCTGCTGGCTGGATGTCCGGGCGGTTTTGTGGAGCTGGTCTATTGAGAAGGTCCTCAAAATATTCTGTCCACCTCTTCATTTGCTCTTTTATATTGCTGAGCCGTTTTCCATTCTTGTCGTTTATGAGGCAACTTGTTTGCTTGTATTTCCCTGTTACATTCTTTGTGCTGCTATACAGTTCTCTCATATTTCCTTTGGCTGCAGCATCTTCTGCCTCTCTTGCCAACTCCTCAATATACTTCCTCTTGTCTCTTTTGATACTTCTTTTTACTTCTTTGTTTGCTTCTGTGTACACGTCTTGAGACTTGGCTTTGGAACTTCTGGTTTTGCTTGTGTTTAAATCTGCTTTCTCGATTTCTCTGTCTTTTATCTTATTGATGGTTTCTGTTGTTATCCATGCTTTTTGTTGTCGTTCCCTTTTCCCCAGTATTTCTTCATATGTCTCAGTCCATACAGTTTTGACCTGCTGCCAATAGTCTTCTGTATTCTCTACCTCTTCCAGCTGTTGGAGCACTTGGAATTTGTTGGATACGGTGACCGCAAATTTGCCTCTTGTTTCTTGATTTCTTAGATGTCCTACATTAAATTGTTGTCTATAATTTTGCATTGTTGCGTATCTCTTGAGTTTCATTTTTACTTTGGCTATCAGAAGGTGGTGATCTGATGCCACATCTGCTCCTCTATATACCTTTACATCCTGCAATGATGATCTAAACTTCTTGTTTATGCATATATGATCAATCTGATTTTCTGTTCTATGGTCTGGTGATATCCATGTTGCCTTGTGTATTCTCTTATGTGGAAACATGCTTCCTCCTATAGCCAGTTGATTTGAAGCACAGAGGTTTGAGAATAGTTCTCCATTTTCATTCATTATTCCTAGCCCCTGTTTTCCCATGACTTCTTCAAATCCGGTGGTGACTGTACCTATCTTTGCATTTATGTCACCCATCAAAATTGTGATGTCTCTTCTTTTTACTTTATCCATAATTTCCTGCAGTCTAGTATAAAATGCTTCTTTCACAGACTCTTCTTTGTCATTAGTTGGTGCATAACATTGGATGACATTTACATGTATTTTCTTTTTAGCTGTTTTAAAAGTAGCTGTTATTATTCTGGGTCCAACAGTTTCACATTCAATGAGTGCTTTCTGTGCTTCTTTAGATAACATAAGAGCTACCCCTTCACTGTGGTGTGAACTTTCGTCTTCATGTCCTGAGGACAGCACCAATTCACCTGTGATGAGTTTTTTCCTGTCTACCCTTTTCCACTTTGTTTCACACATTCCCAGAACCTCGATTTTATATTCCCTCATTTCTGCTGCTACTTGTGCCACTTTTCCTTGTTCGTTTAATGTCCGAACATTCCAGGTGCCAAATCTGGAAGTTCTCCTAGAAGAAAGAAGGTTCGTCCGCAACACAGACTCCTTTCGGCTTTCTCTGTGTTGCATCATACACCTCCCTGCGAGAGGACCTTCCCCTGTCTTGGATGGCTCTGTTTTATTTTCCTTATTTGACTTGTCCATATTTGTTGAAGTTTTTTGTGGTTTAAATTTTTTACAGGATGGGGTAACCAGCACCATGCCCAACCCTCCTTAGTCGCTTTCTACGTGGCAGGGAACAGTGTTACTATTCTTTGCTCCCCTTTTGGGCCCCGGTAACACACGGGTGAGAAATAGAATTAGTGGACGCAAACTCGTCATAAGGTGGGGGTTGCGTAGCGACAGTGACGTATGTAAAAAGTCAGAAGGCTTTTAACCAATGAAACTGGCTAGATTCGCGCACCACTTCGAATTTTATAGACGCTAAGTTTTGACCGGGGGTTCCTGATAGAATGTCGTAGACGAAGGTTGTGATTTGTGCTTCTGTGCTACGGGAGTCATGTTTGAACAGCCCTAGGTTCACAATTCAACCAACACATTCTAAATAAATGTATTCGTAGAAGTCTACAAAGAAAATATATAGTATTTAAAATATAAATACGACTAAATCTTACTATTTCAGTAAGTTGTGCACCAAGAAACAAAAGATATTCAAAAGTAAAGATATCACTTACTTACTTAGTCGTTCCCCTTCTACCGTGAGGTGTAGAGGTTTGGAAGAGAGAGCGCCAGACCATTCTATCAGCTGTCTTCTTCCTGGCCTGGTTCCATTCTAGTCCTCGGTCCTTCAAAGATTGTCTAATGTTGTCCTCCCAGCGGACTCTGGGTCGTCCTGGAGGTCTGGATCCCTGGCTCTTTGTTTCCCATGCTTGTCGTGGTAGCCGATCTTCTCCCATTCTGCAGACATGGCCAAACCATCTTAGTTGGGACTGTTCTATTTGCGTCTGCAGCGGATGGGATTTTAGGCCTTGACGGATCGTCTGGTTGCGGACCATGTCTCTTCTTGTTACTTCAACCACTTTCCTCAGATACCTCATTTCTGAGGTTTGGATCTGGCTTTTGTGGGTTGTAGTCATTGCCCACGACTCGCATCCATATGTCAAGACTGGGACATAGGTGAAGCGGTATACAGCCATCTTCGTTTTCTTACCAACCTCTTTCTTGCTGAGGAATCCACGATTTATGGCCTGAAAAAGTCTCCCCGCCGCTGCTTTTCGAGTGGCCAACTCTTCTTTGATGCCTCCCTTTCGGTCTATAATAGCTCCGAGATATTTAAAGTGGTCGACCTGCTCCAGGACCTGTTCTCCCAACTAATCTGATGTTTTCTTTCTTCTCGTGATATCACCATGGATTTTGTTTTAGAGCTGCTTATGACCATCCCTCTCTTCTCCAGCTCTTCCTTCCAGACTTGCAGGTTGGATTGGAGATGTGCCTCTGATTTAGCAATCAGGGCAACATCATCAGCAATGCCAGCTCCGAAATATAGACCTGTCTCATCTTCCAGTACCCCACTGAATACTTTCTTGTTCTCTCCTTACATGCCTTGATGACATCGTCCATAAGGAGTATGAAGAGGTAAGGTGATAGGATATCACCTTGTCTTACACCAGTGGTGGTCCTGAACTCTTCTGACTTATGGTTTGCTGTCCTCACATAATTTCTGCAAGACTTGTAGAAGCTCTGTATAGCATGAATCAGAGGTGCTGGAATATTCTTCCTTGCCAAACAGTCCCAAAGTTTGCTCCAGGGGACCCTGTCAAACGCCTTTTCCAGATCTATGAAACAAAGATGGATCTCACTCTTATACTCAAGGGCCTTTTCACTCCGCTGTCTGAGTGTGAAGATTAGGTCTTGAGTACTTCGGTTTGCTCGGAATCCGCACTGGACCTCATCCAATTGTGGCTCAGCTAGGCGTCGGAGTCTCTGCTCTAGGATTCTAGAGTAGATTTTACCAGGGACACTGAGAAGGGATATGCCTCTATGGTTTCCACATTGTCGATTGTCACCCTTTTTGAAATTGGTGTTATGATGGCAATCTCCCAATCCTTTGGTATGGTCTTGTTGCACCATGCTGCCTGTAGGACCTTTAAGAGTAATAGGTCGCCTGATGCTCCCATGTACTTAACCATTTCTGGTGTTATACCATCATGCCCTGCTGCTTTGCCCATCTTGATTTTCTCCAGTGCTGCCCTCAGTTCTTCCATCTTTATGTCATCTTCACCATCATTGGTTTTCTCTTCTGTGCTAGTGTTTATTATTTCTGATGCTTCATCATGCTCACCATCCAGGAGTTCTGAGAAATATTCTTTCCATCTTTCCATTACTTCCTTCGGGGCAGTAAGCAATTTGCCTTGCTTGTCCTTTATAAATTTGAGAGGGCATTGTTTTTCTTTCCTCATGCTCTTTAGGGTCTTATAGAACAATTTCTGGTTTTCTTGTGCATCTTTTTCTAGCTTTTCTCCAAATTCTTCCCAGGACTTCTGTTTTGCTGCTAGCACTTTGTTCTTTGCTTCTGTTCTGAGTGTCACATATTCTCTATATTTTTCCATTTGTCCTGTTTTGTTTTTAGCTCCTAAGTATTGTTTCCATGCCATTTTCTTCTCTCTTATTTTCTCTTTGACTTCCTCTGTCCACCAAGGTGTCCTCTTTCTCTGGTTCCAAGTCGGACTTCACCGCATGCTTCTGCAGCAGCTGTCTTTATGATATCCTTGAATTTATTCCAGAGGGTTTCCAAGTCATCAGGTCGTTCTTCTGTGTTGCTCACTGCTGTAGCAATAAGCCCCTGATATCTGGTCTTAATTTCTGGTTCTCTCAGCTTGTAGGTCCTAATGCTCATTTCTCCTGCTCGTTTACTTGGTTTCTTGCGTGATGTTGGGCAGTTCCTAGGCTGAGCAACTCTTTCAGTTGTTCGTTTGATTGTTAGCAGGTAGTGATCGCTTCCAATCTCTGGCCCCCTCCAGACTCTTGCATCTCGGACATATCTGAATGAGCTTCTCCGAACAATGGCATAGTCGATCACTGACTTCTCATTCTTGGTTGGTTCACATCTAGTGTATGCATGTATGCGCTTATGGGGGAACTTTGTGTTTGTAATGATCAGATTCTGCTCACTGCAGAATCTAAGGAGTCGCTTCTCTCGCACGCATGTAAATAAATGTCAGTTATACTTTTACCAATGGGAAACTTGTTTATGATGTACATATGTTGATGATTTAATAAATCAATGAAACGAATTGGCGGTCGCATTGGATGTTTTTTCTTGAATTGATTTTGTTGTTGCATAATGACTGACTAAAAACAAATACCATTAAAATCTCACAAAACTACATCAGAAAGGATACGAACGAACCTGAACTCCCTCTCATATAAGAATCAATATCTCTGGCGGATAGGCCAGTACTACTACTAACTTATATGATACAAAGTAATGATAGAATACTCTCGCAGATCAGTATCTTTACCTGATCTCTTCACCACACCAATATGATACAGTGACCGACGGTCACATAAAGTATTAAGTGGTCCTGTGACCAGTCCTTTCTTGAGATACACCTGGAAAAGTATGGATCCAAGTCAAGTTTAACAGCAACAACAACAGCAGCAACAACAGCAGCAACAACAAGCGTTGTATGCACGGCAACAACAACAGCAGCAGCAGCAACAGTAGCAACAACAGGCGTTATATGCACAGCAGCTACAACAACAACAGGAAATGCAACAGACAAGCGTCATTCCTGCTAACATACCCTAACCAGTAGAGGCCGAACCCACAAAGACCGCGTTGCAACGGATAACAGACACGCTATCCAATGTAGATCACAATAATAAATATAACCAAATTCGCTCGGTTATAACTCCCTTCACCGGCGATTCAAATACATTCCGGAGATGGCTAATGAACATAGACAAATTTAGTTCCATAGTAAATGCTACAAGTGACAAGGAAAAAATCAGAATTGCGTACCTGTCATCGGAATCCCTTGTGTCGGATTTTCTTCGACGGCGCTCCCTCATGTACCCAGAGGAGACCTAGGCATCGTTAAAGACGGAACTAATTGCACGGTATAGCGACATAACCGACACGCAGCACGCGTGGTCGCATTTGAGGAAAATCCATCAAGAAACAGCAGAACCTGTTCAATTTTATGGAAACCGTTTTTTTAGTTTGGCTGAAGAAGCTTTTATTGAAGGAACGGTAGCATCAAAGGACATTGAAAAACACTTGGTAGGCATTTTTGTGGACTGACTTTACACAGATAACTTAAAGCTTCATCTCATAAGAAAAGACCCTAAAACTATCACTGATGCTATACTAATGGCAGTATCGAAGGATAACGTACGAAAACGCCTCATTCAACGCGCAGGTAGTGATCCTTGCTATGAAATAAGCAGTGACCACGAGCCAATGGAAATCGGTCACTCAAGACAGCAGTGGCATCGTCACCAACATCGATATACACGCCATCAGCCTGAGCAAGGATCATTCGGAAATGGTAGACAATGGCATAGAACACATCAAAATAATCAATCTCGAGGCTACAACAAACCACAACAATGACAGAACAACCGCGCATACGCAACCCAACATGGTTTTGCCAGAGGTAGACCTCAATATTTCCCTGCTTCGGGAAACCGACCGAGTACACGTTAGATCGGACCGATGACGTGAGCTGTACAGAGTGGAACATTTATAAACCCCATAGGTCCCACACAACAAGTCAGAAATCACACAACACAGAAAATCATTCCCACCGCAATAAAAGGCAGCAGACTGTAGATAATAACATTAACATCCACCCAGACCCAAGTTCCTGTCTCACCTCTATTCAGGGCATGAATTTTCGAGCATTGGTGTACACCGGAGCATCGGTAAGCCTAATACGAGAACAACTTTATCGAAACATTCAGAAATATGTGAAATTTCACCCCACGAAAACTTACATGGCATCGGTGACCGGTCAGAAAATAAAATCCATTGGTACTGCGTTTATCACATTCCAGATTGGAGAACAGAAAACAACCCATCAATTCATTATTACACGCGGCATGTCTCGGAATCTTATTATTGGACGTGATTTCCTGAACAAACACCAGGCCCGAATACACTACAATCTACACAAGATTAGACTGAACGGAGAATACATCAACCTCCAGGATGATTTACACATAGCTTCGTTGGTACGTCTCTCATCTCCAGTGACCATTCCACCAAACTCACTAATAATAACCAAAGGTCGTTGATAAGGGTGGATTTGGTGATGCTTACTGGCCACTATGAACGTTGCAGTAGTATGTCGAAATCGTTGCTAAAATGTAGCCAAATGTATGGTACCACCCCTATCGACACCAGGTATATAATAAACTGAAGTGCAAGGTGTCTTAACTGGTTTGTTGTTGTTGTTGTGGGTGTAGATGGAATGAAACTTCACAGATCTACAAAAACATGAGGTATGACGTGGAAGTCATAAAAGTGCGAAACTGCTGCGGACGTTTCCATCATTTATTTGGACGCCACAAGCACAGATACGTTACATAAATCATAGACATCAATAGTTCAATGTATTCAGCATTCTAAAGTTTCTTCATGAATCTGCATCAAAATCCTGCAACTGTGTCAGCTGCATATCATCAATGTTCATTAAATAATAATCAATACTCCTCTGATGCTGGCAGATCAGATGTACAAGATAAGTCTATTATTGTCCGCACGAGAATAGCATTTCAGGAGTACAGGTCAAGCTGACCTTTATAGCATCCCTAAGTCTAACCCTCGACATAGGTGCAATCGCTGGCATAGCGAAAATCCTAGAACATAATCATTGTTCTCTGGGCCTAGAGCGACACGTGTATATATATATATATATATATATATATATATATATATATATATATATATATATATATATATATATATATATATATATATATATATATATATATATATATATATATATATATATATATATATATATATATATCAGGTATAAAGATACCGGTGGTGAAATTTCCTAGTAAAAGGACCTCTCCATTCTGTAACACACAAGCGAGCAGAGATCGACAAAATGTCTAACATCTAGGTAGATCATAGAGTTCAATAAAGGAGGTATTACCTTTCTTCAGAATCAACACCACAAAACATACGCCTCCAGGCGGTTTTGAATCATATAGGGAAAGCCTCGTTAGCTAACTAACTCACAGGAGGACTATAGAATTCCCTAACAAAAATCACAGACGCAGAAGCGTCCTTTCTCTGCTCAGTACATCTCGTCGAATCCCTGGGCGGAAGACGATTCTAACTTTCTTAAAGTTTAGACATGCGCAGAACGCATACATCTGACTAACACTCACAACGAAATGATGAAGGAACCATTTCAACAAAGCTATGTTCAGAAATCACGCCTCATATGGACATGGGAATAAAACTCAACCCTAGTTTCAATCATTCCAAGAAATTGTTGACTGATACTACCGTATAAGGAGACATCGTTCGAAAAAATGAATCAGCGAGTCAGGACACAAGATAAGATAACCAACGAGTCAAACAACAAGAAAAGTTAACCCCCATAGTAAAATGTACCCATAGTATAAACAAGGGTTATCTGCCTTAGATCATAAAAAATTTAAAGTATACAATTCAGACAAGTTAATTATACAATGTATTAAGAAAATAATTTACACAATGTCTTCGGAAAAAATTCTGTGCGTAACAGTCGTGTAAAGGGATCAAATTATATTCGACCCGGACATAGGGTTCCCATAATGTTTTGTTCAAAAACCGGGACATTTCCAAATTTTTACCTAAAAAACCCGGGACATTTTGTAAAAAAACGGGACATGTTAAAAATTAAGGTAAAGCACAAATAAATCTATTATATATTATATGTTGCACTTAAAATAAGATACTGGTATAAAAATACACACATTAACTAATACAACTTCCACTTTAAAAAAGAATTCTAAATTATAAACATACTTAATTAGAAAAATCGCACCTTTAAAAAATACACAATAGTCAAGTTTATATTTCAGATTCATCAGAATATTTATCAGATTTATGGGCCTGTTCAAGAAGTTTTTTTTCTTCTGATATTTGGACATAGAACTCAGCACAAGAGAAATCCTTAAAATTGGTCTTTATAATGGTTAAAGCTTTCACTGTCTCAATTTTAAGTCTGTTTTTTTTTTCGTTTGTCCAAAGCGCATTTATTAATGAAAGCATTTATTAATGAAAAAATACGTTCAACGGCTGCATTGGATCCTGGCAGTGCCAAACAAAAACTAACTAGGCATTTCAGGTTCTCAGCATTTATATCCTGCTTTGTAAAATGAGCGAACATCTCACACCATTTTTCACAAACGATGAGTCACTGATTTCATTATTGAGCTTTGCAGCAATGCTATAGAAGACCGAGATTTTAATTTCACAGTCACTGACGAAAGTACCTCAAGAGAAAAACATTTCCATTGGATGAGTTGACGATAATTTAAATTATCAATCAGCTAGACCAAAATGATATGGAGACAACATGGCAAAACACAAGGTCACTTCTGATAGAAGATGTAGGAACCTTAGGGAATATACAAGTCTACGAAAGTCTATTATCATAGAAATAAACGTCACAACCATGAATATCAGAGAGAACCTAATGAAACAGTCAGAACCACAAGAACGGATTGTGCCCACTTGCTATCAACCTGCCCACAGGAATTATCGACCAAGGCAACTGTACACCCCAACATAGTCTATACAATGAAGACACAGGAAGAATATAGGTCAATGTCACACTCTGATACCCATCAATTCCCTAGAGCAAACACTAAACCCACACCCAACCAATCTTTGGTGACCAACAGTATTCTCCTGGGAGGATATCCACAGCATCATGTGAGCAACAATAATATTTCCGGAGAGACAATACAAGTTAGGCAACAATCTACATATTGCCGAGGAGAAATCAGACATGGAGACCAGCTTTATAACAAGTACGAAAAGTGTCTATTTCCAATGGAGCTTCAAAGAATCAAAGAGCGTGATAATATGGGTCACAATACCCAGATTTAAAAATATTGTACCGGAGACGATGGCAGAGCAACAGATACAGCTCTCCGCAATTGCCAGAGAAGTAAAGGACAATAATGTGAGCAACAATACATATTGCCGGAGAGAATCAGCGAGCAACAATACAAATTGCCAGAGAGAATCAAAGAGCAACAATAGATATTGTCGGAGCGAACCAGAGAGCAACAGCACATATTGCCGGAGAGAATCAGAAAGCAACAATAGATATTGCCGGAGAGAACCAGAGATCAACAATAAATATTGCCGGAGAGAATCAGAGAGCAACAATACATATTGCCGGAGAGAATCAGAGAGCAACAATAGATATTACCGGAGAGAACCAGAGAGCAAAAATAAATATTGCCAGAGAGAATCAGACAGATTACTGGACCATTTTCATGAAACAGGAGTGAAATGTCAAACACAACGATCAAATACAAGTATGTATACTGACATAAAAACAAATACTGAAGACAGATTATCACAGTTGTTGGACACCTTACATACCACGGCCCAACACCAACAAAGGCTCACCACTTTTGTGAAAAAAACATCAAGATGTCTTTGCCTTAAATGACTTGGAATTGGGTCGTACATCAACAGTCCAAATGGAAATTAATACCACCACCGAAGAGCCTATTAGCCTAAAACCTTACCACACCCCACTCAAAAACAGAGAGATAGTGGAAAGATCCATTAATGAGATGCTATCAGCAGGCATCATTGAACGTTCCATATAACCATTGTCGTCACCTATCGTCATAGTTGGGAAGAAGGATGGATCGAATAGATTCTGCTGCGAGTACCGTGCTTTGAACAGAATCACGAAGACAATCTCCTACCCACTACACAGAATTGATGACATTCTCTCGACCCTTGGCAACTCGAGATACTTTACCACCTTAGACGCTAGGTCAGGGTTCTGGTGTATCGCCATGACACCGGAGGCTAGACTGAAGTCCACATTTACTACACACATGGGCAGTTACTCATGGAATGTCATGCCTTTTGGCCTCAAGGGGAGCCGGGCAACTTATATGTCATTGATGGATGAGGTGTTGAAGGAGATGCAACCTTTCGCACTCGCGTATATCGATGACATATTAATTCATACAGCGGCAATCCTTGAGGACCAGCTTCAAAAAGTGGAACTAGTATTTGCCAGGCTCAGGAAACACCAGATCAGACTCAAGTTAAGCAAATCTGAGTTTCTCAAAGAGGAAACAAAATATTTGGGTTTTGTTATAGATGCTGATGGTATACGTCCAGACGAAGATAAAGTAAAGGCTATCAGGGAAATGCCGAGTCCCAGTACAGTACGGCAGGTGAGAGGTTTCATTGGGTGCTGCGGCTACTATAAGCGCCACATAATTAACTTCTCCCGTGCGGCTACGCCCTTGATAGAACTGACAAAAAAGTATGCTCGTTTTAAATGGACGCCTGAATTCCAGAAATCCTTCGAATACCTGAAGGATGCCCTGACTACAATCCCGTTACTTGCTCAAACTGACATAGCCAAACCCATGGTATTATATACCGACGCCTCGGACAACGCTATTGGTGCATGTTTGGTCCAACTCATCACATTAAACGAGAAACCAATTTTGCCTGAAATCCCCAATGAGAAACCTATCGCGTTTCTTTCACATGCTCTATTTAAGTCCCAAAAGAGATGGTCGACGACAGAGAAGGAAGCATCCGCGATCCATTATGCGATACAGAAATTTGATTTTTATGTACGAGGAACCAGGCTCATAATCAGGACGGATCATCAACCTCTAGTCAATTGGCTCTCTAAGACACATGAACAACCTAAGAAACTGCAGACATGGTCCATTAACCTCCAATACTACAATACCATCATAGAGTACATCCCCGGAACCATGAACACATGTGCAGATCTGTTGTCTAAGATTCCGTATGAGGAGAGCAAAACGCAGAACACCACAGTGAAAGACGAACCATCCACGTCGACGGAAATTGATGATAATACCAAACAAATAAAGGTAGTTAGCTCCAACCAACATGACATATGTGAGGACACACTGAATCACAATCAAAACCAGACTGTGATCCAGATGGCCTCCACGTGGCAGTTGAGCAGAAGAAGGATCCAGACCTAACAAAACTCATGAAACAAGCTCAAGAAAACCCAAGCAAATTTCCAATGCTTACGATCCAAGACGAAGTATTGTACCACATTGACCCCAAACAAGACGGACAGCTACAGAAATACATACCGAAACACCTAGTACCGTTGGTTTTGTCCCAATTTCATGATAAAAATGGTCACGTAGGAAGAGACAAGACATTAGATATCATTAAACGACGATACTATTGGACTTCACTATACAGGGATGTCATTGAATATGCTCACACATGCAGAATCTGTAAAATGCGTAATATGAAACCATCACGAGCACCGCTCCAAGCAATGCAAGCAGAACATTTCCCGATGGCGACAGTCAGCATCGATATATCGGGACCATATCCCATCACATAATCAGGGAACCGATATATCTTGCACATAGTAGACCAGTATTCAGTATGGCCGGAATGTTACCCTCTGAAGAACATCACATCTGAAACGGTAACAGAATATTGTATCCAAGAATTCCTACCCAGACATGGCTGTCCCAGACGCATCATATCGGATAAACCAAATATCACATACGAATACTGCGAAAGAATTTGTAAAGAAACAGAAACAACACGACAAGAATGTCAAGCTGGAAAGTTTTAATTTAGGCGACAGAGTGTACTAACGAAAGAATGTCCGTGATAACAAATTTGATGTCTGCTGGGTGGATGGTTTCAAGATTCTAGATAAGACAACCCCGACTAATTACAAGATCTGAAACGAAGAAAAAAATATCTTTACCAAGGCCCATGGCACGCAAATAAAAAGAAGATGAGCATTGACCCATTATACCACCTAAAGAGACCACAAATAGGCCAATAAAACAAGCTACATTATATTATTAACCATCCAGCACTACGTCAGAGTCTAGCACAGACAACGATGTTTCAGAAGCAAAACGGTACACCTCTGAAAACGACCAATTTCGTGACGCCGTCAACAGAATGAGACAATGTAGAAGCACATCCAACAGTGAAGACGATATTCCCCTCCCTGATTTACGCGAAAGACTAGAATATCGAAATACCAGGTTACAGGCCGAGCAAGTTGCTCCAGAACACCCTGACACCAGGATAGATTCCGTCCAGCATATTGCACAACAACCATACTATAGAAATGAACAACCCTCATCAAGCTACTACCACTCTAATGAACTATGGGATAGTGAAGACGAGACGCCCCTGCTAGTGATTCAAAGTAGAGCAATTCACAACAACCAGTGTACTGAAGATAATGATACTCAACACACAGCACCGTCTAATGAAGCAAACGCAGACAGCGCTACATGCACACTTAAGGAAGATGATATTATTCTTCCATCACCTCCATTGAGACACGAATCTGAACTAGATACAGCAGATCCCGAGAGTGACCACGAAAGTATGATCAATCCAGACATCACTGAATTTCGCACAGCAACGAAGCGCCCATATTCTGGCTCAACAGATGACTCCCCACCGTTAGCAAAGTTTGTGAGGTTACCTCAAGAGCACGTACATATGAAATGGCGAAGAAAACGCAGACAGCCCCACACATCGCAGCATGAGGTGCACCATTTCAAACCTACTTCATCCTTACCCTCGACAACTGGTGCCACCACCAACTCGAAGTGCGAAATATGCCATTCTCTTGTGATCAACGATTGACGGGGAAAGAAGTTACCTTGATGGACATTGCCAAGTTCCTCATGTCAAATTCTTAAACGTCCAGTTCAACGATTATTGGTTTATTGGAGAATCAATTTTCTCTAATAACAAAAAGGTATTCCCCCAGCTATAGTACCCAACGAGTACTCTCTCTACATAAGTACTCCCCCCTCCCCCCATTCCCCGTCATCATCTAAAGTGACTTGTATCCATTTCTTTTGTTTTGGTAGGAAATTTTATTTTTTCAGAAAGATGTCAGCCCCAGTTAAAGACCCTGCTGATGATACTGATGATAGTGACAGTTACTACGTCTGGAAAACCCAGAGATACAAACAAATTATTATAGCGTGACGCCACTGTGTTTGAATGTTAAAGAAGTACTTCGGATTCTTCGTCGACATTGACTGTCATTACAGTGTATGATTACATCTTTTACACTGCTACTTCAGAAAATTGAAGAACTTTCGCAAACATTCGCAGATCTAGAACACTATGTCATCCAGGTTAAACAGAACTTTAAATTATCTAAGTTCTCTAGTTATTCAAACCTTTTTGCGAGTGTTAGGTACGAAACATTAAATACAAGAAGAGCACTCACGGAAAATCAACTTCAGTTTTACCAACTTAGCCATCCATATAAAAACAAGAGAGCAGTAATTCCTTTTATTGGAAATGCTTTAGAGTATCTATTCATTACAGCTACTGATACCGACTATGAAGATCTAACTAAGTCCATTAATACATTATCCACTAACCAGAAAGTAATGACACATGTTCTCAGTAAAAGTCTTACCATATTAAATAACAACCAATATGCAATTAAGTCTAACAGAAGAGTACTCAATGATCTTAGAGACGTAGTCAACCATTGTACAAATTACACCACTTTTGCCTTTGAAAATCTTAATAATAGGACTTTGCTTTACAACAGTTTTTTTTTACCCCTTATTTATTCTTTTTTGTGACAAAAGCAAACACACTATACGCACACATTACACAATCGCTAACTATGTTAGAGTCGCACATAGACATGCTCACGTTAAGTCGCTTACCTCTCTCCCTTTTACCTCCAACTGATCTTCTAGAATTATTCAACAAGTGTCCACTATCCTCCCACATACACTATGTCCACCACTAGTTCAACATCATAATCTCTTTCAGTACTACGATTCTTTACGACTTGACGCGATTCTTTCGCAGTCAGAACTCATCGTGTTCTCGCTATTCCTCTAATAATTGTCGATGACTAGTATGACCTGTATAGGATTCACCCAATCCCTACACCTATTCCTCCCTCTATTACCTATGATAGTAAAACCAACATCCACCCCCTCGCCACATATGATACGACAGGAGACGCAATGGCTATTAACAAAGCACACAAGTATTTTTCCATTGTGACACATGAGAGCTTTTTGAAATGTGTTAACTCACCTCTTTCCTTTTGAGTTATGGAAAGACCGTTTTATAATGTTCAATCGCATCGAGAATGTATTTTCGCGATTTTTCTTAATGATGCTGTTAAGACACATACCATTTGTACTCGAACAATTCGATTTGCACACTTGTTACCGTTAGTTTACAACCTCAATGATCGTATTTGGCTACTTACATTATTCAAGCCAACGACCCTTTCTCAAAGATGTATGACGAATCAGTCGTTAATTTACTCTTCCCTGCACATCCAAACGCCTTTTCATCTCCTGTCGCCTTCTCCGACATGCTCCATCACAGACGGATCGTTCAAAATCGACACCCGGTTCCGAGCATTCTCCACTATTCAAAGGGACTTTACCTATATAAGCGTGTCTATCCAATTCAAAAATACTTCTTCCGTAGTCTGGAAACCCCTTCTCGCATTCCTGAATCCAGTGACTATGTTTATTGTCCCTCCTCCACTTCCTCCATTACAGTCAGTAGATATGTCTACCCTTATTTCAGAATTAATCACTGTCCACACACCAGAGGCCATGATCCGACACACAACAGTGTAAGGACTATTGATTTTGGCCAGTATAATTGATGTTTTAATTTTAAGCTGTTTAATGTATAATTACCATGTGTACAAGAAAATTGGATGTCCACTGCGGACATCGGTAAAGATAATGAAGACATTGTTACCCCCATTGACACACCTAACGCCCCAAAGACCTCCGAGTACATTCCCATGACTGCCATTCGTTCCCCTCCCATGGTAATAAACCCTACTCCGTCATTTATCAAAATATACACCCCACTACACTTAATAACTGAGACATATATACTTTTACCTCAAATTTAACATGGTGACATATTTTGCAAGTTGTGTAAAACTTATATGCTATTCAACACATTTTGCGGATTGGCGAAATACTACATTGTTACATGCAAACCATGACGATTCCATGCGAAATCGCTAACATGGTAACGGATATGTTCACATGTTGATAAGCCTTGTATTGAGAAATAAACATCACATATTGATGTACCTGTATTTTTCTGACCATTGTCACGTTGTAAGCGGAACGCTGCACCCATGTAACCAGTTTAATAATTCTTAAATATTTAGATTTTTTTACGACTGAACACATACATTAATACAAGTTCACCACCAACTTGTCTAGATTGTTGGTGTTTGTTTGGTGTTTTTAAGAACCACTTGTTGAGGTGGGGGGAGTTAGTCTGTTGAGTTGGAGGTTAGGAATTGGATGATTAGCTTTGAAATACCACATTAAAACACCGCTTCGCTCGCTTACCAGGGTTATCTAGACACTCTATGTCACGTGATTGTAGACTTGGCAGTTTAAAAGGGATTGCTAACGAGGTGCGTGATGGAAGTCGTAGTGCAAAAAAAAAAAGTAGTGAGTGAGTAGATTTTAGCGCAGCGAAGGAGGTTGAGAGGAAAACAGGTGGGAAGGGAATCAGTTGACCAGCCTGTTTTTTGGCTCTGTTGAGTTTTGAGATGTGTATCTTGGTGTTGTGTTTGTGTTGTTAAGTAAGGGCCCTTAAGATATATATTCATGTGTACAAGATCATTTTGTCCTTGAAATTATACAACAGTATTTCATTATTTTCATTATGTTGGAAAGGAGTGTTTCATACAAAAGTGTTGAACTTTTATTATTATTTACTCTTGATTGTGTTTCTAATTGCGCTTGAACCACATCAATGGTCTGCGTGTGAAATTCGTCATTCATGTGTATTAAAGTTATAATCCGTCAGTCAGCAGTTATATTACTTTCTCTTTGGAGAAAGAGGGATTTCGTGTTGTTGTGACACGAAAGTAAAAACTAATACTTGTTTGCCAGGCACGTAAAGAACGAACCCTGGACATTAACTTTAAATGAATATTGGATAATTATAAACCAGCGTGCAAAAGCTACAAGCAAAAATAAGCGCGAAACAAATGCGCAAAAGATGGGAAGCCAAGCTGTGTGCCTTGCAAATTTTTATGACGACAATTAATTATGTGCACCACGTTCATCCATAATGCATTTGCATCAATTGAACTATAATATGACAGAACATTAGATATACTGTCAGATGCACTTTTAATGCATCGGAATTGAAGCTATTTTACTAACTGTACATTAAAAATAACTTTTTATTCATGCAAACGAACCTTCTTGCAAACGGACCTTTTTTGCAAACACTGCGGCAAACTAGCCACGCCCCGTGACTCTTGACGTAAGCAGGAATTTGGGTCAAGAAACACGCTCGTATTTATTTCTACCTACGGAGTATTTTAAAGACTAAACGATTTGCCGATTTTTCAAATATCAGTGAAGGCTTAGAAGGACCAATACGATGTACTAACATTTATAAATTCTATAAAAGAAACTTTATGGACCTTATTATTTAAGATCAAATACAACAGTTTGACCATACGACTTAATATCACACAAGTTTACAGAACTTTATAGTTTCTATTCTTGGATCAGGGTTGCGTTGCTGAGTCATTTGACTATTGTAAACAAACGCTTCGCTTTGTTCAGACCGGAAAAGTTTGTTTTTTCTGCACTTAATATAGGTTTAGTTTCTTCTTCTTCTTCCTCGTTCGCCCTGAAAAGGACGGTGGTTGCGTTGTGTCTGTTTGCGCCTAAGCTGTGATATCTGCACCTTTCGGTCGACACATCCGACTTCTGCACGGCATTTTTTAGGGACCGGGTTTGCCTTCCCATTTCGATCCATACTCGCTCAGCCAGACTGCGATATAGGTTTAGTTTTATTTTAAAAAGCTTGTGGATTGTGGTAACCCAACTTATAGCATCTTGTGCTCTCATTGCATGCTCCATCTTTGCTATTTCTTTTCTATTCCATATGTTCAGTGTTGCCATTTTTTTTAGGTATCATTTTTCTCATTCATCTTCGGAACTGTAATGAAAGGTGATCTTCTATAGGTTTATGTGAGGTTTGCATTTAGGGAATTTGAGCGCTGTGATGCATACATTCAAATATTGTAAGTCCTTATTTGCATCGCAAACATTTCATTTTTGTTTAGCTGTGGCGTAAGGTATCACGGGTTGTTATTGTTTCATTTCTATGTCACACATTGTCAGTTGTTGTAATAATGCTTTCTATACCTTCTTCTCGTTAGTTGTTAAAGTGACGGTTGTGTGGTTTTAGCTGTAAATCATTTGTAGTGTCTAATAGTTATTGTTTGTTGTATTTTAATATAGAACTTTGTTTTTGTTGTCTTATTTTAGCTGATCTTGATTTGGTTTTGTATGTGTTGTATTTTTAAATATACCATCATTGTCATTGACATCATTGCCTTCATTCTTTTTCAATGTGCATTTGTCTGGACCCATTAATACACATGGCAACATTTGGTGTATTTGTTGTTAATAACATGTATTGAGTACTTCAGTGTTCATTAATAATATCACCATAATTTAACACATTTTAATTATGTCATTGGTGCTTTTGTAGGACTTACATATGTATTGAGCATTATATTGTTCATCATTACACACAATACCATATTTTGAACAGAAAGTGGTTTCTGGGAGAAAATCATGTCTTCGTTTCAGGACTTCATAGAAATCAGAATTAAATTTAATAAATCAGGAGCGGAACTAGAGACCTTTTCTTCCGCGAAATTTGACAGTTACAATGCACGCATTGAAAAGCAGGATGAACTTGAATTGAAACGTCTTCAGTTAGAACATGATGAGAAGAAAAAGGCACAAGATTTATAGAAGGACAAGTTAGAACTGGAACAAAAGGAGAAATTGGAGCGAATAAAGATGGAAGAGAAAGAAAAAGATCTTGCACGAGCTCTTGCGCTGGAAAAATTAAAGATAGACGCTGAAAAAGAAAAATTAAAGATAGACGCTGAACACGAAAAATTAAAGATAGTCGCGGAAAAAGAAAAATTAAAGATTGAAGCTAAACTGGAAAAAATAGTGGCCTTAGAAAAAGAGCGAGAATTGGAGAAAGATAAAGCAATTGAAATAGAGAAAATAAGACTAGCTGCTGCAACTGCACAGCAAGCAACTGATTTGGAGATAGAGAAATTGCGTATTCAGAAAGATGTAGATGTTGCTGTTGCCTTAAGAAAAGTGGAGTTGGACGCTCCAAAGACATCGTCTAGTGCACCTCCGACAACAAACCAAATACGATTGCCAAATTTTGACCAGCAAAGAGACTGCATAGACAGCTTCCTACAACGACTTGAACTCATGGTCAGTGCGTTGAAGATCCCCAAGGTTCAATGGAGTTCTACGTTATGCGATTTCTTAACAGCGGACGCTCTACAGGCTTATTTTGCGTTGGACAGCAGTAGTAGAGAAGACTACGATGTTTTCAAGGAGACATTGCTACATAAATTTCAGCTTACGGAAGCGGGATTCCGTGATAAATTTCATTCCTGTCTGCCTAGCAGGAAAGCAGACTTTGGAGAGTTTATCTCATTCATTAAATTATACTCTAAAAGATGGATAGAGTTGTCCGGTATTGATAAAACCTTCACTGGCTTACTTGATCTAATGTCATGTTACAATGTGTTGTCGGTCAACTATAAAGGACGCACTGCCAGTATGTGTGGCTCGTCATGACTATAGAGATGGTGGTCAGAGACCTTGTTCACAGAGTGTGGACAGCAGAGTAAGGCAAAGCTATAGATCCTACTACCGTGGAAAATATAACTTCCCAGGGCAGAGGTCATCATCTCACTTCTCACAGAGACGATACTATGGTTATTCAAACCAAGGTCAGTGGCGGAACAATTCTAGCCATGGTGATGAAATGCATCACAAACGGATGGGTCATAGACCCATACAAGACAACGCACCCTACAGTGGTAATAGGAATAATGGCAGATGTTGGTCATGTGCTAGGAATATACCGTATAAGAAATACTATGGAAACAGTACTAACAAACACTGTAGGCATCATGACAATAGCAATCATGATAGGGGTAATGCATGTGTAACTTCAAAGTAGAATGATGAGAAGGGAGCCGACCATGCCAATGCATGTGTTGTTAGCTCAATTAATGATGAAAATTGTTATGGGTGCAAATCTTTATTCCAACCTGGTTCACAGCCCAGATTGATCTACCCGATATGTCATCTTGTGAGAACGTGGGACGCCTCACGTTATATACTGGTTTTCTGTATAACAGGTCTTAAGTGTCCTTCGTGATTCTGGCTGTACCACTGTCGGAGTCCGTAGAATGTTAATTGATGAATCTGCCTTCACTGGTAAAACAGTGAAGTGCATAACATTTGGAGGGAGTATAGAGTGTTACCCAGTGGCAGAAATAGATATTGCCATACCTTTCTTTGCAGGTAAGGTAAGGGCATGTGTCCTTGAGCAATCAGTATCAGACATTATCCTTGGTAACATACCAGGTATTAAAGATACATAAATGGGGTGAATCTCACTCAGTGTTGGCTAACGCTGTGGTCACTAGGGCCCAGCACGCCACTGAATCCAAGGCAGAGCCACCTATACCATTTAGTAAGAGAGCATTTCTTCAGAATGTTTATGTTTCCCCCAGTCGTTCGCGGCCAAACAGCGCGAAGGCGTTGCTTTGCAACCATTGTTTGCTCTAGCAGAGAGCAAACATGCGAAGAAGACAAAAACTTCACGTTACTGGTTTGAATTTAAAAACTCAGTACTGATTAGATGCTTTGACAACTATGTTTTAGTCAGGAGACAGGTAGTTATTCCAAAGAGTTTTAGGCCTATTGTTTTGAATACTGTCCATGACTCGCTTTTAGCTGGTCATATGAGGGTTAAGCGTACTCTGTTTTGTGTCACCTAGAATTTTATTGGCCCTGTGTTAACAAAGACGTAGAGCTATACCGTAGGTCATGTACAACTTGTCGAAAGGTAGCACGTAGGGGCAAGCACCATGCTGCACCCTACCAAGTCACTGGTGTGCCATTACGGCCTTTCACCAAGCTTGCAGTTGACATAGTTGGTCCTATGTCAGTCATGTCCGATAGAGGATATCGATATATACTAACGTGTATAGACTTATGTACACGTTGGCCAGAGGCCATACCATTGAAGACTATCACCTCATCAGCTGTTGCTAATGCATTATTTGTTATTTTTTGCCGCATAGGATTTCCTGAGGAAATCGTATCAGATCGTGGTACTCAATTTATGTCTCAGATGATGAAAGATATTGAGAACATGTTAGCAATTAAGCATTCTTTCACTAGCCCATACCATCCAGAAAGCAAAGGCGTTTGCGAGCGTTTCAATGGCTCATTGAAGCAGCTGTTAGGCAAAGTCACTGAGACATGTCCTCGTGACTGGGACCGATTGTTGCCAGCGGTCTTATTTGCTTACAGAGAAGTGCTCCATGAGAGCCCTGGCTTTTTGCCATTTGAGTTGGTTTATGGTGCCAACCCTAGAGGTCCTATGCACGTACTCAAGAATTTGTCATTGGGGTCAGTGGAGGATAATACTGTCCGCACCAGCTATGAACTGGTCATTGATCTCAGACAACGCCTTGTGGATGCATGTGCTTATGCATCAAGTATGATACGTAATGTTTCGCATAGGTCAAGATTGCGCTGCAACTAATCTCGGAAATTACGTTCGTTCATACCAGGAGAACATGTATGGCTACTTCTTCTGACCAATGAAAATAAACTGCTAATTTCCTGCCAGGGTCCTTTTAAGGTGGTTGAGAAGAAAACTGATGTAGATTATGCCATTGACATAAGGGGCAAAATCAAAATATTTCATATTAATATGTAAAAATTGTATGTGGAGCGCCCTTCTGAGTTAGAACATATCTTTGACAGTATTTCTGATGAACCTGTTCGACACACTTTGTCAGCTGTTGTGGAATCTGATGATTCTACAGCGAGCGATATTTCTTTTAATTTTCCTCTGCTGCCTTTAACATCTTTTGAATCTTGGAGAGATATAACTGTATCAGGTGATTTAGATTCTGGTTATCGAGAACAGGCTCTTGCTGTTTTAGAATCTTTCTCTGATGTGCTGACTGAACTTCCAGGTCGCACTGATGTTATCTCTCATGATATTACGTTGAGTGATGATCACCCTATCAAACTCAGACCGTTTACTATAACATTACAATACGTTCTCAGGTGGATAGTGAACTTAAGGATATGCTACGAATATGCATCATTTCTCCTTCTGAATCATCCTATGCTTTTCCTATGGTTCTAGTTAGAAAGAAGGACAAATCTCTTCGCATCGGCATTGATTTTAGACGTCTTAACAGTGTCACTCTCACAGATGCTGAGCCTATGCCTGTTTTGGAGGATCTCTTATCACAATTATCCCAGGCTACATACTTTAGCAAACTAGCTCTATCCAAGGGACATTGGTAGATCCCTTTAACTGAGAAAGCCAAACCGCTAACCGCATTTATGACTCCATATGGTTTATTTCAATGGAAATTATATGTGCTTTGGCCTTGTGAATGCTCCCGCTACTTTTGTGCGCATGATGCGGAGACTCTTAGGAGATAGGTCTAATGTCATCAAATACATAGACGACATATGTTTATTCCATAGTTCTTGGCAAGAACATATCACATGATTAAAATCTTTATTAATGCTACTTAGAAAGCATAGTTTGACAGTTAGACCTTCAAAGGTTCAGATTGGTTGTCGAGAAATTTCATTTCTGGGTCACCATGTTGGTAACCACATGTTATACCCTGATGAGCAGACTGTCAAACGCATATTAGAATTAGATATCCCTCTGACAAAGAAACAAGTTAGGAGCATGTTAGGACTCATTAACTTTTATCACAAGTTCATTCCGAACTTTTCATCTATTTCTTCTGTCCTGTCATCTTTGACTAGAAAGGGAGCTCCTAATAAAATTGTTTGGTCCGATAATTGCAGTGGAGCTTTGAACAAAATTAAAACTGTATTTTCCAAAGCACCTATTTTGGTGTTGCCTAATATCACTATGCCATTTCTTCTAAGGACTGATGCCTCCCAGACTGGCATTGGTGGTTGCCTGTTGCAATGGCTCAATGATACTCCACATCCATGCTTGTATGTAAGCAGGAAGTTGCTACCAGCAGAAACTCGGTATTCCACCAGTGAAAGAGAACTCTTGTCCATCATTTGTTGTATGGGCAAGTTATCACGCTATTTACTTGGCGCACACTTCTACCTCCCGACGGATCACCGTCCACTAACATCCCTAAATAAAAAAACTATGACAAACAGTAGACTACACAGATGCTTTTTGCTTATCTAACAATATAGATATACAATTATCCCAATCAAGGGATCAGAAAACTTTCTGGCAGACCTATTGTCAAGAAATGTAGCTGCAAAGTGACATTGTTTGTGCCAGATGTTGACACTGTCTGATCTTGTTTTGTTTTTCAGGTGACATACTTTTGAAACATTCATTTTACGACTTTAATTGCATTTTTTGAAAGATTGGATTACATTTTGTCTAAACTGTTTAGATATATCTGTTTTCGTGTCATTTGGTACCATAAGTACTATTTCATATATATTAGTCTGAATAGTATGATTTTTCTTTTATAATAGATTAATAGTTCTTGGGCTAACTATCCACTGTTCTCAAGCGAAAACCCTTGGTTTCCGCTCGGGAACAAGGTGGGGGGGGGCTATGTTGGGAGTTTGAAAATGCACTTAGTTTGAATGCCCATAACACCGCTTCGCTACCAGGTCATCTAGACACTCTATGTCACGTGATGAGACTGGCAGAGAAAGGATTGCTAACGAGGCGTGTGCAAAAGAGAGAGAGAGAGAGAGAGAGAGAGAGAGAGAGAGAGAGAGAGAGTTTAGCAGCGAAGGAGGTGAGAAAAAGATGGCATTCGGTGATCAGCCGTTTTGGCTGTTGAGATGTGTATCTGGGTGTGTGTGTGTGTGTAAGGCCCATAAGATATATTCATGTGTACAAGATCATGTGTATTGAAATATACAACTGTTTTTCGTATTTCACTATTGAAAGGATTGTTTCATACAAATTAGTGACTATTATTATTACTAATCTTGAGTGTGTTCTAATTGCCTGACCACATCAATGGATACATTGTGAAGTTCGTCATGTGTATTACAGTTATAAACCGTCCCTCGGCAGTTATAACTTTCTTTGGAGAAAGAGACGTGTGCACCAAAGTAAACTAATACTTGTTTGCCAGGCACGTAAAGACCGAACCCTGGACATTAACTTCACATGACTATTGGATAATTATAAACCAGCGTGCAAAAGCTACAAGCAAAAATAAGCGCGAAACAAATGCGCAACAGATCCATATACATCCTGGTAAATCACTGATCACAGTGACAGGATGGGGTCGCCTGTATCAAATGATTGTATTATGTTTACACGTTCTATATTGACAGTTGCGAGAGCGTACAGCTCCAGTTCATATTTTATTAGGAAATTATTCATTAATATTGCCATGTTTGTATATCCCCATGTAACAGTAGATATATATATATATATATATATATATATATATATATATATATATATATATATATATATATATATATATATATATATATATATATATATATATATATATATATATATATATATATATATATATATATATATATATATATATATATATATATATAACATTTTTTTGCGACACACGGTCTGCTGTTTGACCACTAGTTTTTTGCAGTTAGGCTGATGTTCGTTGCAGCTACTACATTTAAGATTGTTGAATACTTAATGAATATTTGTCACTTCTGTTGAATATTGTCAAAGTATTTTTTTTTGTGTTGTTTGCACAGCCGAAGAAAATCGTATGCAACTTTTTGAAAATGTTAGCATTATGTTAGCATTATGCTGATGACTAATTCACAGCGTTGTTCATATTGATATTGTTGAGAAGTAGTGTACATCCATACTGTTTAATGGCGAAGTGTTTTAACAAATGTTATGTGTCCCCCGTTTTACACATTATAAATCTACTGTGATGATTCGTTTTACGAAAAAATTATTTTAAATTTTTTATTTATTTTTTTCTGAGAGCCTCTAATAATAGGTTAGTTGTTTATAACAGTTACTTGGATGAGGTAGTTAGTTGATAGTACACAAATGTCTCCCTCTGGGATACATTTGTGTGGCACCGGGACGTATGTGACCGCATGGCCTACCACTCTAGCATTATCCGTGCTCTTATAATAGCATAATGTGTGCTAGTGGATTTAACAGAAAAATAGCCAGCCTAAAGAAAAAAAAACGAGTTGAGGAATTTTAAAATAAAACGAGAAATGCACTTACTGCATTAAATCATAAACAATAAATTTGCATTGTTCTAGAAATAGAATTGGTAGATGCAAACTCGTCATAAGGCGGGGGTTGCGTAGCGACAGTGACGTATGTAAAAAGTCAGAAGGCTTTTAACCAATGAAACTGGCTAGGTTCGCGCACCACTTCGAATTTTATAAACGCTAAGTTTTGATCGGGGGTTCCTGATAGAATGTCGTAGACGAAGGTTGTGATGTGTGCTTCTGTGCTACGAGAGTCATGTTGAACAGCCATAGGTTCACAATTCAACCAACACATTCTAAATAAATGTATTTGTAGAAGTCTACAACGAAAATATATAGTATTTAAAATATAAATACTTCCCAGTACAGCACAAACACCAAATTAAGACTGTATGAGAGCTGTGTACTTTCTGTGCTTCTGTATGGTGCGGAATGTTGGAGAGTAACAGAAAGGAAATGTCAAAACTGTCCTCCTTCCACACAATCTACCTAAGGAAAATTCTCCGAATCTTTTGGCCAAACACCATCAGCAACCAAGAACTACTTATTCGGAGTAACCAGAAGACATGCACACCATCATAGCTGACAGACGCTGGACTTGGGTTGGCCATGTCCTCAGAAGGGATTCTGATACCATCACAAGAACAGCTATGCTATGGACCCCCGAGGGAAAGCGAAAGAGAGGCCGACCAAAAACAACTTGGCGGAGAACTGTGGAAGCTGTAATGCAAAGAATGAACCACAGTTGGGGCACTGTACGAAGGATGGCCGTCGACCGAGCAAAGTGGAATCAATTTGTTGCTGCCCTACAAGACGCCACCAATCGTGATGGCCGCTGACTGCTTTAGCGGTTGGCGGTTATGGATCAAATAAGAAGAAGAGAAAATATAAATACGACCAAATCTTACTATTTCAGTAAGTTGTGAATCAAGAAACAAAAAATATTCAAAAATAAAGATATCACAAAAGGTATTATCTCGCTCGCACGCATGTAAATAAATTTCAGTTATATTTTTACCAATGAGAACCTTGATTATGATGTACTTATGTTCATGATTTAATAAATCAATGAAACGAATTGGCGGTCGCATTGGATGTTTTTTTCTTGAATTGATTTTGTTGTTGCATAATGACTGACTAAAAACAAATACCATTAAAATCTCACAAAACTACATCAGAAAGGATACGAACGAACCTGAACTCCCTCTCATATAAGAATCAATATCTTTGGCGGATAGGCCAGTACTACTACTAACTTATATGATACAAAGTAAAGATAGAATACTCTCGCAGATCAGTATCTTTACCTGATCTCTTCACCACACCAAAATAATACAGTGACCGGCGGTCACAATAATAAATGATTCAATAATTGTAATGTTCTGACTTATTAATTTTATATTCTTGAACTTTGAGTTTTATTGAATTGTTTGATTATCATAGGTAGTTACATAGCGAAGGTGACACCCTAGGCTCTAACTTATATCCAATCACTATCTAAAGTAGAGACCTTCACAGCCGTGACTATCCTGTGATACCAGTGCTCTTCTATAACACTGAGACTACACTCTTTTCAGACAGAATTCTATTTCTGCTCTTTCAGTAGCTACTACCGACACTACACTCATAAATACCTTACGCTACAACGACAAGTATGGGAAACTAAGAGCCAGAGATCCAGACCTCCAGGACGACCCAGAGTCCGATGGAACGACCATATTAGACAATCTCTGAAGGATCGAGGACTAGATTGGAACCAGGCCAGAAGGAAGACAGCCGATAGGATAGTTTGGCGCTCCCTCCTCTAAAGCTCTACACCTCACGGTAGAAGAGGGATGACAAAGTAAGTAACTTATTGATCCAGCGGCGTTTGGGCTCTCGCCCTTCGGGCCAATGCAATGTAGGGGTATCTGCAAGTGTTGGCAAGTTTTTCTTTTGTCCCAAATAAGGTGTTCCACTTATCTGGCCTTGGAGGAGCATTCTTTTAATTTAACCGAGTGCTGGGCACTCGAAGAGATGGTGGTGAACAGTTTCATAGGGGTAGGTACATAGCTAGCACTCTGGGGTGTCTTGTGGTTGGATTCTGTTCAAGTGATTGTTGAGTGGTATGTGTTCTGTTCAATGCCGAAAAAAAATGGAGCTCTGATCCCTCTTTGTAAGATGGTCGATGTTGCCATTAGGATCAGGACCAGTCACATGTTTGTAAACCTCTCTCGCGGTGTTTCCCATAGCCTATCTTTTCAGCCAAGTTTCTTTGTTTGTTTGTTCACATGAGTTGTTTGGCTGTTTGGAGAGTTGTCGCTGTGAGTGATTGTTTTTGTCTTGTTTCCATCTTTGCTAATGTGTCTGCCTTGTCGCTACCACATGTATGTGAGTGTCCACGGATCCACTGCTTAAGTATTCTTATGCCATATGAAGTGATACACTCATTTAAAGAGTTTGTGTCGCTTACATTTCTCCAACTATCAGGCTCAGTTTGTGAGGATTGATAGAGGTCATGAACTCACGGCGTACTTTGATGAGCCATTCTCAGTCGCCACACTATCTACTCATTCGTACGTCATCTGGTCACGTGGAAACTAATTCCAGTGTGTCATATCTGCTTTATTTCAAATATTCGCTGTGCCGTGGTAAATTATTCTCAATATGGAGTGGAGGGCATCCATATTCATCGAGATTTTTGACTGATATAGTATACAAACTTTTATCCCGTGAATGTGCCGTGTGTATCTGGGGAGACAACGAATAAACAGAAATACTGCTCGCTCGAGCATGTCATTAGAAGCAACAAATATAAGGTTGTACACGGAGCCGTTAACGTCTTTATGTAATAGAACATTGCTACAAAAACCAATACAGCTAAAGCATGTGTTTTGACGAAGACTTCTTCAAAGGAGACATGCGGTGGTAGCTTCGTGATCCATAAGGAGCGAAAACGTTGCTCATGATGATGATGGCGACGACAAAGATGACGACGGTGAGAAGGATGTTTGCGGTGGTGCTGGAGTGGGGGTGGTAGTGGTTGTATGGGGGTGTGATGATGATGATAATGACAATGATGATGATGACGGGGATGATGCTGATCATGATGGTGATGGCAGGTTTCCTCGACAAAGATAAGAACGTTATTATATTTTAAATTGTTACACTGAATTGAGAAATCTGGACATTGGAGCTGTAATCAATTCGTAACATGATTTGTCAAGCCGTCATTGTGTCTGCTCAACCGCTGCTACAGATCGGCTAAATACAAAAGGCTACAATTAAATCAATCGATTCAAGCCTTTCAGCTCCCCGTGGAGTATAAGTCCTCAACAAAAACATGTCAGGACTTCCACATGTTCAAGGTTTTTTCCAAGACTTCTTTACGCCTTTCATGTCTGCCACCAGTTCTCTTCTCCGCTTTTTTTTTGGTGGGGGTGTCCCTCTCTTCGCTTAGCTCAGTCCATCCGATAGACCCCGGATTTTTTTTTTAGACCGCAGTCCGGGGTGCACATGAATTGGGTAGCAGCGCTAGGAAGGTTGACCTTTCTATTTCTCTTATTCTGGTGATTCCAGAACAGGGTTAGCCTTGTAATGCTATCAACTGCTTGTCTTAATGTGTCATCCTATCCCCACACACAGCGAGTTTTATTACCTCTTTTTTCTAATGAATGTTTGTTTGATTATTTCTAGCAGTTCCACATTAGTGATCATGATTTTCCTTTTCAATCCTTCTAGTCTGCAGATAAAATTACCTGTTTACGAAAGTCTGGTCTATTTCTGGTTGTCATTGTTCACTGTCCATGTTTAGGAGCCGTACAATACGACTAACTTGACATTTCAGTAGAAGATTTTTATTGTTTAATTAAAATTCTAGAATTAATTGCTTGGAGCCCTCCTTGGGAGGGTGGGGATCGGGGGTGTGGGATCCCCAAAAAAAAAGACTTGGTCTTTCGAGGGAATCGATCATTTGTTGCTTTGACAATCAGCCGGATGTTGACCTTTTGAACTTTACAATCAAAGCATATGAGGTTTTGTGCAATAAAACACTGTGTATGTGGAATGTGAACTTTCGTTCAGCCGCAGTTTCGGATTTGCAGGGAAAAGAAAGGTTCAGCGTTCAGATAAATTCACTTCCCTTGGTTTTTTGGGAAGTTTTCTAAAAACTAATTTTCAACATCAGGCAGTGTCTTCTTCTCATCTCTTGTTCCGCGGGCACTTCTCGGGTTCTTGTCATCAGCTCAACATTAGTGACCCTGTCACACCATATCAATCCTTTCATTCTACATAAACACCCAATTTCGAAAGTCTCTTAACTTTTTGCCTGGTATTTTTTATTACTCTCCATGTTTGGGAGCCATAAAATAAGTCTGCTTTATAATTTGAGTGGTATCCCACCACATAAAAGCACTAAAACCCACCACGGATAATGACGTCAGGTGCAGGAACCTTTTTTTTGAGTCTCAGAGCCCACCCACGCATTTAGAAGCCAGCAAGGAAAAAATTACTAATATCTAGAACTAAGATTAAATATTCAATTGGCACAGTGTCCTGGTGCTCTCTGATGTTGGGGGCACTGATCCACACACACACACACCCATTCATTCACGTGCACCTACACTGATACATCCACACACACACTCCATGACCTCTACACTCGTCTCAGAGTTCCCTTATTCCGTGTCATCAGCGAGAAATACCTTTTGCAGATTACAAATACCAAGGCTGATTCTGGATTAGATAAAGAAAATACCACTGGTGCATGCACATGAATACCACGCCAAATTTATCACCACCAGCAGGTATGCAAGACACACAAACAGATCTGGGATTATCGAAGTGTGGTAGGTTTAACAGGCGTAGACTCATAAGCAAACTGAACTAACGTGCCACGTTTAACTCTATTTATAACATGCACCTATCAGTAGTGTTCCAAGGGCAAGGTGACGTTCTTACAGTGATTTCTAACACATAAATATATAATAAAATCACAAAAGAAAGGGGGAAGACAGTGTCACACCCTAAATTATGATAGGCGTAGAGATGAGTATGACCTATGAATCGGCTTCTCAAGAAAAGAGTAAATAAATATTACACACACATAAAGGTATGTTTTCAGGCACTCGTGAGAAATAAAGAAGTAGAAAACTAGACAACAGAAAAACAACAGACGTGAGTGGCTTACCGGGGAATCGAACCCAGGACCATCCATGCGGCACCCCCGCCTAGCTACGGAAGCGAATCACACTTTCCTACCTGCCATCTAAGCACCACAAAAATAGTGCTTCGATGACAGGGGTTATTAGCGCATGGCGAATGCTCTCCACTTGATAGTGGTGTGCTATGAACCACGAAGAGCTAATTCTGTATCCCTGCTACATTAATTTCTATCCCTAATATCTCGACAAAGAAAAGAGACCCAACCTCCCAAATGAAGGATTTTGCCTTTACGTACAAGAAAAAAAAAAGGGGGATACTCACATAAAATCAATGTCAGGTTAAACATTAATAATAACCTGAGATTTCGCCTCGAGTATTAGCGGGCGTACGAAAGAAAAAAAAACACATACCGCACGAGTGGTACAAATTAATCACTGAGGAGTTAACGATCAGCAGCGCGAAATAGGTTTAATTGTTACATATATAAACATTTAGGGTTAGTAGAAAATAAACGGGATGATTATAGAAGTCAATTCACGCATGAAATGTAGAAACGTAGTTCATTAAATACGATATTAAACTATGTTAAGGATGATATAGTGATAAACTAACTAAATGTTACCACACTGATGACAATAATCTATATAGTTCGTAAGCAGTTTAATTTCCTCTGCTGTATTATCATATGAAGGTGTGTTCAGTCTGTTCAATGTAGAAGTCTTTTCTCACAGAGTGGGTTATCTCAAAGCCGAGAAATTACTTTTGTGAGTAACACGAGTGTAGTAGTTGATAAAACGTGTAATATGCAATGTGCGTCTTGATTGAACTTTATCAATAGACAAATAAACTGGTGAGTGAGTGAACTTTATAATTGGACGAATAAACTGGTAAATGAGTGAACTTGGTTATTGAATGAATAAACATGCTGGCGCTACTAACGTGTACAAAACTCGGCATGAATAGGCTTGCCTCTAGTTTAGGAAGTTTGTGATGTCCTAGTTTGCAAATTCTGCTATCCGGACGAAGGCTTTCTAGCATCTTTCCGATAAGATGCAAAAAAAGTAGTCAATTTCTGCAGGACTGTGTGACGAAATAGAAGACCTCTTCATGCTCTCGGTTTCACTCCGACAGGATCAGAGACATATTTTGTACTGATTTTTATTATGTGCTCTCAAGTATCGCACTTTTCTGTCTTTCTTTCGTCGTCATTTTTCTGCTAAGTAGCAGATATTTGATTTTATCAAATCATTCGACACTGTTACGCACATAATTTTTCTAAGACATTGTATAATTATCTTGTCTGAATTGTACACTTTAATTTTTCTTGGTCGAAGGTATATAACCCTTGTTTGACTGTGATTACATTTTCAATGGTGGTTACCTTCTCTTGTGTCTGGACTCGCCGGTCCATTTTTTAGAACGATGTCTGGTTATTATCCTTATATGGTAGTATCGGTCAACTGTTTCTTGGAATGATTGAAACCTGAGTTGAGGTTTATTTCCTGTCCATATAAGGCGTGATTGCGGTCATATCTTTGCCTGGTATGTTTCCAACATCGTCTCGTTTTGAGGTTTACTCAGGTGTTTGCGTTCTGCGCATGTCTGAACTTTAAGATGTTTGAGAAGTCTTCCGGTCAGAGAGTCGACAAGAAGTTTTGAGCAGAGAGGACGCATTCCTGCGTCTGTGATCTTTTGATAGGGAATTTGTAGTCCTCCTGTGAGTTAGTTTAGCTAACGAGGTCTTTCCCTAGATGATTCTAAAACGCCTGGAGGCGTATGTGTTGTGGTGTTATTTCGAAGCAATGTAATACCCTCCTTATGTTGAAATCTGTAATCTATTTAGATGTTTGACATTGGTCGTTCTCTGCTCACTTACCAGTTACAGAAAGGAGAGGTTCTTCTACTAGAGATTACACCCCAGGTATCTGCATGCCTGAGATTTATATGTATACGGGTCGCTCTAGGCCCAGAGAACAGTTTCTATGCTCTTTGAACTTCGCTATGTCAGCGACGATATCTACGGCGAGGTTAGACGTAGAAATTCTACAAAGGTCAATTTGACCTGTACTCTTGAAACGCCATTCTCGTGCGACCAGTGATGGACTCACTTTACACATCTGGTCTGCTAGCATCGGAGAGGAGTTTTGTTAAACTTATGTACATTATGATATGGAGCTGATGCGGTTGTAAGCTCATAGGATATATGCAAGATCCACTGGAGAACTTCATGTATGTTGATTACCATGTACTACAGTGACTATGACTTATGTAAATGGATGTAACGTATTTGTCATTGTGGCGTCAGAAAATAAATGATGGAAACGTCAACAGCAGTTTACACCCTTCTATGACTTTTCCATGTCGTAACTGATGTATTGTAGATCTGTGAAATACATCACACCTACACTCCCAGCAAACAACAACAAACCAGACGAGACACCTCATACCACAGCCTAGAACTTACCTGGTGTCTATAGGGGTGGTACTTAATATGGCTACATACTAGCAACGACTTTGGACTTATACCTGCAACGTTCATAGCGGCCAGTAGTCAGCCTAAAACCACTCATATCATTTTTGGTGGCCAATAAATGGTTTCGTTTGGTACCAGCACTCTCGGGGGTCAATAACCCATACAGCATTCAACATTCAGCAATCAAGTTCTTGAACTACACTTACTTCACGAAATCTGCATATTCAATGAAATATTTTGAAAGTACCCGGCGTTGCTTGACAGTTTGTCAATTTTGCTGCATTTAGAAGGTCAAGTGCCGATTGAATCAATTTTGCTGCATTTAGAAGGTCAAGTGCCGATTGAATCAATTTTGCTGCATTTAGAAGGTCAAGTGCCGATTGAATCAATTTTGCTGCAGTTAGAAGGTCAAGTGCCGAGTGAAGCGTGTTGCTGTTACAGCTGAAAAGTACAAGTCCAGTACTTTCTTCATCTTCATCAGAGGTTCATGTTAGTAACCATTGTCTTTGGATGCAAGTTCAGATGTGCGATCAACGTTGGATCACCTATCCTTAGAATGCTGATCACCACCTGTTCTATACCGTGTTGACGATAATAGATTAATAAGATAAGTGGCCTGTTTTGTTTGTGAACTGTGCCCTTATACTCTAACTGAGCCTTCTGTATTTTCACATACTTTTGTTACATGTTATATGTTATATGTTATTTGTATATTTATATTGTTTATATTTCAGCGGGTCAGGTTGGGTAGGTGACTATTATAAGATATACTACGTCATAGAGGTCTTATAATAGCGTTCTGTAGGAGCAATTTTCTTAATTGAAAATTTGCATGCAACATTTGTTGCTATTTATGTTAGTTGTGACGAGCTGTGCAATCGTTGTTTTTGTAATATTTTTCTGTTTTTCAGTTTTGTTGTGATTTGTTTGTATTTGTAGGTCTCCTCTTTTCTATTATTTAGTTCTATACACCATTTTGTTTATACACTGTGACGTCATTTGTTTGTTTACTTTTTCGCATTTGTCATCACATCCTTTGTGATATTTTCTTTAGTTTAGCTGTTTATTTAGTTGACTTCTGCGAATGTTTTCGGATTGTCTTTGATCTTTGTTATTGTTTACATTGTTCTTAAATAGCATTCACTATTGATAAATATATGGTAATGCACTATTAGCTGTGTAGTGCACTTATGATAACAAACTGATGGATTTGCTCATGCACTATTAGCTGTGTAGTGCACTTATAAGAGTTGACTGGTGGTATTATTATACATTGGATAATACTAGTTCTTTGTCAAGACTTGTTTCCCACAGAGATTGGGGTAAACATTGTGATTATACAAGTACTTTTTTAAGTCTTGTTACCATTAAGGTTGAAATAAGTTAATTAATTATTTCAGGTTTTTTGACTCATAATATTAGACATCATGTCTACACTTGAGCACTTTATTGAGCAAGGGAAATCCCTTGGTAAGACTGGTGATAAATTAGAAGAGTTTGCGACTACTCAATATGCCACGGCTTTGAAGTTGGAAGAAAAGAAGATGAAAGCAGCAGCAGAACAAAAGACAATAGATGCTGAGAATCTGAGACTGCAGATGCAGTCAGATGAAAGGAGATTCCAAATGGAAGTGGAAAAACAAAAAAGAGAAGCTGAAGCGGAAACTAAAAGACTTGAAATAGAGGCTGAAAATAAAAGTCTTGAAATAGAGGCTGAAAATAAAAGACTTGAAAAAGAGGCTGAAAATAAAAGGTTAGAAAAACAAGCTGAGGCTGAAGAGAAAAGGTTACAAAGAGAGGCTGAGGAGAGAAAAGCAAAAATGGAGCATGAAGAAAAACTCTTAGTTTTTGGAGTTAGAGAAGTTAAATTTGATGAACATGGGTAATGATAATGATCCAAATAAGGTGTCATCTTCTGATAAGTCTAATGCTAGTACTTTCAAGATTAAACTACCAGCATTCAATGCTTCCAGTGACGATATAACGTTTTATCTGGATAGATTCGAACGTTCATGTAAAACACATAACATAGATAAATCACTATATGTTTATCAGTTGTCCAATATACTTAGAGGTGATGCTCTGAGCATGTTAAGCATGGTAGATGAGCCTGACAAGAACAATTATGAGGTTGTCAGGGCAGTCTTGTTAAAGAAATACCAACTTAACGAAGACGGCTATCGTCTTCAATTTAAAAATATGTTGCCAGAAACTGGAGTAGAATTCTCTGAATTCATTTCAAAGATACGTCTTACTTTTACACGTTGGGTTGAGCTGTCTAAGACAGAACATATATTTGAAGCACTTATGGACTTACTACTTAGAGACAAGGTTATGTCTTCTGTCAATGAGTCTTTTCTTGCTTTTCTTCATGAGCGTAAGCCTAAAAACATAAAAGAAATGGAAGAATAATGTTGCCAGTATGTCACTGCGCACCCTCACGTAACCATTAACAACTCTAAAGTAAAAGAAGGTTTGCCAGTTGCTTCGGCAGCACCATATGGCCCAAACTTCATGCGTAAATTTCAGGGTACTCAACAAAATTTTAATAGAAAGAGTAACCATAATTATGCTCAGAATCATGGCAATCAATCACATGGTGGTTCTTCTTCGAAGAACTGGAGACAAGCTGACAGTCCTCGTTATTCTACACCCAATAATTTTAGACATTTCCGCAAAGGTAGTTATAATAGAGGCAATCAGAACTATTTTTCGCGGAGACCTCAATACCAAACTGGTAGATTTTCTCATCAATATAGAAATGATAATGACAATTATGGAAACTGGGATTCAAACCAGGATAACAGTTACAGTAGAGAACATAATGATAATTTCAGAGGCAATAATAGTCGCGGTAGATCTCAACATAAAAGAAAGAGATATCAACAAGCAAACTCTGTACAGCAAGAGTATCAGGGAGCATGTAGACAGGCTGATGATAATAAAAACTCTAGTGCTATCACATGTTCTGCCTTTGACTTCGGTAGTGCAACTAAATGCCCCCAATGCAGTACTTTGTTCGAACCGACTACTGTAACTACTTTGAGCTGTGGTCACCCTCTTCCCGCTCTTCCTGCTGCAGTTGCGCATGACGGGAGAGGTTCTCTTATCCTACATAAGGGTCTTGTAAATAGTAATCCAGTCTCAGTCTTTTTTTTATTCTGGATGTACTACTATTGGTGTTAGACAATCTCTTGTAGATCCATCCTGTGCTACAGGAAAGGTGATCAAATGTGTCACATTTGGTGTCACTTTGGAAAAGTATCCTACTGCCATAATACATATTGCTACTCCCTTCTTTACGGGAGATGTCCACGCGTGTCTTCTACCAAACCCTAATGCGGACCTTATTATTGGTCGTATTCACGGAGTTAGAGAATGTACCCCACAGCAGATTTCTGCTTTGGAGGAACAAAATATTCAAGCTACAAATGCAGTGGTCACAAGAGCACAAGCTTTGGAAACACCTCAAACTTCATTAACTGATAATAATGAAGTAAATAGCCAAAATAGTCACTTGATTATTTCACGTGACTCTTTCATAAAATTGCAAGAAGAAGATCCTTCTTTACATAAATTCTTCATTCTAGCAAAAAAAGGAAATCCAAATCAAAATACAAATAGAAAGTCTTGGATTACTATGAAGAACGGCGTACTTGTGCGTATGGTACAAGACTCGACTACGTCTGCACATTCTCAATTTCTTGTGCCCAAGAGTATGAGATTGCAAATATTGCAACATGCTCATGACTCGCAATGTGCTGGACATATGGGATTTTCCCGTACAAAGTCAAGAGTTCTTGCGGCTTTCTTTTTGGCCATTTGTGAGCAAGGACATAAGTATTTACTGTCGATCTTGCAAAGTATGTCAGGAGGTCAAATCTAGAGGACCACGACATGCTGCGCCTATTTAGGCTGCTGACATTCCTATTCGGCCGTTTCAGAAAATGGCAATAGATATTATCGGTCCTTTTAGGATCAAGTCGGCCAGAGGACATCAGTTTATCCTTACATGTGTCGACATGTGCACACGTTGGCCAGAGGCTATACCTCTTAAGAGCATCTTCACTGCCGATATCGCAGACGCTCTTTGGCTGATATTTTCTCGTTTGGGATTCCCCAGAGAAATATTGTCAGACCATGGCACTCAACTTATATCTGACACTATGTCACAGGTAATGTCTATTCTACATATTAAAAGGTCTCTCAGCAGTATCTATCACCCAATGTCTAATGGGTTAGTTGAGCGTTTGAATAGGACACTCAAGACTTTACTTGGGAACATAACTGAGGATCATCCTCAGGATTGGGACAGGGTTTTACCCGCGGCTCTCTTTGCTTATAGAGAGGTTCCCAATGAACACATAGGGTTTTCTCCTTTTGAACTTGTCTTCGGCGCGCGACCGCGCAGCCCTATGTCTTTACTTCACGATCTTATCACTGCCGATAATATTACCGATGTCACTCAATCTTCTTATGAGTATCTCATTGCGCTTAGGCATAAGATCATCGAGGCATGCAAACTAGCAACTTCTTCATCCGAATTTGCTAAAGAAAAGGCAAGGCAATTTGCAAATAAGAATAGATGTCTACGACAACTTTGTCCAGGTGACAAAGCACTCGATCTACTTCCTTCAAGGGAAAATAGACTTCTTATTGCATGGAAAGGTCCGTATGCAATAGTCTCGAAAATGTCCGATGTCGACTATGTTGTCGATATTGATGGGAAGCATAAAACTTTCCACATAAATATGCTCACGGAATTTCATGAACGACCGGACTATTTGCAGCCTATTTTCCAGGCGACGGACGAGTCTCCAGTACCTCATGGTCATTACTCATCCCTGTCAGTTATACAGGATGAGGAAACTACTTTTTCTGATGCCAATCTTCCTCTTCCTGTTATCCCACTTCATTCTATGGAATCTTGGAAAAACGTTACTGTTTCTCCTAATCTTTCCGCTGAGGAACATCGACACGTCTTTTCAATGTTACAAACATTTCAGGATGTCCTTACCGACATCCCTGGACACACACATGTCATTGAACATGACATAATTCTTACTGACCATAATCCTATCAGAGTCAGACCCTATCCTATACCTATCCATTTTCAGTCACAAGTCGAGAAAGAATTGGATGAGATGATACGATTGGAAATAATCGAACCATCCACTTCAGCATACTCTTCGTCCATGGTTATTGTTCGAAAGAAAGACAATAACATTCGCCTTTGCGTTGATTATCGCAAATTGAACCAAGTTACGAAGTTTGATGCTGAACCTATGCCTTCACTAGAAGAGCTACTAAACAAACTTTCTAATTCTAGATTCTTTACCAAACTCGACTTGTCGAAAGGTTATTGGCAAGTTCCTTTAACTGAACGAGCCAAACCTCTTACTGCTTTTTCTACACCTAGGGGTTTATTTCAATGGAATTTCATGCCTTTCGGCTTTATGAACGCCCCTGCTACATTCGTACGCATGATGCGTCGAATTTTGTCATATCGTACAGATGTCATAGCATACTTAGACGATATCTGTCTGTTCAGTGATTCCTGGGAAGATCACTATCTGGGTTTATACGAATTGCTATCTACTCTTCGCGAGTATAATTTAACTGCAAAACCCTCTGAAGCCTTTATAGGATTTAGTGAAATTTCTTTTCTGGGTCATCGTGTTGGTCATGGTCTCTTAAAGACAGAGGACCACAATGTTTCAAAAATACTAAACATTTCTGTCCCTGAGACGAAAAAACAAGTGCGTAGTCTCTTAGGTTTGATACAATTTGACGGACGATTCATTCCGAATCTGTCCTCCATTATGGCACCTCTTTCTACTTTATTGAAGAAAGGATCGCCTAATCTGATCCGCTGGTCTCAAGAATGCCAATCCTCATTGGACCAGATTAAAACTTTATTTTCATCTCCACTTATCCTAAGGTTACCTACTATTGAGAAGACTTTTGTTCTTCGAAGTGACGCCTCGTCCACTGGGATTGGGGCAGCACTAATGCAGGAGTAAACACCTTGTTAATCCACCTGTTCCTAATTATTGGTGATAACGACTACTTAAAACCATTTCATCATAGGGGGCACTTCATATAAACCCTAGACTCTTCTCTAAATCCCGTTCAAATCATTTCCACCTACTGTATCCCTACTCAACAAACCCAAAAATCCTCTAGAGGATAAGACACTATTCCTCTGAACCTCTCGCTTATTTCAACTTGAAACCATCCCCTTCTCACCTGCCGTGCTAGAGACTATACTCAGCGAACTCTTCTGGCTTAATTCCCATAAATTATCCACTTCCCCCACCCCTTGAACCAAGATTCCTTCGACTTTCCAGACCTCATCCATCATTCTAGACCCTTATCAAATAGGTCCTATTCGGCTTCTCCATTTTACATTCTTTTCTTAAATTTTCGCTCCCAAATTATTTTACTTTTGGTTTCTCCCTTCCAAATAAATCTACCAAATTTTTTGCCCACATTTACATACGATAAATCGACGTCAGACAATCATACACATTATTTTTTATACTCTATACAGATTTCACATTCTACCTTTGTCTATTTATAACCAACATATCCGGGGCTCACCAAACGTTTTTTCATTCTAAGCCTTTAACTTTTACCTCCACCAATTGACTAACATTCAGACTTTTTTAGAACCACATTTAACATTTGAGCTAACGCCTATCACATTTTCTTTCCGCGTATCTTATTTGAATAAATTGCGTCCATTTCTATTTTAATTTTACGCGTACTCTTTTTCCAGGACTTTACCGCCTGCCGGAAGATGACGATGATTTTTCGACTAAAACCACGAAATCATCCTGATCTTCAAAATTAATTAACTCTATACGTGTTCAACTACAATTTCACGTTGAATATAAAAAAGTCTACCATCAATAACAACATACTTCCTACAAATCAACAAAGCCCTACACAAAAATTACCCAACGCATCCATATTATTTCAACATGATAAGAAACCACATGGTGAAGATACTTGCCCGGAACGAATATCCATAGACGATTTCCTCGTACAATAACGGAAAAGTTCTCCTATTCAGAAGAAAACAAAACTTTTGACCCACGACTTCAGTAAATTCAACAAAGCTCCACTTTAATCGGGCCATTAATACAAAGTCCCCTCAATCTACAGTCTATAATCACCATTATCAATTAGATATATCCTTTTTGTTAAATTATTTTCACTGAGACTTCCATTTCACAAAATTCCTATCAAAACGTGAGTAGCTTTACCTGGGATTCCAACCCTGGACCAATCTATCGTCTCCTCCCTCGTGGAGCTTTTTTCCCTTAATTTCTACTTCTACTGAATTTATATCACACTTTATCTACACTGCCATTAACCACCCTCCAAAAAAATCATCTTCATAACAGGGGTTATGAGTCGCATCTTCTTTCCCACTCTCTTTATTCAGTGGTGTCCAATAAAACCTCGAAAGAGCTAACTTCTTTATTACCCTTTTCTCTCATTGGAGTTTTATTCCCTAAAATCTTCGACTTTTCTCTCTCCGTTCAACCCCTAAGGTTTTCCAACTCTCATCCAAATACCGCACTCTGTTCCTTTTCTTTCCACTTTCCACTTTACCCCATAAAATAGCCTATTCTTCTCACTTTGAATACAAACACATCAGTCCTTTCGATTTCTTGCTACTTTATTTACTCTTACATAATTTAACCACATGTGTGTGGTTTCCCATAGACTCCTCTACGTTTACTGATTAAATCCCCCCAACCCATATTCACGTCTTCACTTTCAATCATTCCCCAACCTATTCACACTATGTTCACCCCCCCAAATATTTAAAACTATCACTTTAAGATGATCCATTACTCCATTCCCAAATTATACTATAATTTACATTTCACTTCCCAATAATTTTACTATAATCCATTCTTAACATCACCTCTCACCTAACATATGAAGGTGTATTACTTAATGGGAATCATTTCTTTCTCATTCAACTTATATCACAAACTAAAGCTCTATATAATTACTTTGTTTAGGTCACACAGCGAGGTGGCGTAGTAGCTTTCTGCGCTGTTCTTCTTATACTCCTCATTCTCTTCTATCAGCCGTTAATCGTTTTCTACCAGATTTCTCTTTCACATTTATTTCTCACTGGAAACTAGTTCCTAATTGGTCCCCCTTCAAATCTTTCCACCCACACTACCTTTCACTTTAAGTCTTCACGGAACTTTCATCCTCTTGTTTTGACATTTACACTTCTTTCTACCCGCTCAACCCCTCGAACTTGACCGCGCCCTTTAAAGCCATTTCATTACATCGATTTAAACACTTCACTTTCACTGCTTCCGGGTTTTCATACAGCCTCCATTAAAAAACTGTGAGACCATGGCACAGGTTTCCATTTCCAAGTGAACTGCTCATACTTGTATCAATCAGAAAATTCACTCTTACTGGACAACACCCAAACTCCAATCCTATTTAATTGGACCAAAAAACTGTTCAATCACAATCGAACACCGTCCGTACTTTTATATGAACGATACTACAAAAATGCTTGGCCGCCACTCTTTGATTTTCATGCGCTCTGTGCATATTAACCTTCTTTTGAAAAGATAAATTTTTGGAAGTTTGTAAATTACTTGCTCCATTTTGCCAAATTCTATTCATCTTGGACGAAGCTTTTCGTACCTAAAATCTTTATAAATTGGGCCATTTGAAAAAAAAAAAACGTAGTCAACTTTCTTTTTCAAAAACAAAATTTTTGTACAATTTAAAGACAACTGCTCTTATTTTCACATCTTTGGTCGGTTTTCCACAACTCAAATTCTCCAGGATCAGAGACATATTTTTGTACTGACTTTGTATTTTTATGTACTCTCAAGTTATCCGTATTTGCAAAACTTGGTCTTTCTAACTTTGTCGTTAGTTTTTTCTTTTTACAGTTGCAGATATTTGATTTTAATCAAATCATTGCAACTCTTAGTTGCACCTTTTTATAAGTTCTACTATGCAATACTAATTTTAGTAATTTGTTTACCATATCTTTTTCTTTTTGGTTAAAATAGTCTTACAGCGTGATTTAACATTACATTTGCTGAATCAAGGACCGACTATTTTCTGGTTAAATTCAATCAGATGGGCAGACACATGAAGTGTATTTTGCTACTCATACGACAGATAACGATAATTACTTATCTGTGTGACACATGTGGGCAGACAAGTGTGACAATCAACGCTTCAATAAAGAAAAAAACACCCGACTTGTTAATTACATACAATCACTTCTCTAATTAAAGTAACAAGTTTTAAAGCTATACCTTTTTTTCATGTGTGTCATTAAACCGATCTATCCCTGTGAGAGTGTATGCAAAGGCTTTTCAGATGTCCATATTATGGTAAATACGCGTGACCTTTGCAGAGCACGCACCTTATTTCACGTGGGACTATCCACTATTGAAATTACTAATCACAACCCTATCTGCAAGAGACATCTTCAAACATCAATGGATCGTTCTATACCAACATAACAACATCGTGGACCCCCCGAACACCACTCCACTCACACCTTATATCATATCTCACCATTGTTAGCTGGGGGAAATTTACTCCCCATACACAACCTCTCAACCAAACCCACGCTCCCATCACCCACCCGCCTCAACTCAACCCACTTATAAACCATTTACTCAAACCCTAACACTCGCATTTTAACACAATCACCAATTTAGCTTTCTTCAACAGGTGCCTAACACAATATTAAAAATCCAACAAAATCATCATATACCATAGCAAACCTCTACCCTTACTCAAACTCTGCCACTCCCAATCACCTCACTCAACATATCAACTATCCCTTCCCACCCCCCCCTCCCCCCACACTCAAACTCTTATTACAAACATCCGTTCTCCCTCTCCCATCAATCCATATAATCCAACAATACTTTTATTATAATATCATCTAATTTCAAACCATTATTAAACATCTACCCCCCCTTCATAATACATACCCCCCAACACCTAACCAACCCCATACCTTCGACCATAACCACCCAACAATAAACTCAAAACTCTAATACCTATACCTACTTAACACTCCAATAAACTGCACTCCTTAATACATACTAAACAAATACACCAAACCCCTCAAAATAATACTATGCAAACACAAAGCACAACATAATAAAAACAATATACATACAACAAACCCCCCCCCCCCTCCAAAACCCCCCCCTTATAAAAAAAAACCCAATAAACTCGAAAATAAAGAATAAATAGAAACCGCTCATCCCAACCAATCCACCCAACAAGAACCCAAAAAAAAAAAAAAAAAAAAAAAAACCCACACCAAAAAAAAAAAAAAATTTCCCACCCCTCCCCCCCCCCCCCACCCTTCCCACACTGAGTTGGTTTAGGAACCCCACACACGTTCTACCCCCACCCTAATGTTTAATAGAATACCCCGCCCCCCGCTCCCGCCCCCCCCCCCCCAAGACCCACCCCAAGGAGGAGGGATTAAATGATTTTTGGTTAAGTCTTTCTGTGAATCCCCACCCCACCCTCGTCCCCCCCCCTATTCGAAAGCGATATTGAATAGGGTAAAACGTTATTGGTGATATTTTATTAAGTAGCGACAAAGATAAAAATATGACCTCCCCCCTTCCGTCCCCCCCCCCTCCATAACAAATACCACCGCCCCCCCACATTGGTTATTGTTCAGAGTACTATAATTTAGCTCGCGATGATAGCGGATAAATAAAAAAATAAAATTAAAATGAAACTCTAAATACCCCCCCAACCATTCGATCCCACACCGTATATTTGTTGGTAGAGTTTATTATGAGGTTTTAACATATTGCGGTTTTTGTCCCCCCTGTCTTTTGTGACAGTGGGGGGTTTGGTTGGTTGGCATTTGGGGTAAAGGGGTTTTATGTTTGTTGTATGTGGATTGGGTTGTTTAAACCCCCCAATTGAATAAATGGTTGGTGGGTTTACCAAAGTAGGATGGGTTTTAAAACCCCCACCCAAAACCACACCTTTTTATTTTATGATTATAAATGGGTTTATGGGTTTGTTTGGGTGAAAGTGTGTTTGGGCCCCCCCCCCCCCCCACCCCCATATGTGTTTGATTGTATTTTTTGTGTATGTTGTTGGTAAGCCGCATTATTGGGTTGTTTTTTAGAATATTAGATAAGTAGGGTAAAAAATTGGGTTAAATTGTACCCCCCCACCCAAGTTTTAGTGGATAGTAAAATAAATTAAGAATTTGACCACAAAATGAAACACCCCAGAAGATAGAATAGACTAAAAAATAACCAATGCATAATAAAGTGAAAAATACAAGACTAAAAATTGAAAAAAAACGGCCCCACCCCCCCTTTTCCCACCCCCCCCCCCCCCCCCACACCCAAGTTCCCCTCCCCCCCCCAGCCATGGCTTAGGTTTTTTTTTTTTTCCCTCCCCAAAAAAGAAAAAAAAAAAAAAGAAATAACCCAAAAATCCCCCCCCCCCCCTCCCCCCCCCACCCAATTTAAATAAAAAAAAAGATTAACCCCCCCCCCCCCCCCCCCCTGGTAATAAAGAAAAAAATCCAAAAAAATAAAACCCCAACCCTTAAAGTAATATTAAAAAATAAAAAATAAAGTAAAATGTTAAAAAAAAACATTTAAAAAATAATCAAAAAAACCCCCCCCCCAACCCCCCCCCCCCCAGTTCCCCCCCCCCCCCCCCCACCCACTCCACACCCCCTCACCATTAAAATAACAGAATTCCAAAGAGTTAAAAAAAGAGTGGGGGCTTAAAAGACTGAAAGTACCCAGTTCCCCTAAATCCCTAAAAAACACGCCGCGCCCCCCCCTGCCCCTCAATTACAGAGTTCACTATCCCCCCCCCCCCCCCCCCCCCCCCCCAAAGCTATAGTTTTATTTTTTGTTTGTTTTTCCCCCCCCCCCCCGCCCCCCCCCCACCACCCCCCCCCCGCCCCCCCAGAATTTTTTTCCCTTTTGCCCCCCCGGCCCCCCAGAACCCCCCCCCATCCCCCCCCCCCCCACCGCTAGACCCCCCCCCCCCCCCCCCCCCCCCCCCCCCCCCCCCCCCCCCCCCCCCCCTCACAACAGAACACATCCCAACCCTCCACTCCAAATTAAAAATAAAAAACTAATATAAATGGTTGACACCCAGTTCTTTCCCCCCCCGATTATACGCGCCACCCCCCCCCCCCCCCCCCCCCCCCCTCCCCCCCACCACGTTTGCCCCCTATAACCAAACATGCCCCCAAGGTGATGACCAACGATAATGTTTCACAAAAAAAAAAAAAAATAAAAAACACCCCCATAATAAAAATTATATACACCAAAGGTGAAACCCCCCCCCCGCAACAACCGCCTAAATTCCACCCCCCCAACCTCCCACGACCCCCCAAAACAACCCCCCCAAAAATTATAACCCATGGAAAAAAAAAAGAAAAAAACATAAAAATAAAGAATTTTACCAACCCCCCACCCCCCCCCCCCCCCCTGAAGAATGAGATTAGAAAACCGCGATTTTAGATAACTGAAAAATTTTGCCCCCCCCCCCCCCCCCTCCCCCCCCCCAAAAGAACCCCCCCCGCACGCAACCGCCCCCCCCCCCCCCATATGATGAGGGATTTGTAGTCGAAAATACCCCCCCCCCCCCCCCCCCCCCCCACTTTATCAAAAAACAACGTCCCCCCCCCCCCCCCAGGACCCACTTTTCACCAGCCCATTTAGCCAACCCCCCCCCCTCCCCCCCCATCCCCATGTGTTTTCTTCTTCTCTAAGCAAGCTTTTTCAGAAATGGTTGAAAAAAAAAAAACGCTGTAAACCTCAGCAAAAGACAGATTTAGCCATATGTTTTAAGTACTCAAAATAAATAGAAGAGGGAATGGTAAAACCCCCTACATTCCACACTCCCTCCCCCCCCCCCCTCATTTCCAGTTTAAGCTCAACCAAATCATAACTGTGACCAGATATAATACTGAGTCATATCAAGTCCGCTATACCTATATCACTAAAATCACCCCCCATAACAGAAACACGCGTGTGGTGGTGTATATATATATAAATACTAATAACTAATAGTACTCAAAAAAAGAAACCCTCCCCCCCCCCCCCCCACCCACCACCCAGATAAAAAAAAAAAATTAAATATAAAAATTAATAGAATAAATACTGGAATAGACACAAGACCCCTGCATGCTTGTCCAACTGAGAACCCATACCAACAGTTTAATTTTGAGAGCGAAATATTTTAGTAAAGATAAAAAAAACTATAAGAATAAAATATTAGATTTAAATTTTATTTATTTCCCCCCCAAGCAAATTAAACCCCAAAACCTTTGAGTTGAATTTTTTTAGAGTTATAAGATAGACTGTGATATTTACGACCCACAGAAGAATGCAGTGACGAAAAATAAAAATTATAAAGAGCAGACAAACAGTTTTTGTAGGGTTCCCCCCCCCCCCCAGGGGTTTTTTATTTTTTATTTATAATTTATTTAAATTTTTTTTTATTTTTTCCCCCACCCCCCAAAAGTTATTGTTATTTACGTTTAATTGAGGTTTTTATTTTGCCAGTTTTTTTTTTTTCATTATATTTTTTTTTTTTTAAAAAAAAAAAAAAACCCCCAGAGAAAAAAACGAAAAGACAATGTAGTAACAAGGGGTTTTTTTCCCCACACACCAGTACCCTCCCCCCCCCCCCCCATGCCCCCCCCCACCCCCCCCACCCCCCCCCCCCCCACCCCACCCCCCCCCACCCCAATTTTGAATTTTTTTTTTTACAACATTACGTGTTTTTTATAAAATGAATACAGAAATACACGTTATTTATCTACGACAATGCAAATATGTTATTTTTTAGTTTTTTTTTTTTTTATATATTTTTTAGGCAATGGAGAAAACAACTAAGACAAATAAAAAAAAGGGGTAGGAAAAAAAAAAAAAAGGTGAAAATTTAGTAAAAAAGGAAAAAAAAATTTTTTGATTTCGTTAATTCTTGCTGTAAATCCCCCCGCCCCGCTTTTGGGGGAAAAAAAAAAAAAAAATCGTAAGAAAAAAAAAAATCTCGCCGTTTGTTTACTGATTTATTTTTTAATTATTTTCCCCAAAAATTTTTTTTTTATTTTTTATAGCACAAGAAAAAAAAAAAAAACAAAATAAAATAAAAAAAAGAAAAAAAATAAATTTTTTTAGGCGTATTTTATTTTTTTTGTTTTTTTTTTTTTTTTTTTTTTAGCCAAAAATTGGTGACACCCCAAGGATTTTTAAACCAAGAAAACAAAGAGTAAAAAAAAAAAAAAAAAAATGGAGCAGACCAAAAAAAAAACGTGAAGTGAGCGTCTATTATAAAATTATAAAAAAGAAATAGGTTAATAAATTTGTATCAGGCGCCCTTTTCGTATAGTACCACGATGTGACCCCAAGCATAAATTCGCCTTGTTTTTCTCTTGTCAATCATATTTATCCCCCACCCACCTCAAACCCCTCCCCCCCCCCTCCCCCCAGACCCTCGGCACACCCCCGTCTACCACCCCCCCCCCCCCCCCGCCACCCAAGAAAAATTGAAATTCACCTCGACACCACAACCCCCTCGCCTCACAAAATTTGTTTCAAGCCCACCCCCCCCCCCCCCCCCCCCACCCCCCCCCCCCCCCCCCACCCCGACAATTCTGCCCATATTAGACAACCCCCCCCCCCACCTCCCCCCAAACCCCTCCCTCGCGCCTACATCACAAAATGGGCGGAAACCCTGTCTATAGTGAACATCGCGAACAGTGGTATCAAGACAGATAGGACTTCTCGTCCAACACCACGTGATAACATAAACAAGGACAGAAGACAAGGAATCCGTATGAAAAGGATTTTACATTATCCAGTGACAAGGGAAGGATTTGGTTGTATAAGCTGATGAACTGCATGAATATGTAGTAAAGAACGGTGGATTTCTCTCAAATTTACGGCATGATAATAAAATGCGTTATTATCGTGCTGCCCAACATTTAGCGCTTAAAAAGCAATGTAAACCCGACTTCAAGTTCTAAAATATATAAATATCATACACATAACAGTTGACGTGAACATTACGATATGGATAGGAAGATAGAGTTATTAGCATGCTGTATTAAAATTTTAGATTTAGATGAGGAACCAATATGGATATAAATATATTAGCCGAGAGATGATAAAGGCAAAAAAGTTTCAGTCCGACGCACAGTTCGCCGAAATCCAACTTGTTCGGGAATGATTTTTCAGGCTTAGGTTTAACTTGACGTCGTACTCTCCGATATCGTCCTGCGCTAATACGTAGTTAAAACAGCGTAATCGGTAAAAACTGGAGGATATACATACGAAGAGGTTCAGACAGACTGAGGCAGAGTTTATCGCCACTGACCCAATAATGATGAGCGGATCGCCAGAAACATTTTTAAGTCCCAGAATCTGAAGTCTGGGGGTAAGCGAAATTATGATAACAACCCGTGGGATAATAATTGTTATATCAGGGTTCAAAAAGAAATTCCCAAAATATGCCTGTAGGTAATAAGTCGATTTATATAGATGTATTGTAATTTTTACCTATGATCTAAACATGTTGGCATTGGAATGGAGTATATTGTTGCTTTTGCAAAAATGTAATCACAAATAGCCCACAATAAAGCTAATTAAGATATAATTTATAATAATCTGGCTTCTTAAATCGCTTACTAAGAATATAAGTCATGTCCCATGTGCAGAGAATTGCGAGGTCATATTGGAAATTTGAAGTGTAGACAAACTTCATTACATGGAAGAATTCCCAGTTATTAGCGAAGGTTAAGGTGGACTAGTTCCCCTTCCTCGCTGCCTTTGCCTTCCCTATTCAGCGCACAACTTTGTACCCAATTACAAGCTGGTAAAAATGGAGTGTTGTCTCACACCCCAGGTTTCAATTCCAAAACAAGTAATTGTACTACCGAAGAAAGCAACTTGATTGCTTGGTCACATCTCTTTAATTATGTATTAATTTTGTTGTAGATGCTTAAGGATAAGCAATCAGTATGTTTGGAAATTTTTGTACTTGATATGATTTGGGAAAGTAAGGATTATTCAAGTTGAGTTATCAAGTTTAGTTTATTATTTTTATTTATTTCTGGTTTTATAGCTTAAATTTATGTAGGGCTAGGGATGTATGTATAGGAGCGGAATAAAATAAAAAATATAATAATTATTAAAATAGGGAATATAAAAATAATAAACCGATGAGATGATTGTTTATTGACTGATATGTTTTGATATGTGTTATATTAATTTCTGTATTCATTTGATATGATGTGTGTTACTTGCTATGGACTAGTTCTTATAACTATTGACAACCTGACTGATGTCTGGACTTTGTCTACTCTGACTTATGTGCTAGTCAGTTTTAAGTCTACACTTAATTGAAATCCATGTTAAATTAATAATGCTATATCCCTGATAATGATGTGTTTGTCCTTTGCTTTACTATGACTATGTAATTTTTATAATCGGTTGACATATTCTTGATGAACTGACTCCTGTCCTGACATCTATCTGTGCTAGTTAGAGTCAACTATCAGAGTCTAGCCAGAGTCGCACTTGACCTAAAGACAGGATACTCTGCCGAATTGTTGCTGCTGATAATGTTGCTATGTGTCATATCCACCGAATAGAATAACCTCAAGACCAGACAGAAGTGTTGCTCCGTATCCAGAAACAGCCATAGTCTGCAGTTTTCATACATCGAGCGCCAAATCCAACACAACACAACGTGCCAGGACCCCCAAAGATGTGAAACTTAATCTGGTTCATGGAATCCATATGTTGGGCCTAACTTCACAGAGTGATAATCAGACATAAGGGACAGTAGTTACGTTTCAGCAGATGGAGTAGAGTGTTGAGCGCTCACGCTAGTACCAAGTTGCGATACTGAATATAGTGTCATCGTTTGATCACATGCCCATACAGCTTAGTTCATGTGAATGAAAAAACTAGTCCAAACAAATAGTTCCAATGCACAATAATCGAACAGCATACAGCATTCTACAGTATCAATTCTGCTGGACACAGTTTCAGTCATCCTTTTAAGCATTTCAAAGACTATTAACATAGATGATTTTGAGATTAATTGAAAGGACTAAGAGACTAGAATACAGTGTGGATTTGCAGTTTGTAAATGTTTTAGTTAGTAACTTTGTAGTTATTCCAAGTTCTTGTGTGAAGTCCCTAAACAGACACATATTTAGTAAATTTTGTGTAACATATTGAATAATCACGCTCGTCTTGTCCGCTCTATTCTTTATATATATACAGTGTTTTATAATATTTTATACTACATTAACTTTTTCGCAACTAGTAGAATACCGAAAGGGAGAAAGAATCAGAATGAAAAAAAGAGTAGTCCAAGCTCTCTCTCACCCGCCTGTCTGAAATATTATTTATCTCAGTTCAACATTATTACCTCTTCTAAATATTTTTAACGGTATATTTCTCCAGTCTGGTTCAAATGAGGGACCTATTTATATCACTCTTCTAACCGCGTCATCGACATTTTGTGGTTTCAGTAGATACTGAATGGTTCATAGGAAGTTCAGGTTGAGTATTTGAATGAGTGGACAGGTGACACACAGTGTGATTTGGGTTTAACAGTGTGAATGGGGTTTGGGCAGCTATTGACTTCCATGTACCAACCCTGGTGATGAAATTGAATGTTGATTAGTGGATAGTGACGTGCTACTCAGGGGTTCTCATTCCTACAGTTTCCACCTAGATATAAGTAATCATAAGATAGTATCGATCAAGGAGGGAGGACATCACATTAAATCACCGGTTTACCCGAATTCAGGACGCGAAATAGTGGGCTCTACAGTCCTCTTTTCACAGTAGACCTGGTACTATTGTTATGGTATGTAACAATAATCCTAGTAAGACTTTATTTATAAGATTCTGGGGTTTTTCTTTTTTTTTCTTGTAAGGTCAGTAGTAATAGTTACATGGCATTTCGATCTTACTGTTTTTCTTTGTGTGTTGTCACTATTATAACCTACGCTACTAGCCTGGGGGCTACTCGGGCTTCGGAGTCGCGGACAGGCGCGCCCGGCGGGATCTGCGGGGATTCCCCGGGAGGGAATAGATCTTTGATTATGTAGATGATCTATTTCCTGTAGCGCTGTATGATAAAAGAACTAGCCTTAATAACTTTTCCACATTCTACTTATACCGCCCTAGCTGTGTGTAGGTATACCAAAACTTTTCTATGTGTTCTATTTTGTCCTTTGTGAAAAATTTTTGGAACATAAGTAAATTAGAGTCTCATTACTTTGGTGTTAACAATAGTATCGAGTAACACAATATATAATTTTTTTAGGGTGTGAGAGCTCGAAGTTACCATTGAGATACAGATTAAAGAAAAAGAAATTACCTGTTTCAAGCGATATATCGGTGAAAAAGTCAGTTAGTTATTTCGCAATAGCGTCAAGTTTTTGTTTATAGAGTTAATTATATTGACAACGTTACATATAGAAGCTTGTTTGAGTATATAGTATAGAGAGACAAGGCTGAGGGTCTCTCAACCGCACTCTAACACCCTTTTAACTTAGGGACCTACAGGTCATGTTACTTACCAAATTACTGTTATGGACTTGTGGTTCAAATTATAGGGTTAGTAAAAATTAGTTTGCTCTACATGGCCATGTGGGGAGGGGAGGAAGACAAAGATACAATCATGCTGAAAAAGTCAAAAAAAGTTCGCTAAATGCTTTGAAAGGAGCTTGTGCATGGATGGTGGATGACGCTCTGTTCCGGTATTGGACTCAACGACGAGAAAATGTCTCGAAAAGTATCAAACCGAAGAGAAGGAGGAGCAATTGAAGCAGAGGAAGAAACAAAGCAATTAGAAGCAGAGAGAGATAACGCAGACTAGAATATCCAAGAAATTTTAGAAGCAGAGATGAGCGAGACTGAGAAAGGAGACCTAGCAAGTAGACAGCAGTGACGGTCCGTGATGACCCACAGGGGAGCACGAGACACAGCCAAAGAAATCGTAGAATCCAGAGAGAGGAGAGACAACGAGCACGTAAGAAGGCCTGAGAACAATTAGCAGATAGCAGTGAGGACGTAAGATCTGAGAGGGAAGGAAAGATGTGACGAAATTAATCCCAAGCAGAGTGAGAGAAGCCAGACCCAGCCAAGCAAATCCCAGAAATTATTAGAAGAAGCCAAGAAAGAAAAGACACAAGAAATTTAATTAGGGAACAGCAGAGATGTGAGAGTGCCAGTATACTGAAGCAAGAAATTGTATTAGCAGAGCAGAAGCTAGAACACACCGCAGAAGCCAAGGAATTTAGAAATTAGAATAGCAGAGAGAGAGAGAAGCCAAGCACAATTGATGCTGAGGATGAGAGACAGCCAACAGGATGGTTTACATATAAGCAGTGAGAGTGACCTCATAGAGCTGGGAAAATTATGAGGACACCCGCTGCTGACTCACTTGAACTTCCAGGACTCCGGTCACTATCATCTCCACTCATTCTCGGTATAGCCTCACCTCCATTCTCCTCATACTCAGCTCTTTCAGTAATACACAGCAAATGGAGAGGCCATGATGGCTTCCACCTAGATTCATTGTCTTGTGGAAACTAAATCCCGACTAACTAGCTCTCGAGTTCAGTGGACCACGCAATTGAGTCGTACCTGGATTAGGGATGAACCGACACTCTCTAGTCCTCTAACCTATGGAAACTCAAACGGCAAAAAGGAGAAACCTTGAAAAAAAATACAACCCAATGGAGTCTAAAGTTTGAATACAGGGATTGAAGAGGTATGTGCATATGATGTTGTTTCTGGAAACTCCCCCAACATGAAGATCAGGAATATTTATGAGGATACTAAAAGCACGCCTTCACTTGATGACGGTATGGAAAAAAGATACCTCTGCTGTGAGGGGCATATTATAGGGAAGAATTTTAGGAACTTCTAAAAAACCTTATTACCGGAGAAATGGAAATGGATGAAACATTTAAAAGTTCTCTGCTTGGATAGAATAGAAAAGTAACGTAGAAACGTATTTTGGTGATGGATATGAATTTGAATAAATGAATTTGACATTGGTATTGTGAATTTGAAATGGAGTAGTAGAGTTGTTTGTAGTATAAAGTTAAGTATCAGATAAAAACCTACGAGGATTTCTGAAAGAAATTGGTTATGTTTAGAGCAAGTGAAAGATTCCATGTCTCAAGAAATGAGGAAATTCCTTATGGAACAAGGAGCAGAGAGGCTGGAAGACATTTTGAAATGTGCAGAGAGATACCAAGCAGCTCAAGCTGAATTGGTAGGAACAAAAAGGAAGCAGGTAGAAGGATATAAGCCACCACCGCAGAATAATACCCAGTTTGACCAGAAGGATCATCCATACAGAAATAAACCAAGATTTGATAATAAGGACAAGAACCCTCAGACTCAGGAAAAGAAACCCTACAAACAGGGAGATAAGTGGTGCAAAATTTGTAAGATGAGCAACCACAACACTGTAGATTGTAGAAGGAAAACCCCTCATCACGCTGCATGTTTAGCAACAGGGAATAGGACAGATATGATGGAACTCACAGGGAGTCAGAATTGCCTCCGTCCTGCCCCTGTGAGTGATCTCGTAACCGTGAACGGAAATCGAGTCATGTGCTGATATGATACTGGCCAGGGTTGCGACTCAGTTGTGCGCTGAACCCTAGTGCACTCTGATCGAATTACCACAGAAACCGTGGAAATACAAGGGGCAACTAAGGGAACAGCAACCATGCCACTTCCTATAACTAGGATCAATGTGAAATCTCGCTGAACGTGGAAGGAGTGATAACAGCCGCATCCGAAGTGATAGATGACCCTATCCACCCGCCGATATTGGGGTGTAGGTATGTATTTTTGGGTGACCCGATAAAACCTGTTGTCCTGGCAGCAGTCCAGACCAGGTCGAGCACCAAAAACGAGCAGGAAAATCCTAACAATACTCAGCCAGAGCAGATGAAACAGGCTCATATCAGAAGATGACACATTGAAGTCCTGTGTTTTGGCAAATTGCCAAAGGCCCATAACCCTCCAGAAAAAGGAGACTTGTATATGCAAAATGGACTACTGTATAGAAACGCTGGTACAGGACCTCAGGACATTGGGACAGCTGGTAGTACCAAAAGTCATACAGGGAGAAAAGTTATGGAGCTCGCACATGCTATTCCATTTAGTGGACACATGGGAATTGGTGCCACATTCAACGGATAGCTTGTCACTATTACTGGCCAGGGATCACGGAAGATATACACAAAACGATATGTGAAATCTTGTCCAGAGTGTCAACGTGTAGCCCCCAAGCATGGACTGCACCAGCAGACTCTAGGAGAAATGCCAAACATGGGTACGTCCATTCGAGAGAGTTGCAGTGGATATTGTTGGACCCCTCACTAGGACTAAGAGATGGAATAGTTATATCTTAACTCTAGTTGATACATGCTCTATGTAGGGAGAGGCCGTAGCCATGGCATCTATAGATCTAAGCATGTGGCAGAGGCATTGTTGACAATATTCACCCGGTTAGGGCTTTCCACAATCAAATATTGACGGACAATGGTTCCCATTTCAAGGGAAAGCTAACCCAAGAAGTGTTCAGGATTTTTCAAGCCAGACATTATCATTGCTCTCCTTATCCCCCACAAGGAAATGGTCAAGTCGAGCGGTTCAACGGTACGCTCATTTCTATTCTCAGGAAGCTGGCAAGTGAAAAACCTGAAACATGGGATGTATACTTACCCGCTGCATTATTCGCATACCGGGAAGTCCCACACAATTCCACAGGAATGGCACCGGCCACATTGTTGTTTGGTCGGGCCTATAAAAGGTCACTGGAAGCATTGCTGCGGACTTGGGACAGATGAGAAGGCAGAGGAAAGTGTCACCTCATCAATTCAGTATGTAAATGAGTTGACCACATCGACTGAAAAATGGGCTGGAAATTGGCTAATGACAATCTTCGCAGAGACAGAAAGAAACAAGCTAGATACTACAACAAGTTAGCAACGGATACGGAACTCGCTGTTGGAGAAGAACTGCTTCTTCTATTGCCCACCAGTAACAAACAAAACTGCAGATTGGTTGGCAGGGTCCATATAACGTGCTAGAGAAAATATCGAGGGACTAATTACAAAAATTGACAAGAAGGGCAAAGAAAGGGTGTACCATGTTAATCTTGTTAAAGAAATATTATGACAGGACATCAACGGAGGTAAGCTCATATGATGACTCTGGCCATCGCAACCGAAATGAAGCATGAACCACTTACCTCAATAGAGTATCCATTAAGACGACTGAGACATATGAACAAGTTCAAAAATTAGTACTCAGTTAACTCAGGAACAGAGGGAGCAAGTTAAAGAAGTTTTTAAAAACACATTGCAGATGTGTTAACTGATAAACCAGGATGCACCAACTTATTGACATATGATATGAAGGTCATCGATCCAACACCTATCTGCATGAAGACCTACCCTATACCATATGCCAAGGCACAGGCATTGAAGGAGGAAATTGATTATCTGTTGCAATAACAAATCATTTCCAAGTCAGAATCACCTTACAGTTCAAGTGTTGTACTGTTGAGAAAACCAAGTGGAGAACACCGACTCTGTATCGATTACCGGAAATTAAATGCGATCACAGAAACCCAAGCTGATCCATTACCGGATACCAATCAGCTGTTCTCGACGCTAAGTACTGCGAAATATTTCTCTAAGGTCGATTTAAGTAAGGGATATTACCAGATTCCTGTCAAACCCGAGATCCGACACATGCTGGCTTTTAGCACTTCGGATGGTCATATACGAATTTAATGTACTACCATTCGGGTTGAAAAACGCACCAAGCGTATTTTCAAGGATGATGAGGAAATTGCTGGAACCCTTGAACAACTCTAACATCACCAACTTTATGGATGACATTCTCATAGCCACGGAAACATTTGAGGATCATCTACATTCTCTATCAATGTTACTGGGTAGACTCAGAGAGGCAGGTTTGACTGCTCGTCCAACAAAGTGTGTGTAATCGAATGTCAGGAATTAGAATTTTTGGGACATACAATTTGTCACGGAAACATGTCTCCTGATCCCAAAAATATAGAAAAGTTAAGGAATGCACCTAGACCACAGACAAAAAAGGATGTGAGGTCGTTCGTATCCTTAGGAGGATTCTATCAAAAGTACATCAAAGACTTCAATACCTTATGTGCACCTTTGACGGATCTGACAAAGAAAGGGAAGCCGGACACAATAAAGTGGACTGCAGAGTGTGAGCATGCATATTCAGGAATTGAAAAACATAAATCTCACTAGTAGGCCTATTCTGAAGTAACCAGATATGACGAAAGAGAGAATAGTACGGACAGATACAAGCAATGTAAGAATTGGAGCCGAGCATTTACAAAAATCTCAGAAGGAAGAACTGTATCCAGTTGCTTATACCAGCCGCAAGTTGAACGCGGCAGAAAAGAGAATTACTCTACTATAGAGAGGGGAATGTTTAGCATTGGTGTGGGCCATCAATAAGTTTCAACCCTATTTGTATGGCAAGCCATTTGTGGTCCAGTGCGATCATCAACCCCTGTCATTTTTGGCCTCATCACGTCATGCAAATACTCGCTTACTAAGATGGTCATTATTGATTCAGCCATATTCCTTCACTATTGAATATATTCTGGGAAAACAGAATGTGGGCGCAGATTTTCTAAGTCGCCATCCCACAGAGCTTGAGGAAGATAGAAGGAAGGAAAACTAACCTCGAAATGGCCGATTTGCAATTGTCTTGTACCCAATAGTTAAGCTAGATATCATCCAGCTTAAAAATATGGGGGAGCTATGTCGCAAAATTTGGTTTCAAGCCATTGCAAACGGGTTCAGTTAGATTTATAAACCCGTCCACGATCGATTGACCGCTTTCAAAATGGCGGCGTATCAGCGAAATGTGTATCAGACAGAGGAAATCGCCAAGGATAAATAAAAGCAGAAGGGAATCCGTATGAAAAGGATTTTACATTTCAGTACAGGGAAGGATTGTGTATAACTGCATATAAGAAGGAACGGTAGGAAGTTCTCATTTACGGAGATATATGCGTATTTCGGCTGCCCACAGTTACGCTAAAAGCATGTAAACCCACTTCTGTTCTAAATATTAAAATCAACAAATAACAGTTTGGGAAATTACATGGATAGGAAGATAGAGTTTTATCAGCTGTATAAAACTAGATAAGATGGAACAATATGGATATTATATATGCCGAGAATGATAAAGGCAAAATTTCAGTCGACGCACAGTTCGGCCGAAATCACTGTTCGGGAAGGATTTTTCAGGCTTAGGTTTAAGCTGTGACGTCGGTACTCTCCGATACGTCCGCGCTATACGTATTTAAAGCGTATCGGTAAAACTGGAGGGATATACAACGAAGAGGGTTCAGACAGACTGGAGGCAGAGTTTCGCCACTACCCATGAATTGTGAGCGGATCGCCAGAAACATTTTTAAGTCCAGTATCTGAAGTCTGAGGGTAAGCGAAATTATGATAACTACCGTGTATAATAATTGTTATTTCAGGTTCATATAGAATTCACAAAATATGCCTGTATAATAATCATTGATATAATGTATTGTATTTTTAATATGATCTAAACATGTGCATTGTGGATGAGATGATTGTTGCTTGTACAAAAATTAATCACAAATAGCCCCACAGCCTAATGAAGATATATTTATCATATTGCTTTATCGCTTACGAAGATAAAGGCAGTCCCATGGCAGAGATTGTCATAGGGAAATGAAGTGTTAGAAACTTCTTCGTGGAAGATCCCAGTTTACGAGGTTAAGGTGACTAGTCCCCTTCCTCGCTGCCTTTGCCTTCCCTAGTTCGAGCGCACAACTTTGTACCCATTTACAGCTGGTAAAATGGAGTGTTCCACAGCCAGGTTTCAATTCCAAAACTATGTAATTGTACTACCGAAGAAAGCAACTTGATTGCTTGGTCACTCTCTTTATTTATGTATTAATTTTGTGTAGATGCTAAGAATAGCATCAGTATTTGAATTTGTATTTGATATGATTTAGAAGGATCAAGTTATATAAAGGGATGTATAGGAGCGGAATAAACCAGATGATGTTTATTACTGATATGGTAATATTAATTCTGTATCATTGAAATGATGTTACTTGCTATGACTGTATAACTTTGACACCTGATGACTGACTTGTCTGACTTATGTGCTAGTCAGTTACACTTAATTGAAATGTTAATATTAATGCTATATCACTGAAATGATGTCCTTACTTACTATGATAGTATAACTGTGGCATCTGATGACTGACTGGTCTGACATCTGTGCTAGTCAGCTACAAGTCTAGCCAGATACTAGCCAAGGCTGATATGTTGCAGGTTCCATGAAATAACTCAAACCAGACTGTCCAGTATCAGAAACCTGTGTTGTTCATCAGAGGCACTCCCACAAACGTGCAGGACCCCAAAGAGTGAACTTCAACTGGTCTTCGGCATCCCTAGTGCTGGGTCTACCGATACTGATATATGCAACGGACAGTCCATGTCAGCAGGATCAAGAGTCAGATAAGTGTCACTTAGGACACTGACCACCACAATATATAAAACAGCTAATAGTGAAAATCCATAGTTCAGTCAACTGATGACAATTAATTGGAAAGTCAAGAGACTAAAAAACAGTGATTGCAGATTGCAGTAACTTTAATATTCAAGATCTTGAAGTCTAAACAGACCATAATAGTAATTGTGTGAATACTTTTATATATATGTATATGCTCTTTTCCAACTAGTAAAAATAGAATATTAGTGTAATTATTAAACTATTTTAACTGTACCTGAGGGTTTATTCACTTCTTCCATTTGTGGTTTCAGTGAATGTGCATTTTACTTATCCCCTAGAATAAAAGTAATCATAAGATAGTCACAGGGAGGAGACACCTTAAATCCTGGTACTACTTCTTACCAACTGGGCCAGGGTTTTCACAGTCTGACTATTTTTATGATAACAATACACCAGTGCTTATTTCTAAGACTGGGGTATTACTTGTAAGACCAGAACTCTTTACTGGCATACTTTTACATAATAAATAATTTTAAATAACCTCCCGCTACAATTCCTTTCTCTTTGTTCTATCTTTTACTGGCAAAGGTCTTTCAAACTCAGCCATGAACTCCTGACCGCTGTCCAGTTTAGCATAGGTTTTCCCCTGGGAATAATTACAATTCTAGCAAACTGGTAGGCAGTCGTATTGTCTCGTGACTTTTGACCTCATCAACCAGTGCCCAGTTAATTTAAAATCACAACTCGCCTGGTATCAGAAAGCTAATGCCAGTGTGTGGGTGTGTTTGGGATGGAACAAGGAGTAACAACAGGTCATGACCACCCCCCCACCCCAATTTAAATTTTGCAGGAATAAACCCGGCAAACTTAGTACAAATTTAGGCGCATTGTATAGCTAGCAGCCGTAGCCGGCAGACCGGTCTGGACAAGATTGCTCCCAAGAATTACTGTACAGAGGGAGCCCTGTCCATTTTAAAACAGCATGTTGGCTTAGTTGAGCGAATCCTACCAGGTTGTCCTACCAGGAGACCTAGCCATATGCAGTGGTCTGAAGGGCCGACATAACCCATTCCAGTTGGTGATGAGCCCTGTGTCAAGACAGAGGAAGCACCCCTTGCCATCCACTGAAACCCTAAAAAGAACTTGCCATACAGGTCCAGGAGTGTTGGGACAGAGTGAACACCCTGGCAACAAGACAACATAAATTCAGCATCATCTAAGATGAGTAGTTTACAATTCCAGCAAAACCACTGCAGAATAGCTATTCAGTCTATATGATGCTTATTTATTCTGATATTTCTCAGAACCATTAACAGATCAGTTAACCAAGCTTAAAGTTGTAAATTTTTGAACACATAATCTATCATCATTTTGTAAATTTAATTTTAAGTATGAGAGAATCTATCTTCAATTTTGTAAAATGTACATAACAGAGTCTGTTGTTATTTGTCTTGAAATATTTAATTGGGTGGTACAGTTTTGACCACTTCTGTTGATCAGATTGCTTCCTGTTGTATCGCTCTGTATAGAGTTTCCTATCATTCTTTTTTTTTTAAATTTCTTTTATGAATGTAATTCATAACTGAACCTTAGTTGTTCAAAATAGTTGTCACTTCTGCCCAGTTTTTTGAGCGAAAAATACATTGCGTCGTAGTTTACAGCAGGGCTGCGATTTCTGCGCCTTTCGGCACGACACATCCGATTTCAGCAAGCATTTTATTCAGGTGTGTTTTTCTTAGCCTCTGGCTGTCCCCAGCCAGCAGAACACGTCTGGTACGGGTAATTTTAAGAATATTATTTATTACTTCAGGAACCGTCCTCCCGACGTCCTGTGGTAAGAGTGCATTAGACTTAAGGCTTGACACTCCTTATTACAGTGGCCTGCTGAATACCCTCCAGGGTTCTCCTTGTATATTCCATTTGAGGAATTATAATATATATATTTAAATATGGCCAGTCACACACAATCTCCCTGGCCTGCACCTCAGGTACTCAGTAACAAGGCCTAACTTCTTGGCACAGTTCATTACATTTAATAACACAGTACTCCACATTGAGTATGGTATGACATCGTAGCTTTTACTAGCACATGTCTCTACTGTCCTTGATTCTGATACTCTCAGTTTTAATGGAACAGTCAACTTACGTGCCCAAGAATTCCATACACACTGCTAAGACTAATCTGACATTATACCGTTAATGGAAGCATAAGGCAGTGATGGTAATCGATCTTGCAGGTGCAATATAAAGATGCCCAAAGGCAATTAACACATTCTAGAATCAGGTCCTACTGGACACATTCCATGCATACTGGTCAAACGACACAAGCAGACTGCCGGTTAGAGACGCTAGCTTGTCCCAAATCAAAACTGACGTCTGCTGTCAATTCAAAGCAGGAGTCAAGATACAAAACATGATATGATATTTACTCATATCAACGTCCTACAAAACTGTCGGCTCCACGACAGGAGCGGAGGTGCAGCATGACCTTCTTCAACCTAGTTGAGGGAGAAACTGTATGGCGACGACAGAAACCTGAGACAGACTGTCAGCTTTATAAGAGAGATAGATATGGTTATTTGAGAGATAGATGTGGTTATTTGAGAGATAGATGTGGTTATTTGAGAGATAGATGTGGTTATTTGAGAGATAGATGTGGTTATTTGAGAGATATATGTGGTTATTTGAGAGAGCGAACTACGAAGAAGACTTCTGGCCAGTAACATTCATTTAAAAAAAAAAATAAAAAAAATAAGCTTTGATAAGTTTATTCAACACCTAACGCCAATCTCACAGGACAGTTGGCCATTGATACTGCTGTGTTTAAACTAACAGACTCGCTAACTTGCTATTTGACTAAATACAATGATTTAATCGGCACATCGATACTCATCATGCGACGCCCCCCCCCCCTTTTTTTTTTTTCTCATTCAAATACGAAACTATCTCGTATATTCGCAATTCATTATTTCCCTTAACCTCTTAGGGACCAAGAGTTTCTTCTACACTGAACATAAAATTTATGATTGTAAGATTGAATACGTAATTTACGATGTATGTTTTTTTAATGCGAAGAAACAAACTATAATCTAAGGTCTATACCATAGCAGTTCTGGTGATGGAGTTAGGGTCCCTTCTGAGGACATGGCCAACCAAGCTCTAGTGTCTGCCTGCAATGATGGTGTGCTTGCCTTTTTGACTGCACCGTGTAAGCAGTTCTTCGTTGAAGATGGTATTCGGTCAAACCATTCGAAGAATTTTCTTTAGGCAGGTTGTGTGGAATAAGGATAATTAGGACATTTCATGTTCTGTAACTCTCCAGTACTCCGCGCCATACAAAAGTACAGAAAGTACGCACATCTTGTGTAATCTTAATTTGGTGTTTTATCACGCCACTGAGAGACCAGAAATACGAAATGACGAGAATAAAAGTGCTGGCTGGTTCAAGATAGGCCCACGCTCATTCATTCATTACCCATTAGCCTCCTATGGAGCATAGGCCTTCAATAAACATATATTAAGTCGTCCTATCACGTGCCATCAGCTCAAGCTCTTTCCATGTCTTCCTCATAATTTTGATTTCTATCTCCAGTTGTCTTCTCCATGTCCTGTTCTGTCTACCTCTGCTTCTTTTACCCTGAGGGTCCCTGAATAAGTACTGCCTTGTAATACTATTAACAGGTTTTCTCTGTGTTTTCTAGCCAGTGCTAGCTAGCGTCTATGTCCAGGTGAGGCCAAATTTAGGTTGAAATGAAAAACTTTGGGTCGTGTTCTTCGATGTCATCCAAAGGGTCGCACACGTCGTTAGGGTTTTGATTAAGGTTTAGGATTAGACTTCTTCTTCTTCTGCTGCTTCTTCTTCAAGTACCATGACTAGTAGCGTAGGAGATTATGTCTCTTCAGAACTTCCTGTCTCCAGTGCAATTGACCAATTCTGTTGTTGGCTTCTTTCCGTGCCACGGTGTCAAACTGTCCAGTATTTGCTCTCTTTGTCTTCCCCATCTATTTTTCCTTCAATCTTATCTGTTGTTACGATATATTCTAGCTTTCCTCTTCTCATAACCTGCCCCCCCCCACCCCCCCCCCCCCCCCAAAAAAAGGATTGCTTCTTTTTAACTTGTGAAATAAGTTCCTTTGTGCATTGGCCTCCTTCGGGACATCCTCATTACTCTTTTTGGCTGTCCATGGTATTTTTAACATTCTTCTGTAAAACCACATCTCTGTGGCCTCTAGTGCTTTCACTTCTTGTTTACTAATTGTCCATGACTCACTCCCATATGTCAGGATTGGTTCTATATAACATTGAAGAACTCTCTTTCTTACTTCCATTGACCAAGAAGTGTTGCATAAAATGCTCTTCATTTTATAGAATGCTGCTTTTGCCTGAGCTATTCTGCTCTTCTGAGATGCATCTTCCATCCGTTGTTATTAATGTGCCCAGGTATTTGAATCTATTGACCTGTTCTAAAACTGTTCCATTTACTTTGATAATGCATTCTGGTGAAACCATTTTCTTTGAGACGACCATTACTTCTGTCTTTTAGCTATCACGGCTGAAGCCTTTATTTTAACTTTCTATCACTATTTTATCAACTATTTCCTGCAGGTTAAGTTTAGGATTCCTTTATTACCACCTCTCTGAATTCCTTGTTTAAGCTGTATCGAACACTTACTTACTACATAATTAGTCGGTCCTCTTCTATCCTTGGGTCTAGAGTTTGTAACGAATACCACGTTCCACTATTGTTCATTTAAAGTAAAAAATTATTTGTGCATGAAAATGCAAGGTGGGAAAGTGAATTTAGAATACGTGGAGAAATTAATCTTATTCGTAGAAAATGTAGCATATTTGTTTTGTTTTTTTTAATTAACACCGAAGCTAATCCACTTTTTATGTCAAAATAAGATAACGTTATGTGTTAAGAGACATACCTTGACAAGAAAAAATCCAAGTAATATCACACTGAATTCCACTGACAAGCGGATATGTAAACATAATCCAAGAACTTGACTCACACAAATTAGCACAGATCCAGTAGATAACGTGCAACAGACCAGACGATTCTCTCACGGATAGCATCTGCCCGTTCGGAAACGGCGGGTGTCTATCACAGTTTTTTTCCCCGCACAAAAGATTCACAACTGCGACACGGTGTATCTACAAGTGCTGTCCATGACGCGAAGTGAGTCAAAACTTTTTTTTAAATATGTGAAAGGTGATAGTTTGAAAGTCCGAGTTACCCCTCATCCCTTCTCCTCCTCTGTCCCCTCTTCTGCTTCCTCTTCTTTCGTTTCCTCCTCTTCTCCTACTCCTTTAGTTTTTTTCTTTCTCTCCTTCTCTTTCTCATTTGTCTAACCCTTCTGATCTTCTTCTCCGACTCCTCCTGATTCTTCTTCTCCGCCTCTTCCTTCTTCGTCTTCTTCTTCTTCATCTGCATCTTCTTCTTGAAGACCGCAGAAAGAATAGTGTGGAGCTCCCTCCTCCAAACCTCTACACCTCACGGCAGAAGGGGGATGACTAAGTAAGTAAGAAATCTTTTTTTTTCATCTTCTTCTTCATCTTTGACTCCTCCTTTGCCCTCTCCTCCTTCCTCTCCTTCTCCTTATCCTCCTTCTATGTCTCGTTTTTCGTCTTCTTCTTCTTCCTCTTCATCTTCTGCTTTTCCTTTTCCGCTCTTTATGGAGCGTGGTTCCACAACTGGAGCTTGTTTCCCTACAAGCATGTATCAAAGTACTGATACGCCATTGCTGCGGTTGTTTCTATAACAATTTGTTGTACATATACTACTCGTCAAAAGTAAAGGGCCACCTAGAAATACCTTGGTTGAAACCATAAAACAAATCTGATATAAACGTAATTGGTATCAGGGAAAACGGCATTTATTGAATACCAAATTGACATGTCACGTAAAGAAATGGAAACACACATTCAAACGCAATGAAGCTGTGAAGTGTGTCACCCACCTTTTCAAAAGTCACACAATAGATATTGGAAAAATAGACATTTCAAAATCGGGTATGACCACCGTTTGCAGCAAGGCATTCAAGACAGCGTAGACGCATCGAGTCCACAAGGGTCCGAATAGTATCCTGAGGAACAGCTTGCCATTCCTGAAGCAGAAATGCAGTCAGCTGGGCAACATCCATTGGCATGGGGTGATTTGTTGACAATCTTCGACAAGGACATCCCAGAGGTGCTCAATCGGAGAAAGGTCAGGTGAATGAGCTGGCCACGCCATCTGATGATCCCATGTTGCTGATTAAACTCAATCACCACACGAGCTCGATGGGGTCGAGCGTTATCATCTTGGAGGATGGCATTACCACCTATGGCCTCCAGAGCAGGCTGAACAATTGGTCTCACGATTTCGTTCTGGTATCTTGGGCCGGTCAAGTTGCCTTGGATGATGTAGAGTGGGGTCCTGTCGTGTCTGCATAAACCTCCCCAGGCCATGACAGAACCCCTACCATAACGATCCACCTCTCGAATTGTGTCATCAGTAAATCGCTCTCCTGGTCGTCTCCAAACTCGAATCCTGCCATCATTGAATGATACAGTGAAGCGAGATTCATCAGTGAAGAGAACTTGATTCCATTGTTGCCTTGTCCATCGGATCTGCTCGCGACACCAAGCAACACGGGCTCTGCGATGAGCAGGAGTAAGAGGGTTCTGACTGCAGGACGTCGAGCAGCCAGTCCAAATTCATGTAAACGTCTGCGAATGGTGCTTTGACTGACATTAACATTTACAATTTGTCTCAGCTGACATCTTAGAGTGGAACAAGTCACTGTTGGATGGCGCAGGGCTGACAACAAGAGGTACCGGTCATCATGTCTATTGGTGCATCTATGGGGACCTGGCCGGTGGCGATCCTCCACACTTCCTGTGGCCTGAAATCTCTCCAAAATTCTTTGGATAGTAGAGTGTGACACTGCAAGCCGTCTAGCAACCTCACGGACAGATAAACCACTTTCAACCCACGCTATAGCCCTCATTCTTTGTAAGGTGTCAAGACTTCTTCTTGGTGGCATGGTTTTTGCAAGTGATGAAACTACCCTAAGTCTGCTGATTGTAAAACAAATTAAGAGTGAACTCTGTTCACGAAAAGTCGCCATTGCACGTGGAATGTCAATCAGCACGACTACATCACCTGTTTGGTTGTACGGAAGTTTGAAAAACAGATTAAAAATGTGAATTTGTGGTCAGCAAACCAAATAGCACGTGATCACCATGGTTGTCGGTGAGTTGTTTTTATGCTTAACGTGCATAGAGGACTGTCAGAGAAAGATATTGCACCCATTTTTACTAAAAACTTCCTTCATTTAATCATTCTATGCGCTTATATAAAAGTATATTGAAAATAATAGGGTGGCCCTTGACTTTTGACGAGTAGTATAGTTATGTTTGCAGTCCCGTATAGTGTCCTTACTGGCGGTCTAAATTCTTTTTGGCTTTTTTTTTGGCTTTTTTTACAAATGAAAGTAACGCTTAGACTGGCACATCAATTAATATAAAAAAAAATTACTGAGTAAGTCGTTAAATAATAATGTGTGGATAAATCAATAGCCGCCTATAGTTCCTAGGGATCTCTGAAGAGATTGAGAAAGAACAGAACTACTACAAACTCAAGCACGTCGTACAATGCGACTAATATGAGATTGTACATAGGGCTGGGAACGTCAGTATGTAAAAGAATAGCCACGGAAACCAGTACTGCAAGAACGTGTGAATACTTGGAGCACGCTCCCTGCGAGGGGATGAGCTGAAGTGGTGGCTCCATGATCTATAGGGAGTGCAATGGAAAACGACGATCATAATTATGATGACAACGATGATGATGATGATGACTATCATGACAATGATGAAGATGATTATGATGATTATGAAGATGATGATTATGATTATGGTGATTATGAAGATGATGATTATGATGATTATGAAGATGATGATTATGATTATGATGATTATGAAGATGATGATGATGATGATGATGATGATGATGATGATGATGATGATGATGATGATGATGATGATGATGATGATGATGATGATGATGATGATGATGATGATGATGATGATGATGATGATGATGATGATGATGATGATGATGACGACGATTATGATAATGATAAAGAAAAGAACTTACTGTGAAATCCAGGCTGTTCTTTTTGGTTGACATAGGTGATAAGTAAGATCTCCAAATATAATCCAAGAATAAGTAATATGTCTTCTCTTTTTGTCTAGGTAGCATGCCAGCTGGCGTAGGTAATGATGTCTTTCCACCACCTCATAATCCCTGTACTGTTAGAAATTCTGTTGTTGAACCAATTCTGTTGTTGCCTTTTTTCCGTGCCACGATGTCAAACTGTACAGTATCTTCTCTCTTTGTTGTTCTCGATATTTTATTTTCTTCAATCTTTCCTGTTGTCACGATATATTCCAGCTGAATAAGTCTATTATCACATATTAAGGACAAAGTTCCATAATAAAGGATCTCTGTAGTCTTGTCTCGTGACTCATTGTCTCGCATCCCGTCAGACTTACTGTGTCCACGAGGACAGCTAACAGTTTGACTGCTTCATGGCTGTGACGAAATCAGTCGTGTATTTTTTATAACTTTCATCCACTCCGGCAGTATCACTCCATTTCTTCATTTTTCTCACTCACCGTCCTATTATTCGGCATATTATATGCATCTTCATTATTCTTGCGATGACCGATCCCATACTGTTTACATTTCACTAAATGAACGTAGTATTATCAGGTTAATACGATTATTACGTAAGTCAGTCTGGCCACCTTTGAAAGAGACGTCAGTTGTTTGTGCAATGTGGTATCGCACGAACACACACAGAAAGCCAGATTGCTATCTAAGTAAGCCGCCTGAGTGACGCTCGAAAGCATCGGTGATAATTAGATAATTATTTCATCTGAGCCCTCTCGGTATCAGTATTGCCGATAATCTGTCTGGGAGAGACAATATTGGAAGGTGGCATCTGGGCATCAAATGAGTGGACAGATGGTGGTTATGAGTTTTGCACAACGTGCAAGCGGAAGTATTACAGCATTAGAAAGAGGTCACACGATGGAATTTTAAAATGTAATATTTTAAACACGCGGGGGAGAATTAAATTAAACACCCTTACCCATATATTTCAGAGCTTTCGATTGGATTGATTTGAGAAGACGGGATACACAATGGGTCTCCTTGGAAAATTCGTCGAAAGTACAATCTGAAATTTGAACTGAGAAATGAGAGATATAATCTAACGAAATCGGAGACACAAATCAGACTGCATCGCCACGTTAAGCCAGCAACTCACCAAAGCCAGAGAAAGAAAACGATCGGACTAAGGATTCCTAACTTATTAGTGTCAGATCAGAAGTATTTGGGCAACTTTAAAAGTTAAAAATAAACCCGCATATTTAAATACAGAGACTGGAAACTTAAAAAGACCCGGACAAAAGTAGTATTTGGGCAACTTTGAAACAAAAAAAGTAAACCCGCAATTATAAATACGAAGTCTGAATACCTAAGGAATCAGATCACCCGTCATAAGAGGATTACTAAAGTGTCCCAGGGAAAGTGATTCGCAGAACACCCGTCATAAGAGGACTACCAACATTTCCCAGACCAAGTGATTCGCAGAACACCCGCCACAAGATGATTACTACAATTTCCCAGACCAAGGGATTCGAAAGCATCTAAACTTAGTTGCTAGTGGCCATTCTAAACTGTGCGAGAAGACTGTATTCCCAAATGTTGGGGTAAGTGTAAACATTTATTTTACAAATGTGAATTTAATATGTTTTCTTGCTAAGTGGTTATATATACAAGGTATGAGGCTGGCAACCTCAACAAATGAAAGTAGTATATTCATAAACCACTACAGCAAGTGCTGGTGATTTTTTCTTGCTAGTCGTACAGAAGAGGCCACCCCAGACTCCGAGTGGAGCAGTTATGAGTGATGATTACATCATGTGTGCATCAAGTGTTTTATATCATTTTGTGAGATATATGCACCTTGTTACTTGTAAATATATTTACATCAATAGAGCTAATTCTCGCAAAAGGGAATTTCGCTGGATTTACACCAGCTGGGGCTTGAACGAGCTATAACCATTGCTTAATTCTTCACAGAAGGCGACGGACAGATATAAGTTAACAATTGCTCGGCCTTATGCAGCATTATTCTTGACTTCTGAATTATCTTGTGAAAACTCACTTGACGATAGAAGGCAGATATTTCTACATTTCCTTCCTTTACATGGCAAAATACTAGAGAGATAAAGAGTAAAGACGTTTTTTATGTTTGCTCTATATGACATTAATTTATAGTGTGTAAAAAAACTTTATGAAATTTTTCTAATTCCGTCTAAAAATATATGGTGGGAAATTATTATTTCAGTGTTCATTCCAAACAGTTATCGGTATGGTGCGTGTAGTGCGGTATGGTGCGCGTAGTGGGGTATTGTGCGCGTAGTGGGATTCATAATTTGGGCGGTGAATAATAAATATAAGGTAAAGGTGGTCCCATAGCAGATACTGTCATAGAGTGAAGTGTTAGAGACTTCAGTATACTAGGTCCATCATCGAGAGGTGAGGTGACGAGTTCCTTCCTCGCTGCCTTTTCCTTCCCTAACTCACGAGCAAAGTCGGGTACCCAATTACAGCTGGGTAGACTGGAGCGTGTCGATAACGTGACTTGAACCCGGCACTGTTGTCGCGAGAGACCAGCGCTGAAACCACTCTGTCAATCTGACGCTCAATAAATATCTACATCCCTGCCAAGAGTTATCTTGTGCACAGGTAGACACCTCTGACGACCCACTTTAGATACTCTTGAGTTTTGGCCACTGTTGGACCACTACTGCAAAGCAGGGGAAGCAATCCGTGACAAGGACTGATTACTTAATGAACTTGAGAAGTGACCACTGGTAGCTCCACACCATCATCAGCTGCAATCTCCATATCGAAGGTCGGCTGCAACGAGTCCTGAACGTCTTCAATCTCTTGCCTTAATGGTGCACTATGATAGACTCTTTCCTGTCCATCACTTGATGTTATCTTCCCACTTATAGCGCTGTTTTACTCTTGCACGTTTGCCTTCAACTCTTCATTCTATTATGACCTTCAGTAAGGTGTTACCTATTTTTATATGGTCAAAATGTTTTAGCTAATTTTGACGTCCTTCTTTAATTCTCTGTTCCTTCCCAACTTTTCTATGACCTCTTTATTTGTTCTCTTCTCTTTCCATGATGAAACATGCCCCATTCTTCCATATATTCACATCTCAAATGCCTCAATTGTGTTTTCTAATTGCTTGTTCATTGCCATTGTTTCTACACCATACAGTAATAAAGAATATGTGTCGATAGCACTTAATGATTATGTGTTGCCCGTATGTTATTGTTGTTCAGAATCGACATCATTGCACTCCGGGCAAACCCATAGGTGCTCATAAGAATAAGATTGTCATATACTGGTGGAAGAAACAGAAGCACTAAATCCAGTTCTTCCTTCCTTATTGCCTGGAAAGAGTTTGAAAATTCCAAAACCAGCCCCATGACATTCGAACATCTGCTGCAGTCCTGTCCACTATACAGCAGTGAAAGGAGTAGCGTATGGCAACAATCTACTTCTCTACATGAAAAACTGTTTGGTTATGTCATGGATCTTGAACTGACTACTGAGTTTATTAAAGTCATTAATGTAGAAGTCTGCGGGCTAACGGAGAAGACGAAACTCCCGAAATTCGTCGAGAGAAATACTGAGGGAGCTACTGCATTTCCAAACTTGTTTTATTGCTGTACGCATATTTTTTGACAAAACCAGTCACAGTGGCGTCAGGGGTAAGGGGCTTTTCCTAATTAAAATTGATCCAGTTTTGTCTAAGGTCAAACATGCTTCAAGACATATTCAACAGCCTTGCAATATTATACTGCAGTCTGGCCGAGAGAGTAGGGATCGAAGAGGGAAGGCAAACACGGTCCCCAAAAATGCCGTGCTGAAGTCGGATGTGTTGGCCGAAAGGCGCAAATATCGCAGCTCCGCTGTAATTGGACACAACGCAACCAATGTCCTTTTCAGGACGAACGAGGAAGAAGAGTAAGAAGAAGAAGTATAAAATTTAATGAAGCAAAAGACCTAAGCTTTGACAACATTTTGTACATGTTTGTGGAACAGAAAGAAAGAATATTTCTTTATAAATATAGTTTTATTGTTACATTTTTTATGTTAAAATATGGGTAATTAATATAGATATTTTTTAATACAGTGTAATAATAAATATTCTTGGTATCCAATCCGAAATAATCTTCCATCAAAATGACCCAAATCGGGCCTGCAGCTACTACGGCAGGCCCTAAGTAACACAATTCTTTCTTTATCTTTTCCGAGACCCCCAGTTACTACACGAACTATTTCTTATCTTAACGTCAATAAATTGACGCCGTCACCAATAAATCGTCTGTCCGATACCGTGGTCATAAACTAATACTTGGATACCACATGACCGTCTAGTCTCGCAGGGTGAGATCAACATACCAACACAAACAAACGCTCGCCGAACGCGATTTCCTAGAAAAAGTTCTTTACTTTGGGATCAAGTCAACACAGGAAGTGGAAAGCGATTAAAACCGGGTCATTGCGCATATCACGTGATGTCAAAAGCAGACGTGGAGATTGTCTATATCCGGTAGAATGAGTTTTATTTTGTCGGCGAGTTGGCTTGTACAAACGACCGTTGGTTTTTGTTTGTAGTAAATCTTGCTGGCTAGACTAGACTAATTACCTGAATCGATGAAGAACTCTGTTTGCCAATGTAATCGACGGTATCACAACGAATTTGTTACATCTTGTTCCTCGCGAAATAAAACAGAAACATTGGGGTTTTTTTGTATTTTTTTTTTTTTTTCGGTTTGGTTTAGTTTTTAATGACCATCTTCATTGTACACAGACAACTCTATAAGTGCTCCGATATCCTCTCTTAGATCACACAAGAGAATATCAGCACAGTTCATGAACTCCGTAGATCCAGCGAGCATACCAATGTGTGTATACAGAAAGCTCACATTCTGTACACATTTTTGCGATGGAACTGTTTCCTAATTTTTAAATGATGCCAGCGCAGCGGTCGAATGGCCTACTGTTTACCATCTCCAACTGCCGAGGGATTTTTAACTTGCACACTGAACCTCCTATTTTTTTCGCTCTTATCCGAGAAAACTGGGCATCCAATCTCACTACCCAGGAGATCAGGGAGGATTATGACATGGAATCCACTGATTCTAAAACAGAATGTCCACCAATTGTATTCCTGATTCTGGGAGCGAACATGATACCTGTGGAATTAGAGGCGGACCTCTTTGCCACTGCGACCCCCAGCTGGCTTGCACAACCGACCTTTCCTTTTTTGTTTGAACTAAATCTTGCTTCTAGACTAATTACCAGAATCGATGAAGAACTCTGTCTATCAAGGTAATCGACTGTATCACTACAAATTTGCTACATAGCGAAACAAAACAAAAAGTATAACAACAAACCAACAGATAAATTGACAAAATTAAATATTTTAGTCAATTCAATTTTTTTTTTCAGAGCCGGTGTTGCAGGCAGGTGTTACAGGTACCTAGGTACCGCTCACTGTACAGTGAACCTTACCTGCTAGGTAAAAAGCACTGAACTGGGGTAGGAATTACTTAACATTTTAAAGGTAAAAAAAAAAATCGGAAACCTGTAAATAATTATTATTAATGATGTATTGCATGTTTTGAGAAATGAATGTGCCAGTAAAACCAAGGCAATAATTCACGATAATTGCTTTTTTCTGCTTGGCAGTGTATAAATAAAGAGTATTAATGAAGTAAAACTGGATAGATGACATTCCTTCGAAAATAAGATCTGACCAACGATTCATCAGTATACGTCCAATCTGTTAAAAAATATGTATATTGCCTATTTAGTAACTATTATTACCAAAAGATTGGAGTTATCTACCCTTCCAAGATGGAGGTGAAATTCTTTTCTCACCTTAGAAGCCGAAAGAAAAACATCAGGAATGTGTATATTTCGATGGATAGTACCATGTTATGTTAAATTATAGAATAAAAGATACACCAGAGTATCTAGTGGTGTAGATATTTTCCTATAACTGACCTCGAAACCCTCGAATCGGTCGGTTGGATAGGAGGGTTGATCAGTGAGTTAACAATTCACTATCGTAAAACAAGCTATTGTTACCGAAACAGAACCAGGCTCGACAGTAAACATGACTCACTCTAATATCTTGGGGGCTAAGGAGATTTTAAAAATTGGATACTGGAATGTAAGAACTATGTATCAAGACGGAAAATTGGAAGAAGTAATAAAAGAAATGGATAATTATAAGTTGGACATATTGGGTGTCAGCGAGTGTAGATGGACGGGGAAGGGCATAAAATATATTTCAGAAGAAAAAAAGCAAATTATGTACTTTGGTAGTAATGATAATCGTCACACAGAGGGAGTAGCCATCTTAATGACACAGAAAGCAGCAGCATCGCTTATCAGCTGGGTACCTATCAATGAGAGGCTAATATTAGCTAGATTTCAGACACGATTTTTCAAGCTCTCAATTGTACAATGTTATGCACCAACTAACAACGCTCTTGATACCACAAAAGATGACTTCTATGAAGCACTTCTAAGTACCATCAACACAATACCCAAGCATGACATAATAGCAGTCATGGGCGATTTTAACGCCAAAGTAGGTGACAACAACGATGGAGTACAAAGATATCTCGGTACTCATGGCATAGGCTGTATGAATCAAAATGGCGAAAGACTTCTAGAACTTTGTGAAATATCAAACCTCGTTGTGGCAGACACCATCTTTCCACATAAGAATATCCACAAGATAACATGGAATTCACCTGATGGCAGAACTAAGAACCAGATAGATCACTTCTGCATAAGCGCAAAATTTCGCTCATCAGTTCAAGACGTCAGAGCATACAGAGGTGCAGAGATCGGAAGCGATCATAACCTCTGCATAGCTAAACTGAGAATTAAACTGAAGAAGTTATACCAACCGAATAAAAATAGAAGAATAGATGTACACAGACTGCAATCAAATGATATAAAGGAGGAATATAATGTCAAAATGAACAACTATTTCGATGCTTTAGGCAAAATTGACAACGATATCACCACCAAGACAATCGATACTAAATGGGAACAACTGAGAACAGCAATGACAGAAGCAGCAGTAGCGACCACCGGATACCTAGTACATAAAAAGAAAAAATGGATGAGAGAAGATACTTGGGATAAAATACAAGAAAGGAAAACAGCAAAACTTAAACTACTAGCGGCAAGTACACATAATGCAGTTGAATCTTGCAAACTAACTTATAACTTGTTAAATAAAGAAGTGAAGACAAAAACTCGAAAAGATAAAAGACATTTCATCAATGAACTGGCCGTAGAAGCTGAAAATGCTGCAAGAACTGGTAATAGTAGGTGCCTTTATCAAATTACAAAACAACTATGTCACCAGCCTACTGCTATGGAAACACCTGTTAAAGGTAAATTAGGGAATTCAATACCAACAGAAAAAGAACAAATGAAGAGATGGGCTGAGCACTTCATGGAGGTGCTAAACAGACCACCACCAACAGTAACACCTGATTTTAATAATGAAACACCCACAACCACCTTGCCAATAACTTGCGATGAATTCACGCTGGACGAGATCAAACAAGCCGTTAAAAGATTTAAAAATTTTAAAGCTGCTGGAGTTGACGAAATTTCAGGGGAAATGATGAAAGCAGTTAATGACAACAACCTCTTGAGAATTTTAGATATTATAAATGAAGTATGGAGAGAAGAACAACCACCACAACAATGGAAAGACAGTATTATTGTAAAGTTACCGAAGAAAGGTGATCTATCAGACTGTAATAACTGGCGTGGTATATCTCTATTATCAGTACCTGGAAAATTATTATGTTGCATGATGTTAGAAAGACTTAAATTGCATGCTGACGAAAAGATCAGAGAAGAACAAGCGGGTTTCAGGTGTCGTGGAATATTCTAATCCACATATATAAATTAAAACGTAAATGTAAAGCCTAACAAATAAATTTAATAAAAGGAAAGAAGAATGGTAAAGAACAGTGCTGTCACAATGACTGTACTCGAAATCCCCTTGTTTTCTACTTCGTCGGCAAATTGTAACGCTTTCACGTTGATAGTAAAAGCCTACTGTGTCGCTGCACGCTTTCTTCAATGAAACGTGTACTGTATTTCTTTGAAAAACCTTGAGATACGCAAGCTGATCAATGACCTAGATTTAATATTTCATTCATCCCATACACGGCGTAACTAAAAGACAGATAAAGCAGGAGAGAGAGAGGGACGAATGAAGGCAGGAAGCGTGCAACACTACACGCGTCGCGCGATTAATAGTAACGCAAATCCCACGTGTAAGGCCACTAGCAATAACTTTTTTTCATATAGTCAGTGAAAAAGAAACACTACTACTACAAGAATCAGGTTTAAAAATATGAAAAATGCTTATTAGGAAATATGAAATTCTACTGATTTACATCTAAGCTCCTGACTTTAATATGACATAACAGTGGAAAAGGCAGGACAGGTGGCGGTTCTAAACAACGAAAAGGAATAAAGAACAAATATACGACTATCTTTGGAAAACACATATTTTGAACGCAGCCACTTAGCTCTTTTAAATTTGTATATTTGGGTTCCTTAGGGTTTGCTGACAAAGAATATGTAAAACGTTACGCAAATAGTCTAGGAATTACCAAATTATAACCAAAATAAAATAGTGGGGGTGCCTGACAGCATGAAATCATTTCTGCTCATAAAATTTTTTTATAACGTGTTTGAAAAAACATTACGTTACAGAAATAGCCTACCATGTTAACTCCTATTTGATTGGAGCGCCACAAATGTAAGACTAAACACGATTGGTAGGGCTATAAATACTATCTTGTGTTGTCAGGGGAAACGTGAAAAGGAGTATTTTTTTTTGAAAAGATGGGTAGACATGGTTTCATTGGTTAGAGCTGCGAATATACACAATTCAGAGCGTCTGTTCCTTGCCACATCTTGTAATAAACCTACTAAGAAGCAGTGCGTTGAGCACCAGTGTATATTTTTTATAAAATAAAGCCTGGGACATCGGCAGATCGGAGTTGTGCTATATTCATTGCCAGTCAACGAAACTGTTTATTGTTTCCATAAATTGTGGTAAGCTTGAAATATTCAATATCTTTTAATGAAAATTGAATGTAAATTGATAATTTATGTCTGTATATATGTGTAGTTCAGTAGAGAACATGATGTAAAGCCTATAGAGCTCCAGCCTGAACAGAAGGTGTCGGAGGAAAGTAAAACTGCATGGAATGGCCAAACAGTACACTGACACCTAGATTATTGACTAGACAGAAATAATGCTGGAATTGCAGAGGCGTGGTAGCCATTAGGGAGGGAAATACTGGTATAAAGTATTTCAGATGAAGCTGACAGTTGGCCTAACGCTCTGAACTCAATGTTTGTGATGTATTGTGCTCAGTGTAGAAATAGAGTATAAATTGGTTTTGAAGTAGGAGGTACACCCTTCTTGTTTCAGGGACCGTGGTCTTAAAGTTATTGAGCAGCACCTGGTCAGAGCTTTGCTGAAGCCAGAGGTGGACAGCATACTCCTTGGTCCATATAGCAACCAGTGGGGTGGCTCCAGAACTCATTAAAGTAATCGAGCAGAGGAGTCTTTTACTGCAGTCATCACGAAAGATAAGAGAGTGTGGCCATGGAGCTCAACATTATGTACCCCCATCTTAAAATGACATTGTAAAGTAAAATTAAGAGGGGAATTTAATTGTTTTAATACCAGGAACTGAGAACATCTCCAATACTAGTTCCAATAGAAACAAACTATTGAAGTCATGATGACAAATACCAACAGAGCTTGAACAAAACAAAACCAGTATTACCTCATATTACTACTACACAACTGACACACATAGGATACTATTAATAATATATGTCATTACAAGATTCATATTGATAAATTCTGTACATATAACTTGTAATTAAAATTGATTGTGATTCCTGGTTCCCTTTGTATTTGAATCAGGACACATATACATTCATGACAGCACTGAATACATATTGTTATTTGAAAAGTTATCAGTGACTCCTTTAAGATATCCTCGTAGAGTGTTTTATGTATGTGAGTGTCACAGTGTTGTCAAGTGTGGTGGAATAAATTAAATTGTTTATCTGTCTGTTGTTGTTATGACTTACACTTCATCATACACATACCCTAGACATATAACGTAGTCATCACACTATTCCAGAATAATTCTGACTGAGGTATACATATGTGGCAGGCAGCAAGTAAGGTTATCTATAATACACTACTCTTATTAGATATAGATACCTTCACAGCTGATCTCAGTCAGTACACTAAGTCCCCTATAAATATTTATAACATCCCACTTTACCACATATATTGGGGTCTCGCTCTCGGGATTTTGAATCTTTCCCTATTAAAAATATTGGGGGTAATTCACTTCAGGGAATAATAAGAATTAAAAGGTATCCTTGGGTGAAAATAAATAAGGTTGAGCTCACAGTGCCTGTGTTGTCCTGAGTTAATTAGTCATAGATAAAATTGTTTAGTTACATATTTTAGACATCTATCTGTTAGACAATGGCGGACCTGGCAAAATTTCGATCTGCTGCTGTACAGACTGCGAAAGAGTTAGGAATGGACGGGCAGATTATGATTTCTTATGTCACTGCTGAATGTGACAAATATATTTGTCATGAAATATTCTAATCCACATATATAAATTATTAGGTAAATATGAAGCCTAACAAATAAAATTAATAAAGAAAAGAGCAATGGAAAAATAACAGTGCTGTCACAAAGAATGTACTCGAAATCCCCCTTGTTTTCTGCTACGTCTGCAAATTGTAATGCTTTCACGTTGATATAAAAGCTTACTGTATTATTACCCGCTTTCTTCAATGAAACGTGTGCTGTATTTCTTGGAAAAGCATTGAGAGGCCCTGCGTAATGACCTAAATTAATCCTAACATTAATTATATTACGTTACCAAAACGAACGAACAGATGGACAAAAGGATAAAGAGAGAGGGGAGGGCTGAACATCAGGAACGCATGCAACACGAGTCGCGCGATACACAAATGCTGCCATCACGCGTGTAAGTCTACATGCACTAATTGTTTTTCAGACGGACAGTGATAAAATACACTACCCTTTCCCAGAGTTAGGTTTATAAATCATAACAAACTCTTATTAGAAAAGATAACATTAGATGGGTTTACGGTTGAAAACATACAGTACCCAGACATCACATCTTCGAAACAGGAGGTAGAAAATACATATTTTGAACGCAGCCACGTAGCTCTTTTAAATTTGGATAATTGGGTTCCTTAGGGCTTGCTGACAAATAATATGTAAAACGTTACGCAAATAGTCCAGGAATTAATAAATTATAACCAAAATAAAATAGTGGGGATGCCTGACAACACAAAATCATTTCTGCTCATAAAATTTTTTATAACGTGTTTGAAAAAACCTTACGTTTCAGAAATAGCCTACCATGTAAACTCCAAATTGATTGGAGCGCAACAAATGAAAGCCTAACCACGATTGGTCGGACTATAAATACTATCTTTCGTTGTTGGGGGAAACGGGGAAAGGTAACATTTTTTCAAACACTTGTCGAAACGGGGCTCATTGGTCAGACTCGCTGATATACACACTTGGGAGCGTTAGTTCGAAACCACTTGTTTAAATACGCTTGATAAAGCATCAGTGCGTTGAAGCCAGCTTATATTTGGCTCAATAAAAGCCTGGAAGATAAGCAGATGGGAATTTGTGCCAGTTTGTGCCAGAATTCATTGCTAATCAACGTATCTGTGTTTATTCGTATGAATTGTGGTAAGCTTGAACCATTCAATATCTTTTAATGAAAATTGAATGTGAATTGTTGATTTATGCCTGTATATATATGTGTAGTTCAGTGGCAAACGTGAGGTAAAGCCTGTAATGCTCCAGCCTGAACAGAGGGTGTCGGAGAAAAGTCAAACGGCATGGAATGGCCAAACAGTACACTGACACCTAGATGATTGACTAGAAAGAAATAATGCTGGAATTGCAGAGGCGTAGTAACCATTAAGAAGGGTAATACTGGAATAAAGTATTTCAAATGAAGCTGACAGTTGGCCTAATGCTCTGAACTCAATGTTTGTGCTGTGTTGTGATCAGTGTAACAAGAGAGTTTAAGTTAGTTATGAAGTAGAAGGTACATCCTTCTTGATTTCAGGGACAGTGGTCTTGATGGTACTGAACAGCACCTGGTCAGAGCTTTGCTGAATCCAGTGTCGGACAGCATACTCCTTGGTCTTTTTAGCTATCAGTGAGGTGTCTCCTGAGCCCAGAGGAGAATTCGAGCAGAGGAGTCCTTTCCTGCCGCCATCACGCCAGATAAGCTAACTTGGCCAGCTGAGCTCAACATTATGTCCCCTCATCTTGAAATGACTTTATAAAATTAACATTAAGAGGGGAATTTACTTGTCTTAATATCAGGAACTGAGAACATCTCCAATAATAGTCCCAAAAGACAAACTATTGAAGTCATGATGACAAATACCAACAGAGCTTGAACAAAACAAAACCAGTATTACCTCATATTACCACTACACAACTGACACACATAGGATATTTTTAATAATATATGTCACTACAATATTCATATTGATAAAGTCTGTACATATACTTGTAGTTAAAATTGATTGTGATTCCTGGTTCCTTTGTATTTGAATCAGGACACAAATACATTATTGACAAAACTGAATACATATTGTTATTTGAAAAGTTACGAGTGACTTCTTTAAGATATTCTCATAGAGTGTTATATGTATGTGAGTGTCACAGTGTTGTCAAGTGTAGTGGATTAAATTAAATTGTTTATCTGTCTGTTGTTGTGACTTACACTTCATCATACACATACCCTAGACACATAACGTAGTCATCACACTATTCCAGAATAAGTCTGACTGAGATATATAGATATGTGGTAGCAAGTAAGGTTATATATATAATACACTACTCTTATTAGATATATATATACCTTCACAGCTGATCTCAGTCAGTACACTAAGTCCCCTATAAATATTTATAACATCCCACATCACCACATATATTGGGGTCTCGCTCTTGGGATTTTGAATCTTTCCCTATTAAAAATATTGGGGGTAATTCACTTCAGGGAATATAAGAATTAAAAGGTATCCTTGGGTGGAATTAAATAAGGTTGAGCTCACGGTGCCTGTGTTGTCCATTAGAGATTGAATTGTTGGTTAGACATTGTATAAATTTACATAATAGACAATGGCGGACCTGGCCAAATTTCGATCTGCTGCGGTTCAGACTGCAAAAGAGTTAGGATTAGATGGGCAAGTTATGGTTGCCTATGTCACGACGGAATGTGACAAATTTATTGAACGTGAAGAAAGAAGGTTTGAAGCCGAAAGAAAGTTAGAGGCTGACAAGGAAATTAAGAGGTTGCAGATTGAGGCTGAGGCTAAGAAATTGGAGGCAGAAAGAGAAGACAAACGATTGGCTGCAGAAAGGGAAGAGAAGAGATTAGCTGCAGAAAGGGAAGCAGAAAAGGAGGAGAAAAGATTACAAAGGGAACATGAATTACGACTAAGGGAGTTTGAGTTTCAAGGCCATGCTCCTGAAAATGGTGCCAGCCCCTTTGCCTCTGATGCTACGGTTACTCAAGGAGCCTCAACCTCAGCTATGAATTTTCATTTAGATCATTTTGTTGAGAAAGACGATGATATTGAGAGCTACCTAAATAGGTATGAGCTATTAGCTACCACGTATGGGTTAGAGAGAGAAAGGTGGAGCTTAAAGTTATCTCAGGGACTTCGTGGGGCAGCTTATGAAGTTTTTGCAAAAATGAGCAGAAGTGATCAGGAAAATTATGACATGCTAAAGCAGGCTCTTTTGTTAAGGTATGAAAAGAATGCAGAGTTTTACAGGAAAAAATTTAGGAATGCTAAACTACTGTCAGGTGAAACCTATCACCAGTTCTCTGCACGAATAGAGACATACTTGGAGAAATGGACTTCTCTGGGGAAAACCCAAGATCTTAAGGAAATGGTCCTTATAGAGCAACTAAGAGAGTCCATGGCTCCAGACCTGAGAAAGTTTCTCATGGAACAAGGTGCAGAGAGGCTGGGTGAGTTGCTAAATGTTGCTGAAAGGTATCAAGCAGCTCAAGCAGAGGTAACAGGTAATAAAAAGAAACAGGTGGATAACTTTAGGGCACCACAGAACTTTAATAAATTTGATCCTAAGGATCAAAATAAAGGTAAGCACCAATTTGATAGGCCACGGTATGAAAATAAAAATAAATTCCCACAATTCGATGAAAGGAAATATGATCAAAGAAAATCTTTCAACCAAGGAAAAAGGTGGTGTAAAAATTGTCAGATGGACAATCATGACACTGACCGTTGCAGAAGGAAACCTGTGTATATGGCAACCCTTCAGGTCAGGTCGACCTCAAGACAGGAGGAGGATATTATGTTGGATACCACTCCAGAAGAGATGAGGAAGGCACAGGCTGGGGATAAAACACTCAAGCCTTGTTTCAGAAAATTGTCAACTTGTCATACAACTCCAGGCAAGGGAGATTTTTACATGAAAAACAAGTTGATGTATAGGAAGACTGGAACTAGATCCAAAGGTCACGGACAGCTGGTACTTCCTAAAAGATACAGGACAGAATTAATAAGGAGCCTACATGTGAAACCAGATGGGGACCATGAGAAGATAGGTACCATCATTCAAAAGGTGGCTCACAATTATTATTGGCCCAAAGCAAGATGGGACATTGAGAATTTTGTAGAAAGGTGTAGCATAGCACATGAGGGAACACCCACAAGTGGGAACATTGATCAGGACCTGGACACGCCAAGGGGCAAAATTAGGCCTGACAATAAAAAGAAATATAGATTTGATAAAGTGGACCAAATGGAATGGGAAGCCCCTTTTCACGGACAAGCTTCACTTAACTGTTTTACAATGGCCACTATGCGGAGAGTGCAAAAAGATGTCTTACCCCAGGATAAGCCGAAAATCCCTCAATCGGACTTAAACAAACTGGAGGAAGAGGATGTAGAGAGGAAATCTCTCATCAAGAATTTTAAGTGGGGAGAAAGCCCCAAAAGAAAAATTGGTAGCGGTCGTTTTGTGAATGATAATTCTGGGAGGAAAAATCATCACTATAAAGCTTCGAGTGGAAGAGACCATACCGGTGCATGGACAAATAGGTCCACACAATTAAAGGTCCATATGTAGCTTTGTTAAGAACGTGGACTGATGAAAAGGCAGAGGAAAACATTACATCTTCATACCAATATGTGAATGAGCTGACCACTCGGTTGAAAACTGGCTGGAAACTTGCCAATGAAAATTTGAAACAAGCCAGGAAGAAACATGCTGCCTATTATAACAGGAAGGCGAAAGACAGAAATTTGGCTGTGGGAGAGAAAGTACTGCTTCTTTTGCCCGGGAGTCAGAATAAGTTACAAATTGGATGGCAGGGTCCATATACAGTTTTAGAGAAGGTGTCTAGAACAAATTATAAGATAGATAAGAAGGGGAAAGAAAAAATCTATCATGTGAATCTCCTGAAGAAATATTTGGAAAGAGAACATCAGGAAGAGACACACTTGTTGACCTTGTCCATCGCCATGGAGATGAAAAAGGAACCACTTTCATCATTTGAATATCCATTACACCCCTGTGAGACAGCAGCACAGGTGAAAATCAGTACACATTTAACGAAAACTCAGAAAGAGAGAGTGCAACAGGTTCTAAATAATCATGCAGAGGTGTTAACAGACCGACCAGGGCATACAAACCTATTGGAATATGATATGAAACTGATAGACCCCACACCTGTCTGTATGAAACCATATTCGATTCCGTTTGCTAAGGAGAAAGCTTTGAAGGAAGAGATAGACTATCTGTTGAAGGAAGGAATTATTTCGCACAGTGAGTCTTCGTATAGTTCCGGTGTTGTACTTTTAAGGAAGCCCTCTGGAGAACATAGACTCTGTATAGATTACAGGAGACTGAATGCTATTACAGAAGGACAGGTGGATCCATTGCCGGATACAAATCAGCTGTTTGCCAGACTAAATAAAGCTAAATATTTCTCAAAAGTGGATCTGAGTAAAGGATACTATCAGATTCCAGTAAAGCCTGAGGTTAGACCATACCTAGCTTTTAGTACCTCAGAAGGACACTATGAGTTTAATAGATTGCCATTTGGATTGAAGAATGCGCCTAGTGTCTTCTCTAGAATGATGAGAAAATTATTGGATCCTCTGAATAATCCCTGTATAACAAATTTTATGGATGATATCCTTATAGCAACAGAAACATTTGAGGAACACATTGACTCTCTGAACATGCTGTTTGATCGACTTAGGGAGGCAAATTTAACAGCCCGACCAACCAAATGTTGCGTTGGATGTAAAGAATTGGAATTTTTGGGACACACAGTTTATCAGGGAAATATGACCCCTGACCCAAAGAATTTAGAAAAACTACAGAAAGCCCCGAGACCACAAACCAAGAAGGACGTGAGATCCTTTGTCTCATTATGTGGTTTCTACCAGAAGTATATCAAAAACTTTAATTCCATATGTGCACCGTTAACTGAATTGACACGTAAAGGACTTCCAGATCGCATTACATGGACACCACAATGTGAAATGACTTACCAAGAATTGAAGGAAAAGCTCACAAGTAAACCCATTTTGAAATTACCTGACTTAAGTCAAGAATTCATAGTAAGGACGGATGCAAGTAATATTGGGTTAGGTGCAACTCTACTACAGAAATCAGATGCATTGGATGGGGAATTAAGCCCAGTGGCATATGCTAGCAGAAAGTTGAATAAAGCTGAAATCAACTACTCAACTAGCGAAAAAGAATGTCTTGCAGTAATATGGGCAATAAAGAAATTCAATATTTATCTATATGGGAAGGCATTTAAGTTGCAAACAGATCACAAACCTTTATCGTTTCTAGCACAGGCTAAGCATGAGAACTCTAGGTTACTCCGATGGTCTTTGCTTCTGGCTCCATATAATTTTAGCATTGAGTATATATCTGGAAAAACCAATTTGGGAGCGGATTTTTTAAGCCGCCATCCGTGTGATGAGAATCACCGTAAACACCAGAAATAATAATAAATTTCTCTATGTGTATATAGAATAAAGGACTGACATATAATGTCTGTTTTAAGAGGGGAGGTGTCGTGAAATATTCTAATCCACATATATAAATTATCAAGTAAATATAAAGCCTAATAAATAAATATAATAAATAAAGGAAGAAGAATGGTAAAGAACAGTGCTGTCACAATGACTGTACTCGAAATCCCCCTTGTTTTCTGCTTCGTCTGCAAATTGTAACGCTTTCACGTTGATAGTAAAAGCTTACTGTATTATTACCCGCTTTCTTCAATGAAACGTGTGCTGCATTTCTAAGAAAAACATTGAGAGGCCCTGCGTAATGACCTAAATTAATCCTAACATTAATTATACTGCGTTACCAAAACGAACGAACAGATGGACAAAAGGATAAAGAGAGAGGGGAGGGCTGAAAATCAGGAACGCATGCAACACGCGTCGCGCGATACACAAATGCTGCCATCACGCGTGTAAGTCTACATGCACTAATTGTTTTTCAGACGGACAGTGATAAAATACACTACCCTTTCCCAGAGTTAGGTTTATAAATCATAACAAACTCTTATTAGAAAAGATAACATTAGATGGGTTTACGGTTGAAAACATAACAGTACCCAGACATCACATCTTCGAAACAGGAGGTAGAAAATACATATTTTGAACGCAGCCACGTAGCTCTTTTAAATTTGGATAATTGGGTTCCTTAGGGCTTGCTGACAAATAATATGTAAAACGTTACGCAAATAGTCCAGGAATTAATAAATTATAACCAAAATAAAATAGTGGGGATGCCTGACAACACAAAATCATTTCTGCTCATAAAATTTTTTATAACGTGTTTGAAAAAACCTTACGTTTCAGAAATAGCCTACCATGTAAACTCCAAATTGATTGGAGCGCAACAAATGAAAGCCTAACCACGATTGGTCGGACTATAAATACTATCTTTCGTTGTTGGGGGAAACGGGGAAAGGTAACATTTTTTCAAACACTTGTCGAAACGGGGCTCATTGGTCAGACTCGCTGATATACACACTTGGGAGCGTTAGTTCGAAACCACTTGTTTAAATACGCTTGATAAAGCATCAGTGCGTTGAAGCCAGCTTATATTTGGCTCAATAAAAGCCTGGAAGATAAGCAGATGGGAATTTGTGCCAGTTTGTGCCAGAATTCATTGCTAATCAACGTATCTGTGTTTATTCGTATGAATTGTGGTAAGCTTGAACCATTCAATATCTTTTAATGAAAATTGAATGTGAATTGTTGATTTATGCCTGTATATATATGTGTAGTTCAGTGGCAAACGTGAGGTAAAGCCTGTAATGCTCCAGCCTGAACAGAGGGTGTCGGAGAAAAGTCAAACGGCATGGAATGGCCAAACAGTACACTGACACCTAGATGATTGACTAGAAAGAAATAATGCTGGAATTGCAGAGGCGTAGTAACCATTAAGAAGGGTAATACTGGAATAAAGTATTTCAAATGAAGCTGACAGTTGGCCTAATGCTCTGAACTCAATGTTTGTGCTGTGTTGTGATCAGTGTAACAAGAGAGTTTAAGTTAGTTATGAAGTAGAAGGTACATCCTTCTTGATTTCAGGGACAGTGGTCTTGATGGTACTGAGCAGCACCTGGTCAGAGCTTTGCTGAATCCAGTGTCGGACAGCATACTCCTTGGTCTTTTTAGCTATCAGTGAGGTGTCTCCAGAGCCCAGAGGAGAATTCGAGCAGAGGAGTCCTTTCCTGCCGCCATCACGCCAGATAAGCTAACTTGGCCAGCTGAGCTCAACATTATGTCCCCTCATCTTGAAATGACTTTATAAAATTAACATTAAGAGGGGAATTTACTTGTCTTAATATCAGGAACTGAGAACATCTCCAATAATAGTCCCAAAAGACAAACTATTGAAGTCATGATGACAAATACCAACAGAGCTTGAACAAAACAAAACCAGTATTACCTCATATTACCACTACACAACTGACACACATAGGATATTTTTAATAATATATGTCACTACAATATTCATATTGATAAAGTCTGTACATATACTTGTAGTTAAATTGATTGTGATTCCTGGTTCCTTTGTATTTGAATCAGGACACAAATACATTATTGACAAAACTGAATACATATTGTTATTTGAAAAGTTACGAGTGACTTCTTTAAGATATTCTCATAGAGTGTTATATGTATGTGAGTGTCACAGTGTTGTCAAGTGTAGTGGATTAAATTAAATTGTTTATCTGTCTGTTGTTGTGACTTACACTTCATCATACACATACCCTAGACACATAACGTAGTCATCACACTATTCCAGAATAAGTCTGACTGAGATATATAGATATGTGGTAGCAAGTAAGGTTATATATATAATACACTACTCTTATTAGATATATATATACCTTCACAGCTGATCTCAGTCAGTACACTAAGTCCCCTATAAATATTTATAACATCCCACATCACCACATATATTGAACGAGAAGAAAGAAGATTAGAAAAAGAGGCCGAAAGAAAGATTGAGGCTGAGGCTAAGAGGTTGCAGATTGAGGCTGAGGCTAAGAGGTTGCAGATTGAGGCTGAGGCTAAGAGGTTGCAGATTGAGGCTGAGGCTAAGAGGTTGCAGATTGAGGCTGACAAAGAGGCTAAAGCATTGGAGGCAGAAAGAGAAGACAAAAGATTAGCAGCAGAAAGGGAAGCCGAGGAAAGAAGACAGGCTGCAGAAAGGGAAGACAAGAGATTAGCTGCAGAAGGGAAGCAGAAGATAAGAGATTACAAAGGGAACATGAGTTACGACTAAGGGAGTTTGAGTTTCAAGGCCATGCTCCTGAAAATGGTGCCAGTCCCTTTGCCTCTGATGCCACTGCTAGCCAGGGAGCCTCAACCTCAGCTATGAATTTTCATTTAGATCATTTTGTTGAGAAAGACGATGATATTGAGAGCTTTTTAAATAGATACGAACTATTAGCTACCACGTATGGGTTAGAGAGAGAAAGGTGGAGCTTAAAGTTATCTCAAGGACTTCGCGGGGCAGCTTATGAAGTTTTTGCAAAAATGAGCAGAGGTGATCAGGAAAATTATGACATGCTAAAGCAGGCTCTTTTGTTAAGATATGAAAAGAATGCAGAATTTTATAGGAAAAAATTTAGGAATGCTAAACTACTGTCAGGTGAAACCTATCACCAGTTCTCTGCACGAATAGAGACATACTTGGAGAAATGGACTTCTCTGGGGAAAACCTAAGATCTTAAGGAAATGGTCCTTATAGAGCAATTAAGAGAGTCCATGGCTCCAGACCTGAGAAAGTTTCTCATGGAACAAGGTGCAGAGAGGCTGGGTGAGTTGCTAAATGTTGCTGAAAGGTATCAAGCAGCTCAAGCAGAGGTAACAGGTAATAAAAAGAAACAAGTGGATAACTTTAGGGCACCACAGAACTTTAATAAATTTGATCCTAGGGATCAAAACAAAGGTAAGCACCAGTTTGATAGGCCACGGTATGAAAATAAAAATAAAACCCCACAATTCGATGAAAGGAAATATGATGAAAGAAAATCTTTCAACCAAGGAAAAAGGTGGTGTAAGAATTGTAAGATGAACAATCATGACACTGACTATTGCAGAAGGAAACCTGTGTATATGGCCACCCTTCAGGTCAGGTCGACCTCAAGACAGGAGGAGGATATTCTGTTGGATACCACTCCAGAAGAGATGAGGAAGGCACAGGCTGGGGATAAAACACTCAAGCCTTGTTTCAGGAAATTGTCAACTTCTCATACAACTCCAGGCAAGGGAGATTTTTACATGAAAAACAAGTTGATGTATAGGAAGACTGGAGCTAGATCCAAAGGTCAGGGACAGCTGGTACTTCCTAAAAGATATAGGGCAGACTTAATAAGGAGCCTACATGTGAAACCAGATGGGGACCATGAGAAGATAGGTACTATCATTCAAAAGGTGGCTCACAATTATTATTGGCCCAAGGCAAGATGGGACATTCAGAATTTTGTAGAAAGGTGTAGCATAGCACATAAGGGAACACCCTTTGAGAGAGTTGCCGTGGATCTTGTGGGACCTCTCACCCGAACCAAGAGAAGGAACAGCTACATTCTGACTCTGGTGGACACTTGTTCTATGTGGGGAGAGGCAGTAGCCCTGTCATCGATTGATTCTAAACATGTGGCAGAGGCATTGCTCACAATTTTCACAAGGTTAGGCTTTCCCAATCAAATCTTGACTGATAATGGCTCTCAGTTCAAGGGGAAACTAACTGAAGAAGTTTTCAGGATCTTCCAGGCCAAACACTTCCATTGTAGTGTGTACCATCCCCAAGAGAACGGCCAAGTGGAAAGATTTAACGGCACGTTGATGTCGATCCTGAGAAAGTTGGCACACGAAAAACCAGATACATGGGACCAGTACCTGCACGCCGCCCTCTTTGCTTATCGGGAGGTACCCCATAGTTCAACCGGTATGGCCCCGGCAACATTATTGTTTGGAAGGCCAATAAAAGGTCCACTCGAAGCTTTGTTAAGAACGTGGACTGATGAAAAGGCAGAGGAAAACATTACATCTTCATACCAATATGTGAATGAGCTGACCACTCGTTTAAAAACTGGCTGGAAACTTGCCAATGAAAATTTGAAACAAGCCAGGAAGAAACATGCTGCCTATTATAACAGGAAGGCGAAAGACAGAGATTTGGCTGTGGGAGAGAAGGTACTGCTTCTTCTCCCCGGGAGTCAGAATAAGTTACAGATTGGATGGCAAGGTCCATATACAGTTTTAGAGAAGGTGTCTAGAACAAATTATAAGATAGATAAGAAGGGGAAAGAAAAAATCTATCATGTGAATCTCCTGAAGAAATATTTGGAAAGAGAACATCAGGAAGAGACACATGGAGATGAAAAAGGAACCACTTTCATCATTTGAATATCCATTACACCCCTGTGAGACAGCAGCACAGGTGAAAATCAGTACACATTTAACGAAAACTCAGAAAGAGAGAGTGCAACAGGTTCTAGATACCCATACAGAGGTGTTAACAGACCGACCTGGGCATACAAACCTATTGGAATATGATATGAAACTGATAGACCCCACACCTGTCTGTATGAAACCATATTCGATTCCGTTTGCTAAGGAGAAAGCTTTGAAGGAAGAGATAGACTATTTGTTGAAGGAAAGAATTATTTCACACAGTGAATCTTCGTATAGTTCCGGTGTTGTACTCTTAAGGAAGCCCTCTGGAGAACATAGACTCTGTATAGATTACAGGAGACTGAATGCTATTACAGAAGGACAGGTGGATCCATTGCCGGATACAAATCAATTGTTTGCCAGGCTAAATAAAGCTAAATATTTCTCAAAAGTGGATCTGAGTAAAGGATATTATCAGATTCCAGTAAAGCCTGAGGTTAGACCATACCTAGCTTTTAGTACCTCAGAAGGACACTATGAGTTTAATAGATTGCCATTTGGATTGAAGAATGCGCCTAGTGTCTTCTCTAGAATGATGAGAAAATTATTGGACCCTCTGAATAATCCATGTATAACAAATTTTATGGATGATATCCTTATAGCAACAGAAACATTTGAGGAACACATTGACTCTCTGAATATGCTGTTTAATCGACTTAGGGAAGCAAATTTAACAGCCCGACCAACCAAATGTTGCGTTGGATGTAAAGAATTGGAATTTTTGGGACACACAGTTTATCAGGGAAACATGACCCCTGACCCAAAGAATTTAGAGAAACTAAAGAAAGCCCCGAGACCACAAACCAAGAAGGACGTGAGATCCTTTGTCTCATTATGTGGTTTCTACCAGAAGTATATCAAAAACTTTAATTCCATATGTGCACCGTTAACTGATTTGACACGTAAAGGACATCCAGATCGCATTACATGGACACCACAATGTGAAATGGCTTACCAAGAATTGAAGGAAAAGCTCACAAGTAAACCTATTTTGAAATTACCTGACTTAAGTCAAGAATTCATAGTAAGGACGGATGCCAGTAATATTGGGTTAGGTGCAACTCTACTACAGAAATCAGATGCATTGGATGGGGAATTAAGCCCAGTGGCATATGCTAGCAGAAAGTTGAATAAAGCTGAAATCAACTACTCAACTAGCGAAAAAGAATGTCTTGCAGTAATATGGGCAATAAAGAAATTCAATATTTATCTGTATGGGAAGGCATTTAAGTTGCAAACGGATCACAAACCTTTATCGTTTCTAGCCCAGGCTAGGCATGAGAACTCTAGGTTACTCCGATGGTCCTTACTTTTGGCTCCATATAATTTTAGCATTGAGTATATATCTGGAAAAACAAATTTGGGAGCGGATTTTTTAAGCCGCCATCCGTGTGATGAGAATCACCGTAAACCCCAGAAATAATAATAAATTTCTCTATGTGTATATAGAATAAAGGACTGACAAATAATGTCTGTTTTAAGAGGGGAGATGTCGTGGAATATTCTAATCCACATATATAAATTAAAACGTAAATGTAAAGCCTAACAAATAAATTTAATAAAAGGAAAGAAGAATGGTAAAGAACAGTGCTGTCACAATGACTGTACTCGAAATCCCCTTGTTTTCTACTTCGTCGGCAAATTGTAACGCTTTCACGTTGATAGTAAAAGCCTACTGTGTCGCTGCACGCTTTCTTCAATGAAACGTGTACTGTATTTCTTTGAAAAACCTTGAGATACGCAAGCTGATCAATGACCTAGATTTAATATTTCATTCATCCCATACACGGCGTAACTAAAAGACAGATAAAGCAGGAGAGAGAGAGGGACGAATGAAGGCAGGAAGCGTGCAACACTACACGCGTCGCGCGATTAATAGTAACGCAAATCCCACGTGTAAGGCCACTAGCAATAACTTTTTTTCATATAGTCAGTGAAAAAGAAACACTACTACTACAAGAATCAGGTTTAAAAATATGAAAAATGCTTATTAGGAAATATGAAATTCTACTGATTTACATCTAAGCTCCTGACTTTAATATGACATAACAGTGGAAAAGGCAGGACAGGTGGCGGTTCTAAACAACGAAAAGGAATAAAGAACAAATATACGACTATCTTTGGAAAACACATATTTTGAACGCAGCCACTTAGCTCTTTTAAATTTGTATATTTGGGTTCCTTAGGGTTTGCTGACAAAGAATATGTAAAACGTTACGCAAATAGTCTAGGAATTACCAAATTATAACCAAAATAAAATAGTGGGGGTGCCTGACAGCATGAAATCATTTCTGCTCATAAAATTTTTTTATAACGTGTTTGAAAAAACATTACGTTACAGAAATAGCCTACCATGTTAACTCCTATTTGATTGGAGCGCCACAAATGTAAGACTAAACACGATTGGTAGGGCTATAAATACTATCTTGTGTTGTCAGGGGAAACGTGAAAAGGAGTATTTTTTTTGAAAAGATGGGTAGACATGGTTTCATTGGTTAGAGCTGCGAATATACACAATTCAGAGCGTCTGTTCCTTGCCACATCTTGTAATAAACCTACTAAGAAGCAGTGCGTTGAGCACCAGTGTATATTTTTTTATAAAATAAAGCCTGGGACATCGGCAGATCGGAGTTGTGCTATATTCATTGCCAGTCAACGAAACTGTTTATTATTTCCATAAATTGTGGTAAGCTTGAAATATTCAATATCTTTTAATGAAAATTGAATGTAAATTGATAATTTATGTCTGTATATATGTGTAGTTCAGTAGAGAACATGATGTAAAGCCTATAGAGCTCCAGCCTGAACAGAAGGTGTCGGAGGAAAGTAAAACTGCATGGAATGGCCAAACAGTACACTGACACCTAGATTATTGACTAGACAGAAATAATGCTGGAATTGCAGAGGCGTGGTAACCATTAGGGAGGGAAATACTGGTATAAAGTATTTCAGATGAAGCTGACAGTTGGCCTAACGCTCTGAACTCAATGTTTGTGATGTATTGTGCTCAGTGTAGAAATAGAGTATAAATTGGTTTTGAAGTAGGAGGTACACCCTTCTTGTTTCAGGGACCGTGGTCTTAAAGTTATTGAGCAGCACCTGGTCAGAGCTTTGCTGAAGCCAGAGGTGGACAGCATACTCCTTGGTCCATATAGCAACCAGTGGGGTGGCTCCAGAACTCATTAAAGTAATCGAGCAGAGGAGTCTTTTACTGCAGTCATCACGAAAGATAAGAGAGTGTGGCCATGGAGCTCAACATTATGTACCCCCATCTTAAAATGACATTGTAAAGTAAAATTAAGAGGGGAATTTAATTGTTTTAATACCAGGAACTGAGAACATCTCCAATACTAGTTCCAATAGAAACAAACTATTGAAGTCATGATGACAAATACCAACAGAGCTTGAACAAAACAAAACCAGTATTACCTCATATTACTACTACACAACTGACACACATAGGATACTATTAATAATATATGTCATTACAAGATTCATATTGATAAATTCTGTACATATAACTTGTAATTAAAATTGATTGTGATTCCTGGTTCCCTTTGTATTTGAATCAGGACACATATACATTCATGACAGCACTGAATACATATTGTTATTTGAAAAGTTATCAGTGACTCCTTTAAGATATCCTCGTAGAGTGTTTTATGTATGTGAGTGTCACAGTGTTGTCAAGTGTGGTGGAATAAATTAAATTGTTTATCTGTCTGTTGTTGTTATGACTTACACTTCATCATACACATACCCTAGACATATAACGTAGTCATCACACTATTCCAGAATAATTCTGACTGAGGTATACATATGTGGCAGCAAGTAAGGTTATCTATAATACACTACTCTTATTAGATATAGATACCTTCACAGCTGATCTCAGTCACTACACTAAGTCCCCTATAAATATTTATAACATCCCACTTTACCACATCAGGCCGAAACGATCATGTATTGATCAAATATTCACACTAAGAACAATTATAGAAGAATCAGTGCAAAGGCAATCGCCACTTATTATCACCTTCGTCGATTTTCAAAAAGCCTTTGATAGTCTACACCGCCCATCATTGTGGAAGATACTTACAATCTATGGTTTTCCAACAAAATATGTGAATATAATCAAAGCGCTATATGACAATGCAAGATGTTGTGTTAGAACAAATAAAGGGAATACAGAATGGTTTACAGTAGAAACAGGGGTGAAACAAGGCTGTATTATGTCACCACTACTTTTTGGAATAGCTATTGATTGGGTTATGAGAAACTATACCCACAATGAACAATTAGGTATAAAATGGACAAATGGAAAATTCCTGGGGGACCTGGATTTCGCAGATGATGTAGCATTCTTAAGTTCAACACCAAGACAATCCCAAGAAGCAATAAATAATTTGTGTCATCTCTCGGTTAAAATAGGTCTCCAAATAAATGCCTCTAAAACTAAAGCTATGAACTTTTCTAACGAGACCTTTGATATCATCTTGAACGGGGAAAAAAAACTACAGAAAGTTGAAAGTTTCAATTATTTAGGCAGTAAAATGACTCAGGATGGTGACACAACAAGAGAAATCCATACTAGAATTGCTTTGGCAGCTAGCGCCTTCAATAGATTATCTAACATTTGGAAATTACGATCATTGAATATACATACCAAGCTTTGTCTGTTTAATTCAAATGTTATATCAGTGTTAACATACGGCTGTGAGAGTTGGAAAATAACAAAATCATTGGAGAACAAGCTGAATACATTCGAGAACAAATGTCTTAGAAAACTCATGAACATCAGTTGGAAAGAATTCAAGACTAATCGACAAATAAGAGAAGACTCTAAGCAGAAATATGTCTCCGACTATATAAGGAAAAGACGATGGTCATATATCGGTCATGTCCTACGAATGCAAAACAACAGAATACCACTACAGGCGCTCACTTGGGTTCCTGAGGGTAAGAGGAAAAAAGGAAGACCAAAAGAAACACTCAGAAGAACAATAATAAGAGAAGGAAGAACGTTGGGCCTAAATAATGTGCAAGAGCTAAGAGGAGTGGCGTCACAACGAACAACCTGGAGAGCACTGGTTTCTGCCTTATGCGCCGTGTTTGGTGCTTAAAGAATTTATTATTATTATTACCAAAAGATCATTAAAAACTATTTTTTACCTTAATATAAAAAGTAAATAATTCAAACCGCCATCTGCTCGCATTGTGAAATAAACATTCTCTTTGGCCAGAACGTACTTAATCGCGGTGCGACAGACGAATCTTTTTTCGTCCGTAATAAGTTTAATTGTAATCGAGTTCAAGTTTTTGTAGATAGGTAGGTGTTTTGAATTACGATACAAGAGTACATTGTAGCGGGAGGCTATTTAAAATTATTTATTTATGTAAGAGTATGCCAGTAAAGAGTTCTGACCTTACAAGTAATACCCCAGTCTTAGAAATAAGCACTGGTGTATTGTTATCATAAAAATAGTCAGACTGTGAAAACCCTGGCCCAGTTGGTAAGAAGTAGTACCAGGATTTAAGGTGTCTCCTCCCTGTGACTATCTTATGATTACTTATATTCTAGGGGATAAGTAAAATGTACATTCACTGAAACCACAAATGGAAGAAGTGAATAAATCCTCAGGTACAGTTAAAATAGTTTAATAATTACACTAATATTCTATTTCTACTAGTTGGAAAAGAGCATTGAAATATATATATATAAAATTAAGTCACACAATTCCTATTATTGTCTATTTAGACTGCATCCATTTCAAATATATCACTGTTCTTAGTCCTCTGATAAATGTCATCACTTGACTATTTACTGTGTTTCATATATTGTGGTAATCAGTGTCCTAAGTGACACTTATCTGTTCAACTTGATACTGCTGACACTGAACTGTCCTTTGCTGATATCAGACTTGGTAGGCCCAACAGTAGGGATGCCAATGACCAGTTGAAGTTCACTCTTTGGGGTCCTGCACTTTTGTGGGATCCTCTGATGAACGACACCGGCTTCTGATACTGGACAGTCTGGTTTGAGTTATTTCATGGAACCTGCAACATATCAGCCTTGGCTAGTATCTGGCTAGACTTGTAGCTGACTAGCACAGATGTCAGACCAGTCAGTCATCAGATGTCACAGTTATACAATCATAGTAAGTAAGGACATCATTTCAGTGATATAGCATTAATATTAACATTTCAATTAAGTGTAACTGACTAGCACATAAGTCAGACTAGTCAGTCATCAGGTGTCAAAGTTATACAGTCATAGTAATTAACATCATTTCAATGATACAGAATTAATATTAACATATCAGTAATAAACATCATCTGGTTTATTCCGCTCCTATACATCCCTTCATATTCTATAACTTGATCTTCCCAAATCACATCAGGTACAAATTCAAATACTAATGCCATTCTTAGCATCTACACAAAATTAATACCTAAGTAAAGAGAGTGACCAAGCGATCAAGTTGCTTTCTTCGGTAGTACAATTACATAGTTTTGGAATTGAAACCTGGCTGTGGAACACTCCATTTTACCAGCTGTAAATGGGCACTCAGTTGTGCGCTCGAACTAGGGAAGGCAAAGGCAGCGAGGAAGGGGACTAGTCACCTTAACCTCGTAAACTGGGATCTTCCATGATGAAGTTTCTAACACTTCATTTCCCTATGACAATCTCTGCCATGGGACTGCCTTTATCTTCGTAAGCGATAAAGCAATATGATAAATATATCTTCATTGGGCTGTGGGGCTATTTGTGATTAATTTTTGTACAAGCAACAATCATCCACAATGCACATGTTTAGATCATATTAAAATTACAATACATTATGTCAATGACTATTATACAGGCATATTTTGTGAATTCTATATGAACCTGAAATAACAAATATTATACACGGTAGTTATCATAATTTCGCTTACCCTCAGACTCCAGATACTGGACTTAAAAATGTTTCTGGCGATCCGCTCACAATTCATGGGTAGTGGCGAAACTCTGCCTCCAGTCTGTCTCAAACCTCTTTCGTTGTGTATCCCTCCAGTTTTACCGATACGCTTTAAATACGTATAGCGCGGACGTATCGGAGGGTACCGACGTCACAGCTTAAACCTAAGCCTGAAAAATCTTTCCCGAACAGTTATTTCAGCCGATCTGCGCGTCGACTGAAATTTTGCCTTTCTCATTCTCAGCATATCTAATATCCATATTGTTCCATCTTATCTAGTTTTATCCAGCCGATAAATCTCTATCTTCCTATCCCTGTAATTTCCCAAACTGTTATTTGTTGATTTTAATATTTAGAACAGAAGTGGGTTTACATGCTTTTCCGCGTAACTGAGGGCAGCCGAAATACGCATATATCTCCGTAAATGAGAACTTCCTACCGTTCCTTCTTATATGCAGTTATACACAATCCTTCCCTGTACTAAAATGTAAAATCCTTTTCATACTGATTCCCTTCTGCTTTTATTTATCGTTGGCGATTTCCTCTGTCTGATACACATTTCGCTGATACGCCGCCATTTTGAAAGCGGTCAATCGATCGTTGAAGGGTTTATAAATCTACTGAACCCGTTTGCAATGACTTGAAACCAATTTTGCGACATACATTTAAAAAAAACACTCAGTACTGTATATATTTCATGCATGTTTAAAAATCACTGACCAATTCAATTGTGCATGTCATAACGTTTTCATTTCTTCACATTTTCATATATGACACTGTATGTTTTCATTATAAAAACATTATTTAATGTAAAACCAGTAACAGTAGCCATGTCTCAAATTAGCTCGTAAAAATGTGGTTTTTGAAAACGAATACTAGGATTTAACTTCAGCCACTCATGACATTTCATCTCAGTATGATGCCTATTAATAATTAATTGAAGCTTATGTCACGTCTTTTCCTTAACGTCTGTTTGTATACACAGTATTATATAACAACGAAGATCTTTTGTAAATATTGTTTTTAGTTTAATAAAAATTAATAAAAATTCATAGGTACCTGTTTATATGCAATATTATTTATTTATTTATTGAGCGTCCGATTGATAGAGTGGTTAGAGCGCTGGTCTCTCGCGGCAAAGGTGCTGGGTTCAAGTCACGGTATCGAAACGCTCCAGTCTACCTAGCTGTAATTGGGTACCTGACTTTGCTCATGAGTTAGGGAAGGAAAAGGCAGCGAGAATGGGAACTCGCCACCTCACCTCTCGATGCTGGACCTAGTATACTGTAGTCTCTAACAATTCACTCTATGGTAGTATCTGCCATGGGACCACATTTACCCAATATTTATTATTCACTGTCCAAATTATGATCCCACTACATGTACCATTCCGGTAACTGTTTGGAATGAACACTGAAATAATAATTTCCCAACATATTTTTAGAGGAAATTAGAAAAATTTCATAAAATTTGTTCACACACTATAAATAAATACCATATAAAGCAATCAAAAAAACATCTTTACTCTTTAACTCTCCAGTATTTTGCCCTATAAACGAAGGAACGGTGGAAATATCTGCCTAATGGATTATAATAACTACAATGCAGTGCGATATACCTATTTATTTTTGTCAGTGCTTCGTGCATGATTGAAGTGATTGCATGTTGCCTAGGCAGGAATCACTTGTCCAGTGTTCCCTACCTGACGGTACCATGCACTGTACAGTGCTTGTTGCCGGTTCAGTGCTTCCTGCCTCCTACACCGGTCCAAGGGACTTTTCATGGTCTGCGAGGCGTTTTGGCGTCCCGTATCACGGGTTGTCTCCCCTGCTCTGCAATGATTGTCCAACAATAGCCAAAATTTAGAATATAAACTTAGGGACTTTAAAGGTATCTACCTTCGCTCAAGATTACTCTTGACAGAGTTATAAATGAAAGGATAATACTTCTATTTTAGCTAGTCTTCAAATGATATTTCAGAAATCAAGCACAACGCTGAATTTTTCAAAGCTATTGTGAACTTTGCATCTGCCCGCCCCTACTTTGAAGGTAAAAAAATGTAAAGGATCCCGTTACACGCCCATTGAGGCATATTGGGAACATGGTGTTAGGTCCATATTTTCTCGACCGTCGACACACTAGGGGTGATGTGGTCAGCATCACGCCGGCCGCCTTAACCTTCCCAGAGTTCCTCTGCTACCCAATTTATGAGGCTTGGTCGACCCTGGAGCCGTTTGCGGTCTAAAAAATCCCACCTCAACGGGGATCGAACAATGGACCACCGAGCTAGGAAGCCAATGCCCCTTCTATGAAGAGAAAGATATTTTAGTTTGTTTCTGAGTCCCCAAATTAATTTTTCAGTAAACTATTACTTAAGTAGCTCTGTTGTATTTATATGTAAGATCACTGATTAATACGTGTGCACTTCTCTCTGTAATTTCAAATATTATTTTGTAAATACATATAAAAAATTTAATACTCAATTTTTTTTTACAAAATTAAATAAATAAATGAATTTAGACAATGGGAAAAAAGGGATTTTCCTCACAGAAAATTAAAGTGCAGGTGGGTTTTTGGAAACTTTGAGAAGAATGTCTTCTGCTATGGCCGGGTTAAAATCATTTAACTCGCCAGGTGCTGAACTGGTTTACTGACTGCTCCATAAATGTAGACTTCAGTGACGAGGGCATGTCCCAGACGTAGTTGCAGGAGTAACCGCTCCTAACGTCAAGGCAAGGATCTTCCCATCCCGTCAAAGGCAGACATCTAGCGTAGACCACAAGGTCTTGATCCGCAGACTAGTATCAAGCTGGTATCACACTCTGGTATCTCCAACTGGTATCACCAACATGTACCACGAACTTTAGAAGACAGCAAATGTCCATGCTAAGTATTGGTTTCCTGACACTTAGTCAGGCGCCTACGCGCTGTCACTTCCCCCGCCCCTTTTTTCTCAGTAATTTTACCCTCATCTATGAGCGTATTATTATAAACACAGTGGACTGGGTGAAAAAAATCATCGTTACTATCAGTTATTTTGATTTTCAAAATAAGACTGAACAACGGAAACGACTTTTGCTTGGTATAACATGTTTAAATATACAAAGAAACGTATAAAATATTGATATAATAAATATGTACAAAGTGAAAACGTTATCATCCACTCCCTGCTCCATTTGCAGCCTTTGTAACTTCTGCTTTTGGTTCGCTGTGAGAGAACCAGCGTGAAGCAGTCACCAGCGCTTGCTGTGGTGGTTCATGACTCTATCATTTTCATATGCTGAGGTTGCCAGCCTCGTATGAACACGAGCAACCATCAGCGAGTTAAATATGTCAAATGTAAAATATAAAATTATACAACTCACCCCGTATCGGGTTATTTACAGACGTCGGGCACACGAGGAGTTCCCAAGAAATTAGCGCCACAGGGTATGAGGCCGTCTTACAAGCCAATCAATACCCTTTAGCTCCCCGAGGAGCATAGGCCTTCAACAAACACATGCCAAGTCTTCCTGTCCTGTGCCATACGCTCAGGACGTCTTACAGATAGTTGAGTATTATGCTGTTATAGGTTCCGAGGACTATATGGTTTCCAGTATGATAAAGTCGAGTTTTCTTGCTTGTTATTTTCAGAAGATCCTCAATATTTGGTCCAGTCTTTCTTCTTGAAATCCTATAGTTCTTCAGTCATGGCTAGTCTGAATTGTCGTCTTGACTCAATGGAACACAATGCTGGAGTCTGAAAATGAGCAACATTATACGGGTCCTTTCGCCCACGCTCTGTAAGCTTTGTACGCGGTGAAAGCCACCAATCAAACGTCGTCTAGGTAATATATTTTGGCCAGACCAAGAAAATGTAAACGTTTCACTTAGTATATATGTATATCTTCTTCCCGCTTCCCCCCCCCCCTTCCCCATGAAATTCCGCAGACACAGGTAATTTCAAACGCCTCCTATATAAGGTATTGACGCTTCCCCTTTTAGCTGATTCATGTCTGTACTTCTGTCACACAATTTTTGGGTCGCTCTCTTGTCCACTACGGCCGTACTCTGTGACATTTTTATACTGGCTAATTACGTGTTTTTCAGTGGTCGGCACCTTTTTTGTTTCTCTGCTAGGTAGCAGGTATTTTGTATTTTCATACATTCTTACATTCCTCTCAGCGATAAGTCGTTATGTCTGTTTGGTTACCCGTTCCTCCCTGCTGGGGAAGGAACGGATGAGATAATATTAACCGACAACTAAGTTGGTTAATCTCGGGTATGGCCGACATCAGACTACAGATTAACACTAAAATCGCTCTAGCGACTTTGGTGAACCATTCATAAGGCGAACGTGTCGCACTCGCCAAGTTGGTAAAGAGACGGATTTTGTGTGCGCAAGCAACGGATAAAGAGATTACGTGTCTGTGCGACACATTTTGGACAGACGTGAATAACATAATCGTTTCCTGCACACCTTGTTGCAAAGGAAGAAAGCAAGATGTTACACCTGACACACATTGTCGAAAGAGTGTACGGATTTGTCACTTCCATATATGGGAGACCTTTTGCATCACGCGCATTATTTCAGGTGGAAATAATTTTGAATTACCGCACCAAAACACACAGCTTTTGAAAACGATTGGCGGGGGGTTTGAAAAAGAGAAACCACCAAACTCCTGATTGGACGCCGTCTATAATCGTAACAAACAAGTGTGGGTGAGGCAAAGGGCCATATAATCCGACACTTTCGCAGTTTTAAGACACTGTGAGAATTGCTTGCCAAGACGACGACCAGACTGCCAGAGTTAGAATCAGAATTCCATTTATCAAGACCGGACTTTGCTGGAGTATTTTGAAGGACAAATAACCCAAAGAAAACTCTATCATTTTAAGAAGGAACACCGGAATCTGAGGAAACTGAAAACACAGAGTCAAAATGGGAACCTATTGTTAAAGTAATGACCCCTAAGAACGCGTGTAAGAGGCCTTTTCAAGTGCCTTTATTTCTCTGAGCAAAACAGACTGTGAGCCAAGATTGGCTAGAGGGTACTATCTCTGGAACAAGAAGATCCAGCCTACCGAGAACAGAACATCAGAAAGAGCAGAACCGTAACTGACAGCTAAATACCACATAAAAGCTGCCAAGTGACCTCCTTTACAAACTACTATCACATCACATAGTGATGATAATTTTCTGATAAATAATATATTTTTTTAAAACCTTGTTAAAACCTAAGGGATTATTAAATCTGTTATTGGTAAATATACAAATTTAACGTTGATTTAGTCATTTTGAATGTACTGCATGTTTGTCTCAGTCAATTTGCTAAATACACTAAACAGAGCTATACCAGAATAACAAGAATTCCACTGAGTAAATCAGGGTGAGAGCTTGAACGAGCTGAAATTAATAATTGCTTAATTCTTCATAAAAGGTGGCGGATCAGATTTATGTTAACAATTGCCCTGCCCAACGCAGCATTGTTCTTGACTTCTGAAATATCTTATGAAACACCCTTGAGATAGAAGCATCATTATCCTTCTGTCTACAACTCTGCCAAGAGTAATCTTATGCGAAGGTAGACACCTTTGAAGACCTATATTAGAAACTCTGGAGTTTTGGCCACTGTCGGACCACTACTGCAAAGCAGGGGAGTCAATTCGTGACAAATTCATAATAAACCCTTCAATTAAATTTTTTATTATGAATGGTGACAAACACGAGTGTCCATCCGCTGGTAGGTTATGTAGCTTTCCTGTCGGTGATTCGTGTTTTTCCGACTGTCAATACAAGCAGTATGGGCGCCCAGATTAGTGTGAGCGAGATACGTCACTGTGTTTGTTTATTTTATCAAGGTAGGGCAGAGTTTATCTTTTTGCTCTTTCTGTGTTGTTTACGTTCTCTCTAACCAGGATAGATCATACATGAAACCTGAGCCATGCGGTCCAATGAGAGAAAACACAGGTTTAGGAATAAATAAAAAGGTAGGTACAATATGGAGAAAAGGGCAGGTAGGACACAATAAAATTAATAGCACGGTCATTTTGTGACCTCTTACCTCCAGCACATTTACCCCCAGCCATGTCCTCCATTTTACCTCTTTACAACTATACATCTCATTTCCAGTATATCTACTCCAATCATTTCCTTCATTGTACCTCTCACGACCACATCTAATTCAATTATGTCCTCCGCCATACCTTCGCCTCCAGCACATCCACTCCAATCATGTCCTCCACCATACCTGTTAGCTCCAGCACATCACAAAATATAAAAACTGTTTGAAAACGGAATGCGGCGTGTTTCTTACATTCTTAACAATAATATTTTAAAATATTACACCTACAACAAACAAACAAATATTCGTCAAGGGAAACAATCAATGAATTTCTAACTTTCATTACCAAAAGCATTGCGTCCTCTGATCTATAGCGGACAAACCGACTGACGTTCTAAAATATAGATTAGATATTTGAAGATCCGTGTATTTTCTTCTTCTTCCTCTGCGTTCGCCCTGAAGAGGACGTTGGTTGCGTTGTGTCGCCGTTTACAGCGAAGCTGCGATATTTGCGCCGTTCGGCCCGACACATCCAACTTCCGCACAGCATTTTTTGGGACCGGGTTTGCCTTCCCTCTTCGATCCCTAATCTCTCGGCCAGACTGCAGTGATGCAGCCTGTTTCCAGGGCCCCCACATGGAGGTGGAGTAGGGTCTTGGTCAGCTCTGGTTCACTGACCCTTACGCAAGCAGTCAAGCGATGAGTCGCCGACTGCATTCATCTCTTTTGCTGCGTCTTCGGTCCTAGTGTATTTTTAAAAGAGACTTTGACGACAACAAAACGGTGACACTTTATTGTTTTAAACTGAAAATAGAGGGTTTTTTTTTTTTAGGCATGTCTAAATATACTCAGTTTACATGAATAATTATCTACCACTTCATGTGACGTACCTGTAGATACGTCAACATGTTCAACAAGGTGTCCAAGGGGTTTTATCTGTCCTCGAACTTTAGAATCAATGATGCAGATTACAGTTGATAGCGTTACAGGGAAGTACTTGCTCTGGAGTCCTTAGGGTAAGAAATGTAGAGCACATAGAGAGCAGAACTGAAGATACGTGAAAGGGTTGAGGAGAACATGGAGAGACCTTGAGCTGATGGCACGAGACGGGAAAAATGTCTTCCTCTGTCCTGATTCAAAATTAATATTCCAACTGGGATGGATTAAGCCTGTTATCAAGAACTGTCATGAGTTTCTTCTTGCTATAAATTTTTGTACCACTTTGTTTTTTTCTAATGTTCTTCTTATGGTTAGTTTTACCACTTTTTTTCTATCATGTATTTATTCTTACGTTTAGTTTTAATGACTTTGTTTTCTGTCATCTCTTTCTGTTTATGATTAGTTTTAACCACATTGTTTTCTGTCATCTGTTTGTTCTTAGGGTTGGTTTTAACTACTTTTTCTGTTATCTGTTTCTTTTTATGGTTAGTTTTAACCACTTTTTCTGTTATCTGTTTCTTCTTATGGTTAGTTTTAACCACTTTTTCTGTTATCTGTTTCTTCTTATGGTTAGTTTTAACCACTTTTTCTGTCATCTGTTTCTTCTTATGGTTAGTTTTAACCACTTTTTCTGTTATCCGTTTCTTCTTATAGTTAGTTTTAACCACTGTTTCTGTTATCTGTTTCTTTTTTATGGTTAGTTTTAACCACTTTTTCTGTCATCTGCTTCTTCTTATGGTTTTAACCACTTTTTCTGTTATCCGTTTATTCTTATGGTTAGTTTTAACCACTTTTTCTGTCATCTGTTTCTTCTTAGGGTTAGTTTTAACCACTTTTTCTGTCATCTGTTTCTTCTAAGGGCTAGTTTTAACCACTTTTTCTGTTATCTGTTTCTTCTTAGGGTTAGTTTTAACCACTGTTTCTGTCATCTGTTTCTTCTTATGGTCGTAACCACTTTTTTTGTTATCCGTTTATTCTTATGGTTAGTTTTAACCACTTTTTCTGCCATCTGTTTCTTCTTAGGGTTAGTTTTAACCACTTTTTCTGTTATCTGTTTCTTCTTATGGTTAGTTTTAACCACTTTTTCTGTAAACGTTTGAACATTTTTGCCTAAAAGAATTCATCAGGATCAAGACTACGGATGGATCATCATATCCTATACTAATTAATTAGTTAACTTAACTTCTTAATTGAATTATTATCAATAAAATGAAATGTGAGAAAAAAATGAAATGAAAGAACAAAAAAAAGAGAACGAAATACTAAAAGAAGAAATTATGAAAAGAGAAAATAAATCTCACACAAGTATTAGATTAATAATTTTTTTTTTTAATGTACCTATACATTATTTAGTTAGTTAAATTAGATAGTTTTATTCACTAACACTTAACACACACAATTAAGTTAAACTTATATTCGAACTTTTTCTTCCTATTTCTTCTTACTTACTTTTTTTGTCTTTTCTTCTCTCATAACATCGTTTTTTTACATTAGAACCTTAATAATTTAATGTGTTTCTTCTTAATTTATGTCGTTATTAATTAATTTAATTTTAATTAGTCAAATTAATTCCTATATGACATACTAATACGACAGACCTTACTTTAATTTAATTTTCTCATTCACTATTAACATTGGACATTTATTTAGTTGATATAATGATATGTTTTTTATCCTGATATTTAATATGATTTATGATTAGATGACTATGACAAATCCTCTTTTAGTTGACACGACCGCAACACCGCTCTACTCAGAACATCGTCGGCCATATGTCACAATTGTGTTAAATTTTTTTGAAAAATTGTTAAGTCGGATAGATATTGAAAAAAAATCTATCGATTTTTTTTTTCCCCGGTGTACAGGGAATTGTTACGGTATATGATATTAACGCCGTCTGCTAAAGGTTACCAGACGTGCAATTGTAAAGGTTAAGACATTTAATATATTGCGATAGATGTTTCAATTACTGAACGCTTCATACACGATCGATTATGACGTGTATAGCGTTGTTTAGGACACAGTCGGTAACTAAGAAACCATACCCTTTTTACATTGACCGTCAAGCTGTTAAGACGCGTCTGACTTTCCTTCCAATGTTGAGCATGGTATTGCCATACAGATATATTTTATGCAAGTACGGACATGGGTCAGTCCATTGCTATTACGAAGATTTGAAATGATTAAAGGTCAGTACGAAAGTGAAAATTAAGGAAGGATGAATTACAGTCCATAGTATTTGATTTTACCAGACTCATAGACTCACTGTCGGCCGTTGGAAAACCCCAACCGCGCGTGCATACAGCTATGACAATCTGCATACAGTAAATTGATTATTGGACAAGGACTGATAGGATATCTACATATCTATGCCATATATTTTCAAGTTATAATATGTACCTTTGTGATCAACATGCATGAATCGTCTTGACGTGTAAACCGTATTAAATATTTGTGGACTCTATGAACCGACTTGTCACATCAATCGTATTCCAAGGTTCAATTATTGTTCAGAATCTTCCACCCCTGCATTCGCGTAATCTTACATAGAAGGCACGATACACGATCACTCAAGAATATCAAGAAGATAAAACAATGGCCAGACATTTATAACTGTTTTATTAATATCACATGGAACATTGTTCAGAGCTAACCAAACCACGCCTTGCAACACGCCACTTGCAACAGATGTCTAGATGAGATTCTGTAGTTAATTAATACTGCAGATGACGCTTGCGACACCGAAATACGTTGATGTGTCTAGTGCAGTGATTCTCAAACAGTCAACCGTGGATCCCCAAGAAGTCCGCAAGCAGCGCCTTAAGGGTTTCGATCAGGGCAGCTATAAGTAAAATTTTGATTGGATCTTCTTTTTTCTTTAAACGGGTGTAAGTGGCCGAGTGGTTAGAGCGCTTGCTTCTCGGGGCAAAGTTACCGAAATCGACACCTGTCAGCCTCATCGTCCAGCCTACACAGCGATAAATATGGGTACCTCACTGCTCATGAGTTACGGAAGGTTAAAGCAAAGACAGAGGAAGAAAATTAGGTGCACCCAAGTCATAAAGCTGAGACCTACTACCGTCATCCCTCGAATTATGCGAATTCCGCATGTGCGACTTCGTTATGATGCGAGAAGCTAGATTCTGCGGGTTGCTGGTTATATGCGAGATTTCGCTGTTAACCTATTCTACTCGATAGAGTACAGTGTTGCGATATTCTTAGTCCTCTAAATAAAACAAATGCTAGACTCTTGTCGTTCTTAACATGTCTAGGAAGATGAGGGGAACTGCGGTAAGACGTGGAGTACAATGGGTGGGTTTGAAAAAAAATCGAAAAAAGGTGATTCGTCTTACGAGGACAAAAGACAAAGAACATGTCTAACATCTCACAACGGCCATTATTCCAAGTCCCGTAACTCTCTCCTCATATCTAAATATAGGACACTACATTCTCTCCTTTTCTTGAATAACAAAAACACACGGAAACTCAAATTATTCTACAAACATCACTAATGACAGAAAGAGTCATTGTCAATACAAAACATAGTCATTGAGGCGTCTTGGGACATTTCGGTGTCGAGGCGGTGGTCTGCCTGTTTGCGGTAATATCCTGTTTTTGTCCATGGTGACGTCAGCTGGTTCTGTGGCAGTTGGTGGCAACTCAGGACTGAAAATGTCATCTAAGTAATCATCATCTGGCTGTGATTTCTTTTTGGCTGCTCTGGCCAGATTTTCTTTGACTTTCTTGAAAAACGTGACATTTCTTGTCACAACTCAGCCTTCACCTGAAGCACTTATCATGTTGCCCTTGATTTTAGTAATCTGGTACGGTTCTGGAGTTGATTTGCTGTTTTGTTCTTGTCATACTAAAACAAAATCTCCTACTTTCATCAAATACCAGAATGGCCGCAACATAGGAAATTTTCTTTGTCTTTTGTCCAAACAACGCGCATTACCTTAGTGCCGATTGACAGAGTGGTTAGAGTGCTGGCCTCTCGCGGCAAAGGTAACCATATCAGATACTGCCTTAGGGGAGTGAAGCGTTAGAGACTTCGCTACGCTAGGTCCAAGTACGAGAGGACGGAGTGATAAGCTCCCTTCCTCGCTGCCTTTGCCATCCCTAACTCAAGGGGAGAGTTAGGTACCCCTTTACAGCTGGGCCGACTAGAGCATGACGTAACCATGTTTCGAGCCGGGCACCTTTGCCGCGAGAGGCTAGCTATTTAACCACTCTGCTAATCAAACTAGCTTTCAATAATCTTACTTTGTCCTACTTGCGGGTTGCCCGAAGATAGCAAAGAGACATAACTCATTTATAACTTGTTCCATGCAACATGATAGCGTGGGTTTGAGTGTTAATTCCCTTTATTAAAGCTGACTACAGTGAATATTTCGTACATTTACCAACTATCACCATCTCATATTTCGCTCCTTATGGAATATGGATTCACCGTTGCAGATGGCTCACTTGAGGAAACATATGTCAGTGCACATGTTAATGCAGCTGTGGTTTCTATAGGAACTGTTTTTTTTAAGGTGAGGCTTTCCCATGCAAAACCTTATATTGTAGTATTTTACGAGGTGCATGAGAGAGATCAGTAGTACTAGTGTTTCTTTGTCATCGCAGAGACTACGGGAGCTACACGGGGCGACCACTTCTTCCTCCTTCTTCTTGAATCCTTGGCCGCTGACTGACAATGCGATCTGTAACCTTCACGCCTAATGGTGTCTTCTTGGGCAGCAACAAACTCTCTGTCTCTCTCTCTCGCCCACTCTCTCTCTCTCTCTCTCTCTCTCTCTCTCTCTCTCTCTCTCTTTACTTCGCTCTGTCGGTGGCCATCCATCGTGTGCTGCGACAAACCTGGTTCATACATTTTGATTGACTCGAGTCCATAACACTGGTAAATAAATAAATATAGGTAATTAACAGGAAATCTCTGAACAGAAAGGAGGACATAGACAACAGAAAAGAAATATAACTGATAGGCTTACCGGGAATCGAAACCGAGGACCATTCAAGCAGCGCCATCGCACCATATGCCTGGATTTGTGACCTTCGTCAAACAATTGCATTGTTAGGGATTGATCTATCTCATCCCCCGAGAGCAGAAAGGATCGGGACGAAAAGTGTGCAATAAGAAAGTGAGAATGGGAGTGAGTTATAGCAAAACAGTTGGTGAAAGAGAGTGCTTAAAGACGGTTTAATGTAGCAGCGGTTATAATAAATCTACTTGGACTTGTTATTAATCAAATAAGGCACACAGATGCAGAGAGGAAACACCTGGTTATGCAATACTGTCGTAGATTTTTGATAGGGGAATTAAGACATTGGTTGGTCCCTTCTGAATAGAAATATAACAGGTGATAGCTCAGTGGGAGATGATAATAGAAATAGATTTTCACGAGTGAGATGGTAGAAATTAACAGAGTCTGTCCCTGAAATCTAGAATCTTCTCTCTTTCAGCCTATCTTCTACAACAGATCTAGAGGAGTCAGACAGTCTATTTGACTATATATATATATATATATATATATATATATATATATATATATATATATATATATATATATATATATATATATATATATATATATATATATACCACTCACATACACACACACATAAGTGACGACAGTTAGACGCACAAACGGGAAAAACTATAACAATGGAATATAGATATTTTGGAACGAGCTGACCGACACGCTTGAATAAAGTTTATGTAAATTTTATTAACATAAAGAAAATTGTCCACAACAAATAAGGTTGCTTATCAAGCACATATACTTACACATAGGTTAATGAATTACTAAAAGAACAATAGACCCATAGGTGTAATCCTTTCCCTCTATGTAGAGCCCACGATCCCGTTAGCAGAAAAGTTATAGCCTCCAAAGAGTTACAGATATATACGCTATGTTCTATGATTTCTCCTCTATAGTTTAAGAACAGAGTTGATATATTAATCTATCCTAAGAGGAAATCAGCATTTGCAACACAAATTGCATAAAGAAATTTCAAAGTGGGTGCATGAATATAAATGAAAGAATCACTCGTTCTGCTTTCTCTCTGTTCATTCAGCAGGGGCCCCTGACATACATTCTTACCTACACACGTGCTGTTTTTCGCCTTCTGGCGCAAACTTCAGGACACTTCTCTACAGTGAATCTGTATTCTTTTGATAAAGCGAATCCCAGCTCTTCAGATACAGGTTTCTTTCGATGTTCCGGGGAGCATTCGCTTTATATCTATATTTTCAGATCACTAGTAAGGTCACTTGAATCAGCTTAGGTAAGAAATGTTAAACGGCTCACAAGGTCAGAATCTCGGGGTTTCCCGTACTTAGGAAAAAGACAGGTTGGTAACTTCGATCAAAGGTAAAATTCTTGGTTTAAAAAAACGTCGGAAATGTTATTGTTGGTAATTTCTCTCGTCACAGGGGCTGAATGTAAAATGAGATTGTTGGGAAGAATTATAATCTGGCTCGATAGGCCCAGTTATTGCATTTAGTTTTAAAGTTAGTGAGATGAATACTCTGTCTCTTTCTGGATGCAAACACCATGCCAGACAGGTTGTGACTTGGAAACTCACTTATTTAAATTACAAAAATGTTTCTTCTATGTTTTCTCATATACTGATACAAAACCGCTGGTAGAGGTTGGGCTGACCCAAAACTGTATATGGAAGAGAAAAGTACAAAATACTTAACCACAATATTATACACACATCCTATCCTACCCTCGCGAAAAATATAATATTATATTCACTTCGGTTCTTAACTTTAAGTTAGAGACTATAAGCTTAGCGCTTGTCTCATCGTTTAAAACTCCCGTGAAATAAATTCTAGTCATTGAAAAAAAATCAATCATCATGAATTAGAAATATATATAAATATATTTCGTCACTACTCAATGATGAATCAGTGCATTTACTAGTTAGTTAAAAATATTCTCGGACTAGTTACTAGCAATTTAATTAAATTTATTTATAGCTGTATGAGTTTTAAACTAGAAATAGTAATTTTTATTTTGCTATCCACTGTAACGCCGTACTTAAAGAATATAACTGACTTATCATTTAATCACTCTGCACATAAATCTAGTGAAGATATAATTGGCGATTTACCACTTAAATCACTCACAAACACTATCAATATAGTTACCTCGCACAGTACTACTTAAAACTATCCTCCAACGAAACTGAGAAATTCTACTTAAATAAAAGTGATTTCTAGAACTTAGCTAGGTTGTCTAGCGAGACTGCGGATGTCTGAATGAATGAAGTCTAAAACTGCTCTGGTATAAATAAATTTCTGATGAAAGGAAAATCATTACATTATCGAAACTCCAGACTCTCTCTTCCACATGTTCGCACGTAGAGGAAAATTTACATAATTCTATCTCATTCTGCGAATCGAACGAATTTCTTCGCAACCAAGCCGCTCTGTCTCGCCATCTGGCAGCGTACAGACTGCTTAAAATCGGGCTAGCAAAGTCTTTGATCTGGCTATGCTCACCATGTTTTAATTACTTTTCTAGGGAGCTGGTTAACAAGGGAGGCAATAAAATTTCTCATCTTGTTTCCCCTTGATCGAAAGATACGTTGCCACCTTTCTCTGTTGCAGCATCTTACACGATTACTGCCTGCAGACTCGGTCATAAACAAAATACACGCACGCTCGTCTTTCATCTTATCCCTGTCGAGAACGAATTAACACGATTCGGTCTCATCAAAGAACTTAGCTTAACAGCAATAAAATGCGATGCTAGATATTAGAAAGAAAAATGACAAAGGTATGAATTGCTAACAATCTAGCGTATGCAAAAAGAAAGGTAGAAGAGCGAAAGAAAGGTAAAAGAGCGGAATTAAAGGAAAAGACAAGTGTAGAATAAAGAATAGATATCTGAAATTCATTAATCATAAATCTCTCTGCCACAAATACATCAGGGGACCGAAGACGCAGCGAACGAGATGAATGCAGTCAACGACTCATAGCTTGACTGCTTGCGTCAGGGTCAGCGATACCACAGCTGACCAAGACCCTACTCAACCTCCAAGTGGTGTGCCTGGAAACAGGCTGCATCACTGCAGCCTGACTGAGAGAGTAGGGATCGAAGAGGGAAGGCAAACCCGGTCCCAAACATGCTGTGCTGAAGTCCGATGTGTCTGCCGAAAGGCGCAAATATCGCAGCTCCGCTGTAAACGGACACAACACAACCAACGTCCTTTTCAGGACGAACGAGGAAGAAGAATACATCAGATAGATGTACCCAACCACAGAATGGACCCACATATATACAGATGCGACAAAAGCTACAAAAACAGGAGGTGGGGTGTATACACAAATTTTAAAAAAACGGACTAGAAATACATTTCTCCATGGCCACTGGAAAATTGTTAAACATCTTTAAAGCAGAGGCAGAATTACTAAAAGCAGCAGCAATGGCCATCATGGACAAATAAAGATTTTGTTAGAGACAAGATAGTGCTCCTTACAGACTCATTATCAGTCATCACATCCCTCCTTACAGAATCACTATGTGTCATCAGAGCCCTCCTTACAGAATCACTATCAGTCATCACAGCCCTCCTTACAGAATCACTATCAGTCATCACAGCCCTCCTTACAGAATCACTATCAGTCATCACAGCCCTCCTTACAGAATCACTATCAGTCATCAGAGCCCTCCTTACAGAATCACTAGCAGTCATCACAGCCCTCCTTACAGAATCACTATCAGTCATCACAGCCCCTCTTACAGAATCACTATCAGTCATCAGATCCCTCCTTACAGAATCACTATCAGTCATCAGAGCCCTCCTTACATAATCACTATCAGTCATCACAGCCCTCCTTACAGAATCACTATCAGTCATCAGAGCCCTCCTTACAGAATCACTATCAGTCATCAGAGAATCTTACAGAATCACTATCAGTCATCACAGCCCTCCTTACAGAATCACTATCAGTCATCAGAGCCCTCCTTACAGAATCACTATCAGTCATCACAGCCCTCCTTACAGAATCACTATCAGTCATCAGAGCCCTCCTTACATAATCACTATCAGTCATCAGAGCCCTCCTTACATAATCACTATCAGTCATCACAGTCCTCCTTACATAATCACTATCAGTCATCAGAGCCCTCCTTACAGAATCACTATCAGTCATCAGAGCCCTCCTTACATAATCACTATCAGTCATCAGAGCCCTCCTTACAGAATCACTATCAGTCATCACAGCCCTCCTTACAGAATCACTATCAGTCATCAGAGCCCTCCTTACAGAATCACTATCAGTCATCACAGCCCTCCTTACAGAATCACTATCAGTCATCAGAGCTCTCCTTACAGAATCACTATCAGTCATCAGAGCTCTCCTTACAGAATCACTATCAGTCATCAGAGCTCTCCTTACAGAATCACTATCAGTCATCACAGCCCTCCTTACAGAATCACTATCAGTCATCACAGCCCTCCTTACAGAATCACTATCAGTCATCAGAGCTCTCCTTACAGAATCACTATCAGTCATCAGAGCTCTCCTTACAGAATCACTATCAGTCATCAGAGCTCTCCTTACAGAATCACTATCAGTCATCAGAGCCCTCCTTACAGAATCACTATCAGTCATCACAGCCCTCCTTACAGAATCACTATCAGTCATCAGAGCCCTTCTTACAGAATCACTATCAGTCATCACAGCCCTCCTTACAGAATCACTATCAGTCATCAGAGCCCTCATTACAGAATCACTATCAGTCATCACAGCCCTCCTTACAGAATCACTATCAGTCATCAGAGCTCTCCTTACAGAATCACTATCAGTCATCAGAGCCCTCCTTACAGAATCACTATCAGTCATCAGAGCCCTCCTTACAGAATCACTATCAGTCATCAGAGCCCTTCTTACAGAATCACTATCAGTCATCACAGCCCTCCTTACAGAATCACTATCAGTCATCAGAGCCCTTCTTACAGAATCACTATCAGTCATCAGAGCTCTCCTTACAGAATCACTATCAGTCATCAGAGCCCTTCTTACAGAATCCCTATCAGTCATCACAATACTCCTTACAGAATCACTATCAGTCATCACAGCCCTCCTTACAGAATCACTATCAGTCATCAGAGCCCTTCTTACAGAATCCCTATCAGTCATCACAGCCCTCCTTACAGAATCACTATCAGTCATCACAGCCCTCCTTACAGAATCACTATCAGTCATCACAGCCCTCCTTACAGAATCACTATCAGTCATCACAGCTCTCCTTACAGAATCCCTATCAGTCATCAGAGCCCTTCTTATAGAATCACTATCAGTCATCACAGCCCTCCTTACAGAATCACTATCAGTCATCACAGCCCTCCTTACAGAATCACTATCAGTCATCAGAGCCCTTCTTACAGAATCACTATCAGTCATCACAGCCCTCCTTACAGAATCACTATCAGTCATCACAGCCCTCCTTACAGAATCACTATCAGTCATCACAGCCCTCCTTACAGAATCACTATCAGTCATCACAGCCCTCCTTACAGAATCACTATCAGTCATCACAGCCCTCCTTACAGAATCACTATCAGTCATCAGAGCCCTCCTTACAGAATCACTATCAATCATCACAGCCCTCCTTACAGAATCACTATCAGTCATCAGAGCCCTTCTTACAGAATCACTATCAGTCATCACAGCCCTCCTTATAGAATCACTATCAGTCATCACAGCCCTCCTTACAGAATCACTATCAGTCATCACAGCCCTCCTTACAGAATCACTATCAGTCATCACAGCCCTCCTTACAGAATCACTATCAGTCATCACAGCCCTCCTTACAGAATCACTATCAGTCATCACAGCCCTCCTTACAGAATCACTATCAGTCATCAGAGCCCTTCTTACAGAATCACTATCAGTCATCACAGCCCTCCTTACAGAATCACTATCAGTCATCAGAGCCCTCATTACAGAATCACTATCAGTCATCACAGCCCTCCTTACAGAATCACTATCAGTCATCAGAGCTCTCCTTACAGAATCACTATCAGTCATCAGAGCCCTCCTTACAGAATCACTATCAGTCATCAGAGCCCTCCTTACAGTATCACTATCAGTCATCAGAGCCCTTCTTACAGAATCACTATCAGTCATCACAGCCCTCCTTACAGAATCACTATCAGTCATCAGAGCCCTTCTTACAGAATCACTATCAGTCATCAGAGCTCTCCTTACAGAATCACTATCAGTCATCAGAGCCCTTCTTACAGAATCCCTATCAGTCATCACAGCCCTCCTTACAGAATCACTATCAGTCATCACAGCCCTCCTTACAGAATCACTATCAGTCATCAGAGCCCTTCTTATAGAATCCCTATCAGTCATCACAGCCCTCCTTACAGAATCACTATCAGTCATCACAGCCCTCCTTACAGATCACTATCAGTCATCACAGCCCTCCTTACAGAATCACTATCAGTCATCACAGCTCTCCTTACAGAATCCCTTTCAGTCATCAGAGCCCTTCTTATAGAATCACTATCAGTCATCACAGCCCTCCTTACAGAATCACTATCAGTCATCACAGCCCTCCTTACAGAATCACTATCAGTCATCAGAGCCCTTCTTACAGAATCCCTATCAGTCATCACAGCCCTCCTTACAGAATCACTATCAGTCATCACAGCCCTCCTTACAGAATCACTATCAGTCATCACAGCCCTCCTTACAGAATCACTATCAGTCATCACAGCCCTCCTTACAGAATCACTATCAGTCATCACAGCCCTCCTTACAGAATCACTATCAGTCATCACAGCCCTCCTTACAGAATCACTATCAGTCATCAGAGCCCTCCTTACAGAATCACTATCAATCATCACAGCCCTCCTTACAGAATCACTATCAGTCATCAGAGCCCTTCTTACAGAATCACTATCAGTCATCACAGCCCTCCTTACAGAATCACTATCAGTCATCACAGCCCTCCTTACAGAATCACTATCAGTCATCAGAGCCCTCCTTACAGAATCACTATCAGTCATCAGAGCCCTTCTTACAGAATCACTATCAGTCATCACAGCCCTCCTTACAGAATCACTATCAGTCATCACAGCCCTCCTTACAGAATCACTATCAGTCATCACAGCCCTCCTTACAGAATCACTATCAGTCATCACAGCCCTCCTTACAGAATCACTATCAGTCATCACAGCCCTCCTTACAGAATCACTATCAGTCATCACAGCCCTCCTTACAGAATCACTATCAGTCATCAGAGCCCTCCTTACAGAATCACTATCAATCATCACAGCCCTCCTTACAGAATCACTATCAGTCATCAGAGCCCTTCTTACAGAATCACTATCAGTCATCACAGCCCTCCTTACAGAATCACTATCAGTCATCACAGCCCTCCTTACAGAATCACTATCAGTCATCAGAGCCCTCCTTACAGAATCACTATCAGTCATCAGAGCCCTTCTTACAGAATCACTATCAGTCATCACAGCCCTCCTTACAGAATCACTATCAGTCATCACAGTCGTCCTTACAGAATCACTATCAGTCATCACAGCCCTCCTTACAGAATCACTATCAGTCATCACAGCCCTCCTTACAGAATCACTATCAGTCATCACAGCCCTCCTTACAGAATCACTATCAGTCATCACAGCCCTCCTTACAGAATCACTATCAGTCATCAGAGCCCTCCTTACAGAATCACTATCAGTCATCAGAGCCCTCCTTACATAATCACTATCAGTCATCACAGCCCTCCTTACAGAATCACTATCAGTCATCACAGCCCTCCTTACAGAATCACTATCAGTCATCACAGCCCTCCTTACAGAATCACTATCAGTCATCACAGCCCTCCTTACAGAATCACTATCAGTCATCAAAGCCCTCCTTACAGAATCACTATCAGTCATCAAAGCCCTCCTTACAGAATCACTATCAGTCATCACAGCCCTCCTTACAGAATCACTATCAGTCATCACAGCCCTCATGAACAATAAAAACAATGAAGTAGACAGCCTGGCAGAAGTACTAATAAAAACCAACTATGAATTCTAAACCAACGGGCTGATCACCCGTTTGCCAGTCACTTCGATTACGGAAACAACAGCAGATGGATTGATTTGCCATTGCCCTAAAGACGCCAATAGGCGTGATGGGAAACAATGGCAAAGAAAACCTATCTGCTGTTGCCCTAAGACGCCACTAGGCGTAATGGCCACTGACTGCTTTGACGGTCGGTGGCTAAGGACGGAAGAAGAAGAAGAATGAATTCTAACAAATAAAAGTACAATGGATCCAAGCCCGCTGCAGTATGAATGGAAATGAGAAGGCAGATAAACTTGCCAAAGAAGGAACATAGAAAATCGAAACAGAAGACAGGGCTACAATAAAAACAATAATCAGAAATAACTTAGAGTTAATGGCATAAGGAACACCCAGACTCCAATGCTGCAGAACTATACCGAACATTCCAAGAAGAGATCAAGTGATCATTTTCAGACTAAGAACCGGCCATTGCAGAAGTCTCTAACACCGAAACATTCGAGACAATTCATGAGATTCAGAGCAGAAGTGGCGTAATAAAACTGTTGGGATGTGGTTTACAACAAACAAACAAAAAATCTAACAACCGCATGGCAACAGAACTTGACGAATGACAATGAAATCTCCCTCATGTCATTTAACAGCCAAAGTGGATCGAAGCATTTAAAAAATTGTAACTTAAAATATTAATGCGCTTGGCTTTAAATGGACAATCGATTATAATTTTTTTTTTTTACGACACTAGATGACAATGTTCTTTACCAGAGCAAGCTACAAAGGCACAGAGCTCTATAATACGTTTTTTGATTCTTACACGTGCATTGATTGACGAAGTTGGAAAAAAAAACAATAAAATAGCAGACGAGAGGCTCAGTGCGGGAGATACCATTGTGCATTTGTAATCAGTAATTACAATAATGGAAGAATGAACTTATTTTCAAATTGCTTTATGTATATTTCACACGTTCTGGGATTTATAATGCATGTGTTTTTGCTACGTTCTTCTAAATTAACGTAAATAAATACATTTTTTTTTAAATTTAGGCAGATGCTTTCTCAAAGTTAAGCATTTCCAACTAAAATGGAAGGAGTATGAACAACAGAGAATTCCGATATTAGAATATTTACACGCATGCAATACACTCGTAACTATACAACAGGTATTGAGAATAGATTGTCTTCGGGAACTGCATAATATAGTCAAACAGTATTTAACATAAACAACAATTCATATGTAGTAGCTGGTGAAAGTATAATAAGACAAGCAAGGTCTAATCTACATAGATCTTGTAATACATATTACTGATTTCAAATTAAGAGTAAAAGTAAAACTAACCCATGTACTGGGTTACACCCGCTCCCTCACTTACAACATAACAAGTGTGAATAATCCACCACTTTAGGATAACGGGAGGGGACAACTTACACGTGCACACCAGTGACGTAACTACAAATTAAGTAGGAACCTCCTATTATAATGAGTACAACGATCACAATCAATATACGGCTAGTCTGTTAAAAAATATGTCGGCCAATACTACTTTTTTAATAATTACTATTAGAATATGTATTTACAGGGCCGTTGATAGGACTTAATTAAGGGGGGGGGTTAAAATATATCGTATGCACTATTTTGGTATAGTAAAATTTCCCCACAAATGTTTTTCACCATACCCTAAGAGGGGGGGGAAAGGGGGGGGGGGGGGGGTGTTGAACATTAGATGTGGTCAGCATCACGCCGGCCGGCTTAACCTTCCCAGAGTTGCTCTAGTGCCCATTTGGGGCTGGGACAACCCAGGAACCGTTTGCGGCCTAAAAAATTCCACCTCACCTGGGGATCGAACCATAGACAACTGAGCTAGGAAGCCAGTGCACTAACCACTTTGCTACCGCGGCTCCTATATATATATATATATATATATATATATATATATATATATATATATATATATATATATATATATATATATATATATATATATATATATATATATATATATATATATATATATATATATATATATATATATATATATATATATATATATATATATATATATATATATATATATATATATATATATATATATATATATATATATATATATATATATATATATATATATATATATATATATATATATATATATATATATATATATATATATATATATATATTTATATTTATATTTATATTTATTTATATATTTATATATATTTATATTTATTTATATTTATATATGCCTCTTCTTCTTCTTCCATCCTTAGCCACCAACCGGCAAAGCAGTATGTGGCCAGTACGCCTAGTGGCGTCTTAGGGCAACAACAAATTGATCAATCTATCGCTGTTTCCACCACGCCTAGTGGCGTCTTTGTGGAACAAAAACAGACCAAACAATCTATCGTTGTTTCCGTAATCAGATTGGTTGGCAAGCAGGTGATCAGCCCGCTGTGCAAAGTTTTTACGGGATGGGGTAAACAGCCCCATGCCCAACCCTCCTTAGTCGCTTTTTACGACATGCGTGGTAGGGTGCAGTGTTACTATTCTTTGCTCCCCTTTCGGGCCCCGGCAACACACGGGTAATATATATATATATATATATATATATATATATATATATATATATATATATATATATATATATATATATATATATATATATATATATATATATATATATATATATATATATATATATATATATATATATATATATATATATATATATATATATATATATATATATATATATATATATATATATATATATATATATATATATATATATATATATATATATATATATATATATATATATATATATATATATATATATATATTATATATATATATATATATATATATATATATATATATATATATATATATATATTATATATATATATATATATATATATATATATATATATATATATATATATATATAATATAATATATATATATATAATATATATATATATATATATATATATAATATATATATATATATTTATATATATATAATATATATATATATATATAATTATATATATATATATATATATATATATATACTGCTCAAAAAAAAGTTAAAGGCCACTTTCAATTTTTAGGTCATTTCAACTATGCTGTTTTTTAAAAAACCTGAACACTCAGTCAAAAACGTTTTGCTGCATTTTGTTGCATGCTTAAGGGGGAACACCCACCCAGAAATGGGTTATCTTTTTAAAAAATTAACAGAAAAATAACTAACAAACTTGTTGACATAAAATTTGGCCACATGTTACAAGAGATATTATATTTTATGATGAACAAAGTTTACTTTATAAATTTTAATGTTTTATGTGAAAATAATTAATTAACATGAAGTGATGAAAAAAAAAAAAAGGAAAACCCCCAGTGCACCTGGGAATGAATTTCACTCACATAAAAGGTGCAAAGAATGCCAAACCAGCAGATGATGTGCATAACATCCCTACCTATGGCGTGAACCACCCAAAAATGTCTACCCCAATGAGTTTTGTAGATATGGCTCATGCAATATGACCCTTTTAAATAGCACAAATTTAGAACTTTGTATAGCAATATCTCTGTTTCTATACCATGTAAGAAAAAAGTGGAGGTTCATGCCATAAAGGATAACATGGGCTATAAGTGTGCAAAATTTGAAGGCTATAGCTTTAAAATTGTAGAAAATATCACCGGAACTGTGAATCGCAAGCCCTGTTTTCGTTAAAGTTTAGTTTTTTAAAATGTTAAAACACTTATCTGATTCTCTTTGAACATTGATAACTCATAAACTATTACAGATAAACACATAATTCAAAAAGAATATCAAAGTAAAAAGGCTTATAAATATTTAAAACACAATTATTATATGAAAATCAAAAATAACCTTTTTTGTCTTTTTCTGGGTGTATATGCCCCCTTAAACAATGTTTGTTAATCTGACAATAAATCAAATCTGTGTTACGTGTGTGTATCTCCATGGTCAATCAAATGCACGTGGTGGAAAGGGAAATAATGCATGTTTGAAAATGCTTCCTCTGGCAAAGCCTGTTGATAACATTGCTGAAATTTGCTTTTTACGTGCAAGTCGTGACTATGGTGAACACATTTCGCCCACTTTTCGGAAGGAAAGGGCAATGGGTATGTTTGTAACATTTACCATTTACCATATATATATATATCGCCATTTTGTCTGTCGTTCTCTAACTTTTTACTACAGCATAGCGATTTGGCAGCCATTTTAGTGTTACTCAGTCAGGATCTAAAAATAGCACATTAGTCATATCGCTTACGGATAGCAGCTAATCAGAAGAGAGGAGCGCCGAAGCTGCCCGGCGATTGAAATCCTCTGTTATTTCCACGCTAGACGCTGGGGCAAGTCGCTGTTAAAGTCTAGTTCAAGAACATGCCTAGGACTTGTGAGTAGATATAATATTATTCTCCAACATTCTAAAGTCTTTATAGTGTTAGAAAGGATATAGGATCACCATCTTTGTGACGTAGTATTTTTAATAATTATATACTTAATTCAAAGTTATTTATATTTCGCGTGCGGTTGGTTTCAGATCTAAATTTATTCAGACATGGCGTTGCTGGAGCAGATGGTCCATGTTCAGGAAATATAACACGTGGCCGGTACTAGAACTGACATATTCGGTTATTACATTTGTGTAAATGAAATTAATGGTTAAGTATTTCCATATTGTTTGGCGTTGATGAAACCTTCAATAATTTTATGTTAATCCGACACGTCGGTTTGAATAATATTTAATTGTGGCGTGATTTAAATTGTTATATTTATTAACTACGGTGCTGATGCCGAAATAGTTTATTTTAGTGTTGTGAGTGCTGCAATTTATTAACATGTTACAGCTTACTAGAACAAAAGTCCTGTGCTTCTTCAGTAATGTTAGACTGATAATGTGGTGTAAGTATTAGTAAGATCGGTTCTGGCTAATTGGTGTTCGCTTTCTTAGTTTCATAGTCCTTCATACAGTGTAAAATCGCTACTGGTTATTGTGGTAAAGTGGGATATATAAATATTTATAGGGGACTTAGTGTACTGACTGAGATCAGCTGTGAAGGTATCTATATCTAATAAGGGTAGTGTATTATAGATGACCTTACTTGCTACCACATATTTATACCTCAGTGTCATAAAATTAACAAGTGATACAACGTAAAAATATCTCCAAAGGATAAAATGTAAGGATAAAAACCAATGCGTAAGCTGCTGGAATACATGATCGCCCGCGCCGCGGGTCATCAGGTGTTAGACTTGAAGGCAAAACGGAACGAGGATCAAAAGACAAAAATCTGACTGAACGCGTACTTGAACTAGCGAGGTTAATGGACGCAAATTGGTGGGGCAAGGAGGAAAAGGCACCCCCCCCCCCCCCCCCAAGTTGACATAAAGTAAGGAATTCGACAGAAGGGACCTTGGATATGATACGCCACAGTCATTTATTGGACGCTTTTGCGATACCAAGCCTTTTATTTGAATTCAGCGGCTAAACGCAGATGCTTGAAATATTACAAAATTCAAAAAGTAACTTTTTCTTAATATTAATGTTAGGAATATAAAAATTAGCTGGCCGCATGGCCCATTCTGAGCAGTGAAATAATATGCTTTTAATTATACAGACGGATAGATAATAATGAAGACATTGACAAAAGACTGTGTTGTTCACAACAGCGAAAGACTGCATTGAATCAAACATCTCACTATTTGCACAAAAAATCGCGACCTTGAAGACTCAAGTGTCCAAATCTAGTTAGAATGAAAGAGAAGGGGAATTGGTGGAAGCTGTGGCTAAAAATAACTTTTCAGGCAAAATTGTAGAGGGGAGGAATAGGTTGGTTCAAAAAACAAGTACGTTTTTGTGAAAACGCAAGTAGAGACGGACAGACTAACAGATAAAAATCCATACTTGACTGAAGCATGACTGAATATGACTTTAGTGTAGGAAATTTGAATCTAAAAAAAACCAAGGCAGTGATTGGCCACAGACAATCATATTATCGGCGCTCAGACGCGCATTTGGGGCCATTCCTCAATAGTTGTTCAGTGATAGACACAGTAAATTTCAAGTGTGGTGATTTCCAAATGAAATAAATTGAAATAAGTTCAGGGACGCCATACTATAGCCAGCAGCTCAGCTGAGTTTTGCTAGCATTTCTGTGTTCTTTATTCATAATCTGGTAAGATTGAAATTATTTCTTTGTATATTTTGAATATTGTTTAATGTTTCGAGTGATTTGATACTGCCATATCGAAATCTAGCCTTACAAACAAGTAGGGATTTGCTCTAGACCCCCCGCCCTAGCTCAGGGTCTAGGGACAAACAATATACATAAACTCCAGCAAGGGTTAGGAAGGACAGATCAAGTGTTGAGAACAATGAAACATATTACCTATCCTATGTTAGGGCAGGAAACTAATAAATATATTTCAGAATCTGTAGTCTGGGAGGACCTATCTGATGTGAAACCACCATGGTAAAATGTGCTGTATGGTCAGAGAGATCTGACCTGTCTATATGGTGTTGTTGTTGTGTAGTGTTGTGTCCAGACATGGTTAGAGAATGGAATTTTGACACATAGCCAATACTTTGATTGCAGAGCTGTGAGTTTCAGTTGTCACCAAGGCGGCGTAAACTAAGTTGGTGATTTTACCAGAGTGGATCCGTGCAGTAACGTTGTGTCAGAGCAGACTATTATTGCCCCCAAGCACGGAGAGGTGGGGCCACCAGATCTCAGCACCAGAGCTACATCTTCAAAGTTGAGTGAGCCTCTGGTCTGCTGGAAATTCACCAACTCCATTTAGTTACTAACAATCCCATAAAATTCCTACCATTTCTGGACAGGGTGTAGTCAATATAGACTGGAGTGATGAGGCCACCCCAACAGCACAACCATTAACTATCCTCCCAATTAGATGACTAGTATAAACATTAATAAAACTAAATAGTCTAGTACTTACATATGTACACTCTTGCATTTATTATGTAATATTCCATGCATTTCTTTCATAATTTCTAAATCTTTTATAAGTTCTGGTCAAAATAAAACTTGATCCAGCACAAAATAAATGTAAAAAATTTCTATCAAAAATTTTACACACTTGAGTTAGTTCAGTGTATTATAACATTTGTTAATATTATTAGACTTAGTAAATATCTGTGTGTGTGTCTATAAACTATCACACCACATTACATATCATTAACCTAGACATTTAACGTAGCCACATTCATTAGAAAAAAAAAAAGATAAGTGTGAGGTCGTAGTGGTAGCGAGAAGGGCCTTCTGACAACTCTCAGTTACATTTTATCTCAGGAGCCTTCACAGCTGACCTCATGCATCACACGTAGTACCATCACCACCATACAATACCATCAAAACCACTACACTCAGTCAGAATTATTCTTGAATATAGTGATGACTACGTTGAATGTCTAGGGTATGTATATGATGAAGTGTAAGTCACAACAACAACAGACAGATAAACAAGTCAATTTATTCCACCACACTTGACAACACTGTGACACTCACACACATGTACCATTCTATAAGACCATCTTAAATGAGTCACTGGTAAATTTTCAAATATCAATATGTATTAAGCACTTTTCATTAATATATATGTGTCCTGATTCAAATACAAAGTGAACCAGGAATCACAATCACTTTTAATTACAAGTTATATGTACAGAATTTATCAATATGAATCTTGTAGTGACATATTTTATTAATCTTATCCTATGTGTGTCAGTTGTGTAGTGGTAATATGAGGTAATACTGGTGTTGTTTTTTCAAGCTATGTTGGTATTTGTCATCATGACTTCAAGTGTTTATTTCTGTTGGAACTAGTATTGGAGATGTTCTCAGTTCCGTTCATTAAAACAATTAATTTCCCCTCTTATTTTTATACAATGTTAGTTTAAGATGGGGTTACATAATGTTGAGCTCAGCTGGCCACATAGGCTTAACTTTCGTGATGGCGGCAGGAAAAGACTCCTCTGCTCGATTGCTCCCCTGTGTTCTGGAGACACCTCACTGTTTGCTATATGGACCAAGGAGTATGCTGTCCGCCTCTGGATTCAGCAAAGCTCTGACCAGGTACTGCTCAATAGCTTTAGGACCACAGTCCCTGAAACAAGAAGGTTGTACCTCCTACTTCAGAACTAATTTATACTCTATTTCTACACTGAGCACAATACATAACAAACACTGAGTTCAGAGCGGTAGGCCAACTGCTATCTTCATCTGAAACAATTTTCACCAGTATATTCCTCCCTAATGGTTACTACGCCTCTGCAATTCCAGCATTATTTCTTTCTAGTCAATAATATAGGTGGCAGTGTACTGTTTGGCAATTCCATGTAGTTTTACTTTCCTCCGACACCTTCTGTTCAGGCTGGAGCATTATATAGGCTTTACCTCATGTTCGCTACTGAACCACACATATATACAGACATAAATTTTCAATTTTCATTCAATTTTCATTAAAAGATGTCAAATATTTCAAGCTTACCACAATTCATGGAAATAACACAGAATTACGTTGACCGGCAATGAATATAGCACAATTTCGATCTGCCGATGTCCCAGGCTTTTATTTAGCAAAATATGCACTGGTGCTCAACGCACTGATTCTGTAGTAAGTTTATTTGCAAATGTGATGTTGACCTGACGCCTCTAATTGACTATATTGGCAGGTCTAACCAATCATGCCATGTTTACACAGCTTTTCAAAAAAGTACTCCTACTCACGTTTCCCCTAACAACAAAGAAGTAGTATTTATAGTCCGACTAATCGTGTTTAGCCTTACATTTATTTTCCGCCAATCAAATAGGAGGTAACATGTCAGCCTATTTCCCGTACAATGGTGGGGTGAAAATCTGCCACTGAGCGATTCTGATTTGGGTGTTGTCTGACATCCCTCACTATTTCTTTTGGCTATAATTTGGTAATTCCTAGACTATTTGCGTAACGTTTAACATATTTTTTTGTCAGCAAGTCCTAAGGAACCCAAATATACAAATTTAAAGGAGCTAAGTGGCTGCGTTCAAAATATGCACTTTCTTCTACCTCCTGTTTACTTCGAAAACGATGTGGTGTCTGGGTACTGTAATGTTTTCAAACGTAAACCAGTATAATGTCATATTTCCTAATAAGCGTTTTTCAGGATTTTAAAACCTAACTCTGATATGGGTAGTGTTTTTATCACTGTCGATTTGAAAAAAGCTAGTGCATGTGGCCTTACACGCGTGATGGCAGCAATTGTGTATCGCGCGACGCGTGTTTAGTGTTGCATGTGTCCCTGCTTTCAGCCCTCCCTTCTTTCTATCTTTAGTCCATCTGTCTTTCGTTTTAGGTAACGTAGTGTATAAAAAGACATGAATGGAATTTTAAATCTAGGTCAACCTGCGTATCTCAAGGTTTTTCTTAGAAAGGCAGTACACGTTTTATTGAAGCAAGCGTGTAATGATGCAGTAGGCCTTTACTATCAACGTGAAACGTTACAATTTGCAGACGAAGTAGAAAACAAGGGGGATTTCGAGTACAGTCATTGTGACAGCACTGTTCTTTACCATTCTTCTTTCCTTTTATTGAAGTTATTTGTTAGGCTTTACATTTACGTTTTAATTTATATATGGGGATTAGAATATTTCACGACATCTCCCCTCTTAAAACAGACATCTTATGTCAGTCCTTTATTCTATATACACATAGATAAATGTAAGTCAACTTGACTTTACTCTGCTGTTGTGCTATCATGGTTTTATGTAGTTGGGTCCATTCAGAGTAAGCACTACTCATGAAATCTGCCTCAGACCTCTACAACCAATAATATCTTTCAGTTATGTTACTGAACAGCCGCAAGTGTGACTGCTTGTCTTAATGCTGCTTCACAACGCGTATTCACCATTTCTCCTCTCTGAGTCTGCGCAATGACATGTCCAGAGAACATTAGATTTTCCTCAAAATGTACGTTATGAGGAGATAACATATACCTGGTGATAGCAGAGTTTTCGTAGTGGATCCCATAATCTTCTTATTAGCCTGTATGAAACATTCGGAATATCCTCAATCAAAGAGGCAACTGAGGGATTCATTACGTTCCTCCATAATGTTTACATCCAACAAGTTTGTCTGATCTCAGGTTTTACTGGAATCTGATAGTATCCTTTACTCAGATCCACTTTTGAGAAATATTTAGCTTTATTTAGTCTTGCAAACAGCTGATTTGTATCCGGCAATGGATCCACCTGTCCTCCTTAGCAAAAGGAATCGAATATGGTTTCATACAGACAGGTGTGGGGTCTATCAGTTTCATATCATATTCCAATAAGTTTGTATGCCCAGGTCGGTCTGTTAACACCTCTGCATGATTATCTAGAACCTGTTGTACTCTCTCTTTCTGAGTTTTCGTTAAATGTGTACTGATTTTCACCTGTGCCGTTGTCTCACAGGGGTGTAATGGATATTCAAATGATGAAAGTGGTTCCTTTTTCATCTCCATGGCGATAGACAAGGTCAACAAGTGTGTCTCTTCCTGATGTTCTCTTTCCAAATATTTCTTCAGGAGATTCACATGATAGATTTTTTCTTTCCCCTTCTTATCTATCTTATAATTTGTTCTAGACACCTTCTCTAGAACTGTATATGGACCTTGCCATCCAATTTGTAACTTATTCTGACTACCAGGTAGAAGAAGCAGTACCTTCTCTCCCACAGCCAAATCTCTGTCTTTCGCCTTCCTGTTATAATAGGCAGCATGTTTCTTCCTGGCTTGTTTCAAATTTTCATTGGCAAGTTTCCAGCCAGTTTTTAAACGAGTGGTCAGCTCATTCACATATTGGTATGAGGATGTAATATTTTCCTCTGCCTTTTCATCAGTCCACGTTCTTAACAGAGCTACATGTGGAGCTTTAATTTTGTGGACCTATTTGTCCATGCACCGGTATGGTCTCTTCCACTTGAAGCTCTATAGTGATGATTTTTCCTCCCAGAATTATCATTCACAAAACGACCGCTACCAATTCGTCTTTTGGGGCTTTCTCCCCACTTAAAATTCTTGATGAGAGATTTCCTCTCTACATCCTCTTCCTCCAGTTTGTTTAAGTCCGATTGAGGGATTTTCGGCTTATCCTGGGGTAAGACATCTTTTTGCACTCTCCGCATAGTGGCCATTGTAAAACAGTTAAGTGAAGCTTGTCCGTGAAAAGGGGCTTCCCATTTCATTTGGTCCACTTTATCAAATTTATATTCCTTTTTATTGTCAGGCCTAATGTTGCCCCGTGGCGTGTCCAGGTCCTGATCCATGTTCCCACTTGTGGGTGTTCCCTCATGTGCTATGCTACACCTTTCTACAAAATTCTCAATGTCCCATCTTGCCTTGGGCCAATAATAATTGTGAGCCACCTTTTGGATGATGGTACCTATTTTCTCATGGTCCCCATCTGGTTTCACATGTAGGCTCCTTATTAAGTCTGCCCTATATCTTTTAGGAAGTACCAGCTGTCCCTGACCTTTGGATCTAGCTCCAGTCTTCCTATACATCAACTTGTTTTTCATGTAAAAATCTCCCTTGCCTGGAGTTGTATGACAAGTTGACAATTTCCTAAAACAAGGCTTCAGGGTCTTATCCCCAGCCTGTGCCTTCCTCATCTCTTCTGGAGTGGTATCCAACATAATATCCTCCTCCTGTCTTGAGGTCGACCTGACCTGAAGGGTGGCCATATACACAGGTTTCCTTCTGCAACGGTCAGTGTCATGATTGTCCATCTGACAATTTTTACACCACCTTTTCCCTTGGTTGAAAGATTTTCTTTCATCATATTTCCTTTCATCGAATTGTGGGGTTTTACTTTTATTGTCATACCGTGGCCTATCAAACTGGTGCTTACCTTTGTTTTGATCTCTAGGATCAAATTTATTAAAGTCCTGTGGTGCCCTAAAATTATCTACCTGTTTCTTCTTATTACCTGATACTTCTGCCTGAGCTGCTTGATACCTTTCAGCAACATTTAGCAACTCACCCAGCCTCTCTGCACCTTGTTCCATGAGAAACTTTCTCATGTCTGGAGCCATGGACTCTCTTAATTGTTCTATAAGGACCATTTCCTTAAGATCTTGGGTTTTCCCCAGAGAAGTCCATTTCTCCAAGTATGTCTCTATTCGTGCAGAGAACTGGTGGTAGGTTTCACCTGACAGTAGTTTAGCATTCCTAAATATTTTCCTATAAAATTCTGCGTTCTTTTCATATCTTAACAAAAGAGCCTGCTTTAGCATGTCATAATTTTCCTGATCACCTCTGCTCATTTTGGCAAAAACTTCATAAGCTGCCCCACGAAGACCTTGAGATAACTTTAAGCTCCACCTTTCTCTCTCTAACCCATATGGGGTAGCTAATAGTTCATATCTATTTAGATAGCTCTCAATATCATCGTCTTTCTCAACAAAATGATCTAAATGAAAGTTCATAGCTGAGGTTGAGGCTCCCTGGCTGGCAGTGGCATCAGAGGTAAAGGGACTGGCACCATTTTCAGGAGCATGGCCTTGAAACTCAAACTCCCTTAGTCGTAACTCATGTTCCCTTTGTAATCTTTTATCTTCTGCTTCCCTTTCTGCAGCTAATCTCTTGTCTTCTCTTTCTGCAGCTAATTTCTTCTCTTCTCTTTCTGCAGCCTGTCTTCTTTCCTCGGCTTCCAATGCTTTAGCCTCTTTGTCAGCCTCAATCTGCAACCTCTTAGCCTCAGCCTCAAATTGCAGCCTCTTAGTCTCAGCCTCTAACCTTCTTTCGGCCTCTTTTTCTAATCTTCTTTCTTCCCGTTCAATATATTTGTCACATTCAGCAGTGACATAAGAAATCATAATTTGCCCGTCCATTCCTAACTCTTTCGCAGTCTGTACAGCAGCAGATCGAAATTTTGCCAAGTCGGCCATTGTCTATCATGCAAATGTAACAATTCAATCTATCAATATTTATCTAAGGACACTACAGGCACTGAGAGCTCAACCTTATTTATTTTCACCCAAGGATACTTTTTTTATTTCTATTATTCCCTGAAGTGAATTAACCCCAATATTTTTAATAGGGAAAGATTCAAAATCCCGAGAGCGAGACCCCAATATATGTGGTAAAGTGGGATATATAAATATTTATATGGGACTTAGTGTACTGACTGAGATCAGCTGTGAAGGTATGTATATCTAATAAGGGTAGTGTATTATAGATGACCTTACTTGCTACCACATATTTATACCTCAGTCAGAATTATTCTTGAATATAGTGATGACTACGTTGAATGTCTAGGGTATGTATATGATGAAGTGTAAGTCACAACAACAACAGACAGATAAACAAGTCAATTTATTCCACCACACTTGACAACACTGTGACACTCACACACATGTACCATTCTATAAGACCATCTTAAATGAGTCACTGGTAAATTTTCAAATATCAATATGTATTAAGCACTTTTCATTAATATATATGTGTCCTGATTCAAATACAAAGTGAACCAGGAATCACAATCACTTTTAATTACAAGTTATATGTACAGAATTTATCAATATGAATCTTGTAGTGACATATTTTATTAATCTTATCCTATGTGTGTCAGTTGTGTAGTGGTAATATGAGGTAATACTGGTGTTGTTTTTTCAAGCTATGTTGGTATTTGTCATCATGACTTCAAGTGTTTATTTCTGTTGGAACTAGTATTGGAGATGTTCTCAGTTCCGTTCATTAAAACAATTAATTTCCCCTCTTATTTTTTATACAATGTTAGTTTAAGATGGGGTTACATAATGTTGAGCTCAGCTGGCCACATAGGCTTAACTTTCGTGATGGCGGCAGGAAAAGACTCCTCTGCTCGATTGCTCCCCTGTGTTCTGGAGACACCTCACTGTTTGCTATATGGACCAAGGAGTATGCTGTCCGCCTCTGGATTCAGCAAAGCTCTGACCAGGTACTGCTCAATAGCTTTAGGACCACAGTCCCTGAAACAAGAAGATTGTACCTCCTACTTCAGAACTAATTTATGCTCTATTTCTACACTGAGCACAATACATAACAAACACTGAGTTCAGAGCGGTAGGCCAACTGCTATCTTCATCTGAAACAATTTTCACCAGTATATTCCTCCCTAATGGTTACTACGCCTCTGCAATTCCAGCATTATTTCTTTCTAGTCAATAATATAGGTGGCAGTGTACTGTTTGGCAATTCCATGTAGTTTTACTTTCCTCCGACACCTTCTGTTCAGGCTGGAGCATTATATAGGCTTTACCTCATGTTCGCTACTGAACCACACATATATACAGACATAAATTATCAATTTACATTCAATTTTCATTAAAAGATGTCAAATATTTCAAGCTTACCACAATTCATGGAAATAACACAGAATTACGTTGACCGGCAATGAATATAGCACAATTTCGATCTGCCGATGTCCCAGGCTTTTATTTAGCAAAATATGCACTGGTGCTCAACGCACTGATTCTGTAGTAAGTTTATTTGCAAATGTGGTGTTGACCTGACGCCTCTAATTGACTATATTGGCAGGTCTAACCAATCATGCCATGTTTACACAGCTTTTCAAAAAAGTACTCCTACTCACGTTTCCCCTAACAACAAAGAAGTAGTATTTATAGTCCGACTAATCGTGTTTAGCCTTACATTTATTTTCCGCCAATCAAATAGGAGGTAACATGTCAGCCTATTTCCCGTACAATGGTGGGGTGAAAATCTGCCACTGAGCGATTCTGATTTGGGTGTTGTCTGACATCCCTCACTATTTCTTTTGGCTATAATTTGGTAATTCCTAGACTATTTGCGTAACGTTTAACATATTTTTTGTCAGCAAGTCCTGAGGAACCCAAATATACAAATTTAAAGGAGCTAAGTGGCTGCGTTCAAAATATGCACTTTCTTCTACCTCCTGTTTACTTCGAAAACGATGTGGTGTCTGGGTACTGTAATGTTTTCAAACGTAAACCAGTATAATGTCGTATTTCCTAATAAGCGTTTTTCGGGATTTTAAAACCTAACTCTGGTATGGGTAGTGTTTTTATCACTGTCGATTTGAAAAAAGCTAGTGCATGTGGCCTTACACGCGTGATGGCAGCAATTGTGTATCGCGCGACGCGTGTTTAGTGTTGCATGTGTCCCTGCTTTCAGCCCTCCCTTCTTTCTATCTTTAGTCCATCTGTCTTTCGTTTTAGGTAACGTAGTGTATAAAAAGACATGAATGGAATTTTAAATCTAGGTCAACCTGCGTATCTCAAGGTTTTTCTTAGAAAGGCAGTACACGTTTTATTGAAGCAAGCGTGTAATGATGCAGTAGGCCTTTACTATCAACGTGAAACGTTACAATTTGCAGACGAAGTAGAAAACAAGGGGGATTTCGAGTACAGTCATTGTGACAGCACTGTTCTTTACCATTCTTCTTTCCTTTTATTGAAGTTATTTGTTAGGCTTTACATTTACGTTTTAATTTATATATGGGGATTAGAATATTTCACGACAGTTATCTGTACTGCTTTAAATAGCTTTGCTAAGCCACTATTTCTATAATATTTAGTATTATAATGTAAGGTTACTATAGAATGTACAACCACGCAGCTTAGCTGGTTTGTTAGCGTGGCTGTATGCTAGCCTCGCAACATGGCAGCCACGTGTTATTAGGCCTTGTGATGTATTTAGTTCTAGTCATTAATTTGCCTTGTAAATATGATACCCCTACTTTTGGTACGTGGAGCAAATTTGAGACATAAACGTTCCTGTTTGCTCCTTGCGGAGCAGGGCGACACCAGTGCGGTTGAATCCAACAGAAGCCTGCACGAATCATTTACATGCAATGGCAGTGGTTTGTTTGTGTAACAATGTGTTTTATATGATGAGCTCCCAATCTCATCAATCGGCATATACGACATGCTTCAGAGTGCTGGGACGGATATTGAGATGGATCAGTTGCGAGGTGGTGGTTTATGCTAATTAATGAGAGTATTTGTTGTACATATCGTTTAATAATATCTTATGCATATTTCATTATTATTTAGTTATTGTTATGTATCGGATAATTTATGAGAGCACGTCGATCTATTTGGGAACAAATTATGTCTCTTCTCGCCCCTTATGGAGCATATGGCCACTAGTGTGGCTGGCCTCCGCATGGAGACCGCACGAAGCGTTCAGATGCTCTTGCAGTAGTGGTTTCGGTAGCAATCTGTGTTACATGGTTAGTTTGCCAGCCTCATGCACAACACCACACTAGTCCGATTAGACGGAATGCATGGCTGAGTGTGTGTGCATGATAGTCGAATGTTCCATGTAGCGTGGAAGAAGGACAGTTGACAGGTGAGAGCATGGTGTTTCTCATTATTTAACTATTATGATTTTAACTAGTCGGTGCTTTGTTTGCGTTTGTTGTTGTTGTCGATATCCCATAGCTGCTGAGCATATCTACTCTTGGCAGCCCAATGCCATTCTTAAAAAAGTGCAGGTTTTCTGCAGTTGTTTTAATGTTCCATATAGTGAGTTGGTGACTGTCAGAGGTGTCTGTAAAAGTTTTTTCCTGTCGTTTGTGAGTGATGGACACTCCATGAGGAGGTGTCTGGTTGTTTCATAGGGATGAGAGCAGTGTCTACACATGGGTAGGTGCTGAGGGTTGATACGGTTTAGATGGCTATTGAATTTGCGTTTCAGATTAGCAATTGAGCACTGGCTGGGTGCTTTGTTTGCTTTGTTTTGTTTGTGTAGTGTTTGTTTTATTTGGGCTTTGTCACTGACTGGGTTGTATGAATAAATTCAGCCCCTGCCTTAGAATCAGAGTTTTATTGTTGATCGGGTCGGTTGCGAGTGTGCAAGAAAGTGATCACATATCACAACAGCATCATCATCTCTCGCCCACCCTATCACATATATATATAAGAAAGTAATTGATATGTTTATTTAATAATATTATATTATATTAATATCTAAAATACAGTAATTATTAAGTTAAATAAATTTCCAAATTGTATATATTTCTCACTTTAACATTAGATATTAGACATCGCGCCACAACAAAGTACTAAATGAGCTACAATAGACCTGGCAAGGGTGAAGGCGAACAGCAAAGTGAGACCAAGCACTGCAAATACATACTTTCTGAGAGCAGGAAAGTCAGCACATCCCAAACCAAGTAAATCAAGTAACAGTTTACCATTTCTTCTTGACTGTGCAAATGACTGGGAGATGGCGGTAGACCTATCTGGGCTGGGGGCATATCCAGAGAGTATCAGAAGATCTCGAAGACGGCCAGATATAGTGCTGCATTCCCCTGTGCCATTTGAATCCAGATTGGACGAGCAATACCGTACTCGTTCAAAGTGGCCAAGTATAATGATCTGGCCGCGGACTTGAGACACTGGCGGTTGATGTGTGTGCAAGAGGTCTCGTGGCTGCCTCAGTGTATGATCTACTGAAACTGTCGTGGTTGAGGAGACAGTTAAGAAAAAGGCACCGTGCTGGCTGTGGAACAACCGCAACGGGCTATGGAACTCGAGACAGTAATTAGTTTTCAACGTATGGGTTACTTTCACAACTGCCTCCAGCTGGCAGAAAATAGGAGTGAATGTGAAAGCTGCAACCAAGGTGGAGTGAGTTCAATTCTCTGAACTAGACAACAGGAAGCTGACACTTGGGAGTCATGACCTAAGTGGGCCCGCCCCCCTTCCTTAGAGTGTAAAAGAGATTAAGAGGCCGGAACACTTGATCGACTAGGCGACCCTTCTGTTGATCATATTGCTTCCTGTTGTATCGCTCTGTGTAGAGTTTCCTATCATCTTATTAATGATGAGTTTAGTAAAACCCCTAACTTTAAAGTTATTAGAGTGTAGGTATTTACCTAAAACTCCCCTTGTCTTACTTTCATTTCAGCATATGCATTAATAATTCCTTGTAAATTTTTTCTTAAAGCTTTTAAACCGATCAAACGGGCTTGACTCATTGGCAAGATCCAGGTAAATTGATAAATCTTTTATCCTCTGCTGTAAGAACATCCTTAAATCGACCTTTACCTGAAGAATTCTTGTGCTGTCTATAGACTAGCATCGAGTTGGTTGGTACTCACTTTTTTTTAAATTTTGTATCCTCATTCGTATTGTGAAATCTTCTTCTTCCTTGTTCGCCTTTAGACTTCCACATTAATGACTCTAATAATGGCAGAAGTTAACTCAAGGTTCCGGACATCTCCAAAAAGTTTTTTCGTTGACAGAAGTGGGTTCTTGCCATATGTTACTCCGTTCATTGCTGTAGGTTGGGCAAGACTGCAGCAGGTGTTCGGCTGTCATCGGGCTGGTACCGCAGGTTCAGAGATCTGTTGCACAAATTTTGTATTTGTGGTATAGATGGTATCTCAATCTGTTGTGTCCAGTTGTGACAAAACGGGGCGGCCCCTATCGATCTTTGTTTCTCTCCGGCAGTATCAGTACATTTGTGGTACTGATTTTTATTATGTGCTCTCAAGTATCGCACTTTTCTTTCTTTCTTTCTTCGTTATTTTTCTGCTAAGTAGCAGATATTTGATTTTATCAAATCATTCGATACTCCTCTCTGTGATATCACCTGTTTGTTACCCGGTCACCCTAGCTTGCGCTGAGAAACGGAGATAAGATAGTCGCCGGCGTGTTTAAATTGAACCGCAGATAAGACGACTCGATTGGCAACCCAGATAGATCAGACACGGAGTTTTTGCATACTCATACCACAGATAAGGAGACTACTGTTTGTGTGACACATGTGGGCAGACGTGTGATATAATCGCTTCCGAGCCGACTTGTTATGACAACATTACGTTCTAATAAAGTATTAAAGCTTACACATGTTGTTATGTGAGTTCCTCGATCTGTCTGTAAGTTTGTACACAAGAGCATCGGGCATCATACTACCATATATGGGAGAGTTGACCTCTGCTTTACGTTTTAATATTTTGATATCACACCCTATCTGCATGATTTGAAATGATTGGATCTTTCTGATTGGATTCATAACAACAATGCGTGGGAAGATAGGAATATAGTCTGACCATTTCGCAGTCTTATTTCACTGTGAATTTCACGCTCGCCAAGACAACATCAGACCTCGCCAGAGTGAAGACTGGATTCACAATTCCTTTTTTAACTGGACCTTTTATTGGAGAACCAAATAAGACTTACAAAGCACAGGAAATCTCTAAATTTTAATAAGGAACACCGGGACTAGGAAACTGAAGACACATTCGGAGTCAGAGAGGGAATCTATTGTCAAATTAAAGACACTCCAGACGCGTGTAAGAGACCGACTCGCCTCTTTTATTTACCTGAGCAAAACGTCTGTGAGTCAGGATTGACGTAAGTTGTGATTTACATTTCATATTTTATTACTAACATGTGAACTAACATATATATGTATATTTTACCATGTGAAGTTTAATGTGTGAAACTCGCTCTTGGATGTCAAAGTCATTTGAGGCTGGCAACCTCAGCGTACTGAATGATGATTCATGAACTACCTCTGCACGGGTTGGTGATTGCTTTATTGATAGTTTCGTAACGAGAACTAAATTAGTTCCATGTTCACTATGGAACAGGGAGGGAAAGATGAAAGAAATGATGTACATTAGAAGTATAATACTTACATTTCAAAGTAGTGTAAATGTCCCAATAAACATATTCACGTTAAAATTAATGTAAGTTTTCAAGCTTAAACCAGTGTAAATGTCTATGTGAAAATATTTATTTTAAAGTAATGGAAGTTTCAAACTTTTCAATCAGTGTAAAACATTACAGATTTATTGAGGGCTATTGTTACTGCTCCAGGTACATTTTTGTATGTACCTGCAAGGATACTTGGAGAGGAGATGGGCACCGCCAAGCAAACCTCTTGCCCACTGAAATGTTATGAAACGTCGAAAGCTTGTCTGGTTTGGGCATGTAACTCGTCATGACTCCCTTTCGAAAACGATCCTCCAGGGAACAGTCGAAGGTAAACGGAGAAGAGGAAGGCAAAGAAAATCTTGGGCTGATAACATCAAAGAATGGGCAGGACACGGTTTCTCCACACTTGTACGCATTGCTGAGAATAGAGAGCAGTGGAGGACCCTGTCTGCTGATGCTTCCACCATGGCACCCCTACGACCCATGACGGGTTATGGGTTGAGATGATGAAAACATATATGAAAACATGGTGGTATGGGAAGATAGGAACCCATAACTATGGGGTGGAAAACGCCATACTCATAACAGCGTCTCGTTCTATTCTTTTACCATAGTTATTGGTGGTGCCAACAGAAAGTACTATCTCTGGAACAAGAAGGGAACCGTGGCCTAAGCTTTAAGACGAAGGGTCCGCGTAGTAGACTCTCCTTGACGTTTCTGGGAAACAAGCTACCCCCTACAACTTTGATCAGAGACGAGCGTGAGCAGAGTGAAAAGAACCAACCCATAAGAAGGAGCAGAACGTCATTTGCAGCTTAGTTCAAATATATGCTGCCACTTGAACTTCTTGTAATATCTCACATTCCCTAAAGACTGGGATGATAATTTTTCTTGATCCATAACTATTCAAATTATTTTTACAATAGTTAAAAACTAAAGTGATTATTCAATTTTGTTATTTGTAATGTTACAAATTTAACTTCGATTTAATCATTTAAAGTTACTGCATGTTTGTCTGAGTCAAATTACTACACACACTCTAAATAGAGCTATACTAGAATAATAGAATTCCACTGAATAAATCAGGGTTGGTGGCTTAAACGAGCTGAAAGTAATAAGTGCTGAAATTCTTCACAAAAGTGTCGGCGGAATTACAGAGTTAACATACTCAGCCAAAGCAGTATTGTTCTCGCTTATTCTGAATATCTTGTGAAGACTCCCTTTGTAATAGAAGTGTCATCACCCTTCTATCTACATCTCTGCCAAGAGTAATCTTGTGCGAAGGTAGATACCTTTGAAGCCATATTAGATACTCTTGAGTTTTGACCACTGTTGGACCACTACTGCAAAGCAGGAGATGCAATACCGTCACACCAGTGCATAGCCGAAAAATGATGACTTCTTCTTTCCTAGATAGTTGATTTTTTTTTTGATTTTTTAAATGGCCTGTGTGCTCTCTTTCCCATAATATCACTATTGTGATAAAATCACTATTAACCATATTTCTCTCACCAGCATGTCGTGAAGTGGTCGGATTCAAAACACGTCATTCTGAGTAACTCTGACCAAACGAAACGCCATACGTTAGAAATAGAAGAATGCAGAGAGAACCAATGAAAACGCACCTTTATGCAGTGTTTACAAATAAGGTACTAGCCTAACAATGGAGTCTCAAATTTGAGCAAACCGGTGGGATTTGGAATTTAACTACAGACTTAAGAGCGAAGTACAACAGGGCAGAGGTAAAGAAATCACACATAGGAATGTTCATTTATGAGTCTGTGCAAAGATTTTCATGGAAAATGCTATATTACTGGAGAAATCTTTAGTGAAATGCATCGTGACATCAGGCAAGTCAAAAATTTCGCTGTTTAGGCTACGCATACAATAAAACTAAAGCATGTAATATAAAGTCACTTATTTAGATGGATGAAGGTTAATTCAGGGTATATTTTAAGTCTTAGTTGAAGAAAATCGCTCCAGAAATAAGGAAGATATTTGAATTCATAGATTTTCATAATTGAACAGCGAGACAATTTTTGCATACATTTTGGGGAACTCAGGCACATTTCGGCAACTGTCGCCTCGGTCGCCGGATGTGACATATAAAAGACCATGCATCATGCAAATCGGGGCCATAGTTTTTTGAAAATCACAACGAGCGGTAAAAATATTAAAGAAGAGTGCCTTTGCCTTCTGTATCTGAGAGCAGACATTACAACCATATTAGCTCTACTGTGTGTGTCTGAGGGTAAGAAAGAATATATATATATATATATATATATATATATATATATATATATATATATATATATATATATATATATATATATATATATATATATATATATATATATATTGATTAACTACAGTGTGCGTTAGGAAGTGTGTAGATGTGCTTGAACTACTGTGTAAATATCTGAAGGACTTACCAGCCTGTGTATATTTAAATAAATTTGAGAATGGTAGCGAGAGTGAGTTCATAGTTTTAGAAAAGCTTTTAAAGAATTATTTCTTGATGGAATGGACCACACACCAGAAACATAAGGAAGGATGAAAGGAATTGTTTTACTGTGTTGATTAAGATATCACTTAGTATTTTACACTAGACCTACTAAATGTATGGAGGCGAATCATGGACAGTTAGCTATATCCAAGGAATTGGAGAAAGATATGTTCACAGTGAACTGAGGCGTGTTAATGCTGTCTTGATATGACCTGTGCGTCTAGCTGCACTCTGTCGTCTGAAACTATCTCTTACCTCCTACTTTTGTAGAAAGAGGATGGAGATATGCAATATAGTGGTGAAATTGAATATATTTCAGGTTGTATCCTGTAACTAACGTCCACCGAAAGGAGCTTGGCTCTAACATATGATCCAGTGGTGCGAGTGCCCTTGATGCCATAGGGACGGTCACCCAATCCTAGGCCTGGAGGAGACACAAATTCCTGCCAGTACAGAGGTGGAACAGAATCAAAGCACATAATAAAAGATGAGTGGCCACACAATGCTGCTGTTCAGTTCTTCCAGCAACACCACAAAATACATAGTATAATGATGAACAAACAGTGCAATTTTATCTAGGCAACCGTCCTAGTCAGAAGTAGACACACTTTAGAAACTGTGAGAAAGTTTGAGGAAATTCTAGAAAAAGACTATCTTTAACAAAGTGATTTCAGCTTAAAGAGGAGAACATTTAGTTAATAATTGTGATTAATTTCAATTGTTTTATTTATTTACTTGTGTAATTGAACTTGAGTTTTCTTGAAAGATTTTCAAGCAGAAAAGAAAAACCTGTAAAAATAAATTGTAAATATTTACCAGCAGACTTACTTAAATTATTTAAGTTAAGTTACAGTTCTTGTTGGTATATAAATTAGTTAATAATAATAAAAATAATAATACACTGTTCAAAAAAAGAAACGCATAGTTATCCGAGGGCGCGTTTTTATGAGTTTGTAAGTAAAATTTGGTGCTAGGGTATATAAAAACCAGCCTCAAATGTTCTTTACAGTGTCAAATGCACGTGTGACCTGAATTGAGTTCGTTTTTGTAATCGTAAAAACGCAGTGGTCAATGGTGTTTATGACGCAATTTTTGACCACAGTTCATGTTGCGCGCACGTGAAAGCAACAAAATTTGGGGTGAACACTATTCACTGACTACGCAACTGAAACCCTATAAAAGGATAACATCATCATCATAACCCTCCACTCCCAAAGGAGCATAGGCCTTCATCAAACACATGCCAAGTCCTCCTGGCACGTGCCATCATCTCAAGTTCTTTCCACGTTCTCCTCATCATTTTCACCTCTGTTTCCAACTCTCTTCTCCATGTGCTTCTTGGTCTACCTCTGCCTCTCTTGCCCTGGAGGTTCCAGAACAAGGATTGCCTTGTAATGCTATCAGCAGGTTTCCTCATGTGTGTCCTATCCATCGCCATCGTCTTCAGACTCTTATCCGGCACTATCCTGGTATCACCTGGCACAACTTTGTGTCCAGGATACTTATTAATTTCAATAACATCTACCCTCTCGTGACACAGCAGCAACGTTACTTTTCTCAAAAACATTGCTAGCACAACCACTGGCGGTATCAGCAAGCATATCACAAGTATATCACACTTTGGAGATGGCGTAATTTTTGTCATCTTTTGACAGCTGCATTGTTTTCAAATTTCTTCTTTCTTTTTTGAGCACCACTCAAATAAACACGTATATATTTGCTATTTGTATGCCCATCACGCTTCTGTTTTTCTACACTAAAAATGTATGTGAGTGTGAATGTGTGCGTGCGTGTGTGTGCGTGCGTGCATGTGCGTGCGTGTGTGTGTAATGCTTTACACTCCGTTATCGCAAGTTAAAAGCGATCTGCCCTCAAAATTCACAATTCACTTTAAACGTATTATGACCGGTGTGGCCTGAGAGTCTTTACGCACGTGTGAAATTATAGCGAGACAATAAAATGACCGTTGTTCGACAATACAGGGTTCTAAATGTTATACAGAACAGTGCTACACCCAAGCACAGCAAGGTTAACAGAAAAATACCGCGTATCAAATTTTCAGCGCCTTTTATTAACCAGCCAAACATGAGTTTGGGAAACTGGGACGTTCAACGTATGAACAAAGGAAATTAAAAGGATTTTTATAAAAGGGAGGACCCCTTCTGACTACTACTTTTCAGGGCCCCCTCGATGCCCGGGACCCCGGGGACGCGCCCGGTCCAACAGGGCGGTAGTTACGCCACTGGCGCACACACATATACACACGCACACACATGATTTTTTTTTAATTTACCATATATTTAATAACTACCAGGGGGAGGGGAAGGAGTAATGCCTGAAGAAATGTGCAGCAACTGAAAATACTATCTACATTAATAGACGCTTGAAAACCTAATTATAACCGATCTGAACTTAAATACTGTATGATATTTTTCTTCATTATTAATAGTTTTTTTTAATAGATGGTTTCTCATGATTATCTTATTCTTGATTCTTTTACCCCCGTTCCTATCTGGAGTTGTTTTCTACTTTTATCTGTTTCTTACTGAATATTTGCAGCCACTAAGTCGATAGTATTATTAATATATTATTATCGTTCTCAATCTAAGCTCAAATTTTATTACTGCTGCACTCGTTTCCCCCCTCCCCTTTTCCCCCTCCAACTGTGACCTAGCTAAGCACGTGTAATTAGTCAAGCAAAACGGCAAACGCCCTAGTTGTTTTAGTGCGAATTTCCACGTATTTGTGGAAAGGCGAATTCTCTTTCAGTTATCAGCTTAAAACAGTTGATCATGTGCCCGGTGGCTTGTGATCATCTCTCAAGTCGGACATATTAATACAATTGGCTGTGTGAAAACATGCGATTCAAACAGGTGAGTAGTAAGAAGTTCTCACTCTTCTCGGTTGAAAAGCCCGAAATGGCGACCAGATGATGAATAGAGCTATGTAGTTTACAGCTACGCGAGTGCGTTAAGGAAGGTTCCGGTTTCGCACATAACGGGTACATTATGCAGACCTACTTCTGTTGTATGTGAATGTAAATTGTAATATTTAAACTTTTCGTACAAAGTCAAGATCTCAAATTTATCTCCCAATCACCACCATTAAGGAGAAACCAAAATTTTCGCGCAAAATAACCAGGTAGCCTTAAAAAAAAAATCAATATTAAAAAAGACGCCTTCAGAACTAGGATAGCCTATAGCCTATCTAATAATCTTTTATTTGATGTTTTTGTTTGGTTTTGTTTTGTTTTATCTCGTTTTTGTTTGGTTGGTTTGTTTTTTTAACATACAAGCGAAATTGGTAATTTTGATTTGCCATATTTACAGTGTTTTGACAGTGTTTCGCCACTGTCTGCTTTCCCCATTGGGTGCATGGGGATTAGGGTCAAACCCGAACTGTGGACAGAAAATTTAGCACCAAGCAATTATCGAAAAAATAGAAATAAGCAAACTCTCAGATTGGGATGCTGGAACGTCCGGACTATGTTGACTGGACTATCCGAAAACATACAGGATGTAAACGATGTAAGGAAGACAGCCATAATTAATGATGAGCTTAAACGACTTCAGGTGGATATAGCTGCACTTCAGGAAACGCGCCTGGCGGGCTCTGGAACGGTGAGCGAGAAGGACTACACATTTTATTGGCAAGGGAAAGATCTTAATAAAGCTAGAGAACACGGAGTAGGTTTTGCGGTCAAAAAATCGCTAACTAAAATGGTTGAACCAGGCGAGAATGGATCAGAACGCCTGTTAACGCTCCGCCTGCAAACTAGCACAGGTCCCATCACCCTTGTCAGTGTGTATGCTCCTACTCTGTACTCTGCCTCAGAAGCTAAAGATGAGTTCTACGAGAATCTAACAGCAATTATCAAAAGCATACCTAGGCAAGAACAGCTTGTTTGTTCTCCTTGGTGACTTTAACGCTAGAGTGGGTGCCGATAATGTTTCATGGCCTTCATGTCTGGGCAGGTTTGATATTGGCAAGATGAATGAAAATGGACAACGGCTCTTAGAGTTGTGCGTCCACCATGACCTCTGCGTGACCAACACCTACTTTCAGACAAAACCCCAGCATAAGGTGTCATGGAGACACCCACGATCCAAGCACTGGCACCAACTTGACCTGATTCTCATCAGAAGGCCACTCCTCAGGTCTGTGCTCTCCACGCGCTCGTACCATAGTGCAGACTGTGATACAGATCACTCCTTGGTTTGCTGCAAAATCAGAGCACAACCAAGAAAACTCTATCATGTCAGACATGAAGGGAAACCACGCATTGATACCAGCAAGATGTCAGACCCTTTCATGATCGCTCAATTCACTGCGACCTTCGAGAAAGTGCTCAGTAGCCCTCAGCATGGTGATACTATTACAGAGAACTGGGAGCATCTACGGAACACCATTCAAAGTACTGCACTTGCCACCTTTGGTAAGAAAACAGCAAAGTCAAATGACTGGTTTGATGCTTCATCAGATGTGATGGCACCTGTCATTGAAGCTAAGCGCAGTGCTATGAATGAATACAAACGTTCACCGAGTGCCAGAACCCTACAGATCCTGAGGGCTACGAGAAGCAAAGTTCAACAAACTGCTCGACGCTGTGCAAATGACTACTGGCTCCAGCTCAGTGAGAGCATCCAGATCGCAGCGCAAACAGGCAACATTAGACAAATGTATGACAGTATAAAGAAAGCACTTGGCCCCCATAAAAGTAAGACGGCACCGCTAAAAACCATCAGCAGAGAGAAGCTATCCGATAAGGGTAAGCAGATGGAGAGGTGGGTCGAGCACTACTCTGAGCTTTACGCTAGAGACAATACCGTTACGCCTGCAGCCCTTGATGGTGTCAGCAGTCTGCCAACTATGGAGGAGCTGGATGCCGAACCAACATTAGAGGAACTCAGCAAGGCCATTGATAGCTTGGCCTCTGGCAAAGCACCAGGCAGTGATGGGATTCCTCCTGATTTAATCAAATGCTGTAAGAGCATGCTATTACATCCCCTGCATAGGATGCTGTGCCAGTGCTGGGAAGAGACAACTATTCCTCAAGACATGCGAGATGCCAAGATTGTAACACTGTATAAAAATAAAGGAGACAGAAGTGATTGCAATAACTACAGAGGCATCTCTCTTCTTAGTATTGTTGGTAAGGTTTTTGCCAAAGTCATCTTAATGCGACTACACAAGTTAGCTGAGCGCATATATCCAGAGTCACAGTGTGGATTCCGAGCTGGCAGATCAACAACAGACATGATCTTCTCTCTCCGCCAGCTTCAGGAAAAATCAAGAGAGCAGAAAAGACCATTATATATCGCCTTTATAGACCTCACAAAAGCATTCAACCTGGTTAGTAGGGATGGACTCTTTAAAATCCTCCTGAAAATAGGGTGCCCTTCTAAAATGCTGGAAATGATAAAGTCATTCCATGACGCCATGAAGGGAACAGTCCAATATGCTGGAAGCACGTCACAGCCCTTTGATATACGAAGTGGCGTTAAACAAGGCTGTGTTCTGGCTCCGACCCTCTTCGGAATCTTCTTTGCCTTACTCTTGAAACATGCCATTCAGAGATGCAACTGAAGGAATATGCCTTCACACTAGGTCAGATGGCCGTCTGTTTAATCTTTCAAGGCTGAAGGCAAAAACAAAAATCAGAAGGGTCACTATAAGAGACTTGTTGTTCGCTGATGATGCTGCAGTCGTCACTCAAAGCCAACAGGAGCTTTAGAGCTTGATGAATCGCTTCACTAAAGCATGCAAGGACTTTGGCCTCACAATAAGTCTAAAGAAAACGAATGTGCTGAGTCAGGATGTGGGTGCTGCACCAGTTATCACTATCGATAACTATGAATTGGCAGTGGTGCACCACTTTACATACCTAGGGTCTACCATCAATGACAAACTCTCACTGGATACAGAAATCGACAGCCGCATTGGCAAAGCTGCAGCTACCTTTGCCCGCCTCACATCGCGTGTTTGGGGAAACTCTAAACTCACAATGAAGACCAAAGCTGCGGTATATAATGCCTGCATCACAAGCACACTCCTATATGGCAGCGAGACCTGGACGACCTATGCTAAGCAAGAAAGAAGGCTCAATACCTTCCATTTGCGGTGTCTACGCCGCATCCTTGGCATCTCGTGGAAAGATAAAGTGACAAATGTCGAGGTGTTGTCACGTGCTGGCCTTCAAAGTATGTATACGCTTCTTAGACAGCGCAGACTTCGCTGGCTTGGCCATGTTCGCCGCATGGAAGATGGTCGCATCCTCGAAAGGAGTACCAGGAAAATAAGCAGCTGAGGGCTGTCACCTCAGGGGCGCATTCCCAAAGTCAGTTATGACTGAAGGGGCTATTATTATTATTATGACAGATGTGATGCCACTTTCCCGTATCCGGCAGTTAGGCTATTCATCTTATTTGGAATTGAAAACAATATATATCCTAATTATAATCCATCAGAGGTTGAACAGGATATTTTTCGTCATTAAATTAAAATATAACTTTTTGAGGACGTGGGGTTTTACACAAGGAATTTTTTGCGACTCAGGTTTTTCATATAGGCCCTAGTGTTACCATGTAAGTGTCAGTTATTTCAAATTTTTTAACAAATATAGTCATGTTATATATATTTTAAAAGGAAAATGAATGAGGATTCTGAATATGTTCAGTTTATAAATTTACAAATTTTTTTATGAATATAAAATAGTTGGAGACTGGGAAGAAAAAAATTTGACAAAAAAAAAAAAAAAAAAAAAAAACATATCAGAATTGCCCACTGAAGATAGCTAATCCATCACTTGTGTTATCCAAGATACAAATTTTTGTAAACTACATCCATTTTGGAAATAAAATACATATGGTTTAAGTTTGTACTCTAACTACTTTTCAATTGGCTTCAAGAAAAGGAAAGACACTCTTTTGTCACAAATTTTCTGCGACACAGGTTTTTCATATAGTGTTACCATGTAAGTGTCAATTATTTCAAATTTTTTAACAAATATAGTCATGTTATATATATATTTAAAAAGGAAAATGAATGAGGATTCTGAATATGTTCAGTTTATAAATTTACAAATTTTTTTATGAATATAAAATAGTTAGAGACGAGGCAGAAAAATATTTTACTAAACAAAAAACAAACATATCAGACTTACCAATTGAAGACAGCTAATCCAGATGTGTTATCCAAGATAGAAATCACTGTAAACTACATCCATTTTGGAAATAAACCACACATCAAGTTTATACTCTAACTACTTTCCATGTGTCATCCAGAAAATGAAATACACTCTACTGTCACAAATTTACAAATAATTGAAAAAGAACACAAAATGTGATATATATGCTGAACTGCTCTCACAAAGAACACTCATTACACCCCAAATTAGAGATATTTACAACTTAACTTTAGTGTGCCATTTTAGGAAACATTCATCTATGTGCAGATGGGGGTGGCCAGTGCATCCTGCACAATAATAGTTTGTCCTTTTCCTGTCGTCAGGTGTACTGCAAACTTTTCACCTATTGAACTTAGTGCTTCTTTGCATTATATGTTTTGCACCCTCCAGTCTTTCCAATGGGTTATCTGATAATTTACTTGGCCTTGGAGGATTTAGCATGCGGCTAATTTCAGGCATTGCGGATGCCGCCAAAGCACATAATTCTCTGATCAGTGTTTGTTTGAACAACTTCAACGAAAGCTGCGATTTTCCAACTCCAACTGGTCTTGTCAATTTGTACAAAATGTAAGCGTTACAGGTGGCTATTTCTAATATCCAAAAGAAAATCTTCTTCCACCACTTTAAGAATTTTCTGTTGAAGAAGCCATAATACCCTATCATCTGATCTGCCTTGTCACAACCATTCATGTTATGGTCATATTCATGAATGATAAGAGGTTTCTCCTTTCCATTCACCATGACAGGCACAGCAGATCCATTTGTGGTAATAATTGTGACAGGTTTTTTAGCTTTTTTGTCCTTCCAAGCAGCAACTAGCATCCTTTGCTCCGAATTGATATAATACTTAGTCTCCATATGCTTTAGGTTCAAAGACTTCAGCTGCTGTGGGAATCTGACTCTGTTCGCTTGAAGTGTTCCAGTGTAATATTGTTTCCATTTAAGCATTTCATTTACTAACAGTTTTGTAGTGTATCACCTGTCAGCATAAATGTGATAGCCAATTCCCAGACAAGACAAAAGTGTTCCAAAAATTTTTACGGAATTGGCACCAGCAGAGTCCCTTTTGACTGAAGGATCATACGAGGTGTCTGATCCAAAATATCTAAGCAAGTTTAACACATAACCTATTTCTATGTCCACAAGCCCAAAACTTTTAATGTGGTATTTGTGTGGCTTTTTTGCGTTATATTGCTTATATTTCCACCGACCTTTCCATCCTATAATCATCTCATCAATAGCTACATCTTGGTTCGGAGTGTATGCCGCAACAAATTTAGAGCATAACATTTGAACGAAGGGCTCTATTTTATTTTTCCCTTCTGCAACAGGCTCACAGATATGCAACATAGTTTGCAATATAGACAAAAATCTGTCTCTCTCCATCATTTGGGAATAAAATGGAGTGTGAAACATAGGCTCTTGTGAGGAGAAATAATCTTTTATGCTAGGCCTTTTGTCGATACCCATTGCTTGATGCAGAGCAAAAAATTTTAGCAGCTCAAGAATCAAAGTTAGGTGATAGAACCACGCCCACTCTTCCTAACAAATACCTTCATTCTCTGAATCGACATCGCTGGAAGACGAATTAATCATCGAATTAACACTAAAATCACTACTGCTATAGCCGTGTTCATCTTCGCTGAAATTTTCTAGCAAACTAAGGGCCTGCTGAGCACTAAGACGAGCAGGTCGCTTGCGAGATGATGAATTAGATGCCATCGAAAATAGGTAACCCAAATTTTGTAAAACTTACACAAGGTAAATATTGTAAACAAGTCGAAAGTACTCCAAAGAGTGACACTAGAATTCTCCCGCGTTATAAATAATAATAAAAATGGCTATACTTCCGCTTCCCAGTCATCGAAAACTTCTAACTGGGATGAAACGAAACAAAAACTTAGTTCAAACCCATCGACCAAGATTACTGGCCGGCCGTCTTCGGAGGTTAGAAATATCGAACAAGAATACTGGCTGCACGTCCTCAAAGAGTTAAGGGGAAGAACTACAGTGAAAACTAACTTTTGTTCTAATAACATTTTCAAACTTTTTATGTGCTCAATAGACACAGTGTATGTCCATGAACCAAATTCCACAGTTTATTTTGTTAAAAAACATGTGGTTACCATGGTAACCAAAAAATACATCCGCCATATTGGATTTTCACCACTTTTCGAGAGCTAAAAACCTATTTTTACCATTGACCAAACTTTATTTTAGTCACCGAGTGACTTGTCTTGTCCAATATGCTCCATTCTGGGGGGCTGAATGTGTTTAAAATCCTCCAGGACTATATGCTGCACATCCTTCAGCTTCTTGCAGCTCCTTCTCTCGCCTTTATCTTGCCTAATTTTTCTTCTTTCCTTCTACATGGTAACCCAAAAAAAAAACAACCGCCATATTGGATTTTCACCAATTTTCAAGAGCAAAAATCTTATTTTTACCATTGACCAAACTTTATCAAATTACACACACATGTTGTGACTGACAATTAAAACAATTTATCACATGCTTTTTGTTATAAGTTTAAAATTCTATTTTTAATGATTTTTTTAAAAATTACACTTTATTTGTATGAAAAAAATGAAAAAAAAAATATTTTAAAAAATATATCAAAGCAAATTACCAAAATATCAAAAAAAGCATGTGACAATTTAAAGGTATATATGTGTACTACATGCATGCCAAATTTCAGACTGATCTATTAGATAGTTTGTAAAAAATAACATTTTTTGTTAATAAAATGTTAGTTTTGAGAAAAATGCATTTTAGTCACCGAGTGACTTGTCTTGTCCAATATGCTCCATTCTGGGGGGCTGAATGTGTTTAAAATCCTCCAGGACTATATGCTGCACATCCTTCAGCTTCTTGCAGCTCCTTCTCTTGCCTTTATCTTGCCTAATTTTTCTTCTTTCCTTCTACATGGTAACCCAAAAAAACAACAACCGCCATATTGGGTTTTTCACCAATTTTCAAGAGCAAAAATCTTATGTTTACCATTGACCAAACTTTATCAAATTGCACACACATATTGTGACTGACAATTAAAACAATTTGTCACATGCTGTTTTTGATAAGTTTAAAATTCTATTTTTAATGATTTAAATTAAAAAAAACTATATTTGTATGAAAAAATACTTTTTTTAATATTTTTTAAAAATTTCTAAAAGAAAATTACCAAAATATCAAAAATGCAGATGTGTTACTTTAAAGATATAGATGTGTACTACTCATGATTATTTTGATAAGTTTAAAATTCTATTTTTAATGATTTAAAAAAAAAAAGAACTATATTTGTAAGAAAAAATATTTTAAAAAATATTTTTTTTTAAATTTATAAAAGAAAATTACCAAAATATCAAAAATGCAGATGTGTTACTTTAAAGATATAGATGTGTACTACTCATGATTATTTTGATAAGTTTAAAATTCTATTTTTAATGATTTAAAAAAAAAAAAAACTATATTTGTATGAAAAAATATTTTTAAAAATATTTTTTTTAAATTTATAAAAGAAAATTACCAAAATATCAAAAATGCAGATGTGTTACTTTAAAGATATAGATGTGTACTACTCATGATTATTTTGATAAGTTTAAAATTCTATTTTTAATGATTTAAAAAAAAACTATATTTGTATGAAAAAATATTTTTAAAAATATTTTTTTTTAATTTATAAAAGAAAATTACCAAAATATCAAAAATGCAGATGTGTTACTTTAAAGATATAGATGTGTACTACTCATGATTATTTTGATAAGTTTAAAATTCTATTTTTAATGATTTAAAAAAAAAAAAAAACTATTTGTGTGAAAAAATATTTTTAAAAATATTTTTTTAAAATTTATAAAAGAAAATTACCAAAATATCAAAAATGCAGATGTGTTACTTTAAAGATATAGATGTGTACTACTCATGATTATTTTGATAAGTTTAAAATTCTATTTTTAATGATTTAAAAAAAAAAAAACTATATTTGTATGAAAAAATATTTTTAAAAATATTTTTTTTAAATTTATAAAAGAAAATTACCAAAATATCAAAAATGCAGATGTGTTACTTTAAAGATATAGATGTGTACTACTCATGATTATTTTGATAAGTTTAAAATTCTATTTTTAATGAAAAAAAAAAAAAAAAAAGTGCTATATATGTATAAAAAAATATTTTTAAAAAATATTTTAAAAAATTTATAAAAGAAAATTACCAAAATATCAAAAATGCAGATGTGTTACTTTAAAGATATAGATGTGTACTACTCATGATTATTTTGATAAGTTTAAAATTCTATTTTTAATGATTTAAAAAAAAAAAAAAACTATTTGTGTGAAAAAATATTTTTAAAAATATTTTTTTAAAATTTATAAAAGAAAATTACCAAAATATCAAAAATGCAGATGTGTTACTTTAAAGATATAGATGTGTACTACATGCATGCCAAATTTGAGACTCCTCTGTTAGATAGTTTTAGAGAGAAATCGTGCATTTTCGGCACAAATTTGAAAATCATAGCATGGGGGTAGTGCCGACAATATGCTTTTTGATACATCAAATGCATTTTTTATGTTATAAAACCTTGCTCAATCGATTCCTCGATGATTATTTAATAAAATAAGCTCAAAAGTAAAAAATCGATATTTTGTACGTAAAATCCAGTTTTCATTGTAGTGGAGCCCCTTAAAAGAAGTAGCCTATCTGAATCTAGCTTTGTTCAACCCTTCCCAAAAAAACAATAATTTTAACAGACTCCCTTTCATCAACTTAGGCTGTAAGAAACTTACACAAGAATGCAGTAGATCAGATATAGCGGAATAGAGAACGAACGAACACACTTTATTTTCAAAGGTTTATAACTGGGCATGCAGGCCTGTCTAACATTCTGCCCTTCCTTTTTCTCATCGCCATGCTGAATCCATTTATTCTCATATGTATCTTAAATATTACTTAAATGATAAAATAAATTACAATAAAGTAAAATCCCAACATTGTAACAGTACAGTACAATAACAGTTACACGCATTTACAATACCTTATCATAATTAATATTGAACAGGGCAAAATTATCTTTAAAACCATCATATGATGTTATATAATTATTTATGAACATAACTAAATTATGGTGGCATATAATCTGCACTCATGATGTATTTGAAAAGTCTGCGATTGAATTATTATTGCTCTTTGGCTAGTAATAGATTTGGTTAGTCTTCTTAGGGGAGCAATCATAATTGATTCCACTTTCTTTGATCCTTGTAGCCGCCAATCTCAAGCGTTCAAAGCAGTCAGAAAAATGGCCATCACGCCATGGGGTCATAGCGTCTTGTAGGGGAGCAACAAATTGATTCCACTTTGCTCGGTCGGTGGCCATCCTTTGTACAGTGCCCCAACTCTGATTCATTCTTTGCATCTCAGCCTCCACAGTCCTCCGCCAAGTTATTTTTTGGTCGGCCTCTCTTTAGGTTAAGAGATGGGTTTTAGGTTTGGGGTGTTTAATCCTCACAAAAAACTCTGAAGCTTTTCTTTTGTGTAGTTTGTAGTATTATAGTTTTATTGTACTTATATACCCTAAACTTTTTCAAGTTTTAGTAGCGTTGATGATGACTTCAATTGGCACATATGGGGCATAGAAGAAAATAAAAAACTTGCCATTCAGACAAAGAAGCCAAGAAATAGGTATGGAATCTTTACTCTACTAAAAAACCGAATGGTTTGAAATAAAACACAAATTACGATAAGTGTCCAATAGCTGTAATTAGCTGACCATGTCTCACATTTCACCCGTTTGATAAAAAATCAATATGGCTTGGTTTTTACCCAGTTGCTGTATACCCCACGGCCAATTAAGTCGGACCAAGTTTTAAGAGGTTAGGATTAGAGATGGGTTTAGATTTAAAAATGCTAAACCTAACACAAAAACTCTAATCCTATAGAGTTTTTGTGTTAATGTTTAGCATGTAATAGAGTTTTTGTGTTAGGTTTAGCATTTCTAAATCTAAACCCAACTCTAATCCCAACCCCTAATGACACGGCTGACTCAATTGGCCACCAAATAGATAACTATCCAGGATAGATTTGTGGCACGTCATCTCTTTTTCGCAATCATAACTTGCCATTCACTGTTACCATAAGCACATCCAATGTTTTGCGCATATATATATATATATATATATATATATATATATATATATATATATATATATATATATATATATATATATATATATATGGGAGCCGCGCTGGTGTAATGGCTACGACGTTGTACTGGCGACCAGGTGTTCATGGTTCAAACCCGGCCGTCGGCGTTTGAAGAAATGTTTACGACCGGAAATTTGACTGAATAACCTGAACGGCTCCTGCACATAAATCCCATGTGGATGGGAAGGAGCGAAGCTCCTGACCGGGTTGGAAGGAAAGTCCACTGACCCCCCAGCCTCGCAATGACATGTCATTGGGCCGAAAGAGCTGGAAAGCTCGAGTGCCGCTGGTTATAGAAAAAAAAAATAGAAAAGAAAAAAAAAAAAAAAATATATATATATATATATATATATATATATATATATATATATATATATATATATATATATATACACACACACATATATCAGTCAGTTTCCATATGACGAAAAAATCTTTTGCTTTTAATGAAACAACAATACAATATTTCAAGTAACATATCTAGTGCATTTGTAAAAACAGCACTATAAACTGGGTTTTCTTTATGTCTTTTTTGGAAATTCTATTTATATAATTAAAAAAACCTGGAGTCTGTTTTATTTTCTTTATGTCGCGTTTATGTTTCAATGTAAACATTGTTGGTAAATAGATAGTCTTATTCTTTTACATGGGGGAAACGAGCCAAAATACACTGTAGTTGTAGATAATATAATTACAGAAATCAGGGAAGGGAAAGTTTGACAAGGGATGCCAAAACCACTGCTTAAATTCTTTATTCTTTCAGTAATCTCTTTGCAGGTCACTAAGAGGCAAGTTTTACTATCGTTATAATCTCCCTTTTCAGTTTCACAATAGTGAACTGCCCTGATTAAGAGGGGGAGAAGTGTTCTCCTTGTATCAAGGGAAAACAGGCATTCTTCATAGAATAGCGCCTGCTTCTTCCTTCTGTCACTCCTTTTTTCATCCACACCGCCACTCAATCACATACATAAGTTTTAAAGAATAGAGGAGAGAGTGATTGAGTGAAGGTGTGGATGAATTCCCCCAGGTAAAAGAATAAAAGACCATCTATTTACCAACAATGTTTACATTGAATCATAAACGTGACATAAAGAAAATAAAACAGACTTGATGTTTTTTTGATTTTCTATAAATAGAAAATAAAATTTCCAAACAGGAATATAGTCAAATAAGAAGACCCAATTTATGGTAATGTTTTTACAAATATAAAATTCAAGTGTTACTTTGAAGGTGACATTATTAAAAAGTAATTGATAGTTTGGTAGCTTTTCTTGTACACTAGAATTATTGCTTTGAATATGTTATTAGTGGTTTTAAAAGGAATAAGTTTCTTCTCTTGAACATGTGCAGCGCATGCGTTGTCATCACACTCACGTACACAATCGATTTCGCCACAATTATCATAGTAATCTACAAATAAGCCTAGTACACTATGTTGCATGTTTTGTTTGCGGCTTCATCGTTGACAAAGATGTTACATAACATTACTCCTAACCCTACCCCTTTCCCACTTTATCATATATATATAGTTTTCCAGCTCATTCTGTCATTCTTTCCGTTCGTAACGCTCCCAAAAATAGTAACACTCGCCAAAGAAAAGTGCGCAAAGGTTGGTGTGCATGCACCATTCGAACGCCGTGCATGTTCATTCTTTGTTTAACATCGGATATAAAACAAATATTTTGATTTTTAATAAAGGAATTTTTAAAAAATGGAAGACAATGTTAACTGTTCTAACTGTCACCACCTAAGTGAATTGTATCTGATGAAGAGAAAATTGCAGTGAAATTTTTTAAATATTCATTTTCGCATTCAGGTGTTTAGATGTGTATAAATACCCACACTTTTTCACATACCTAGGATGCATAGTAACACCAGACGGTGGAGCAAGCAAAGACATCAACAACAGAATGAACAAAGCAAGAACAGCCTATTTTAGTCTAAACAACATCTGGAAGTCCTCTCAGTACAGCACAAGCACAAAATTAAGATTATATCAGAGCTGTGTGCTTTCTGTGCTTCACTATGGTGCGGAATGCTGGAGAGTTACGGAGAAGGAAATGTTGAAATTGTCCTCTTTTCACACAACATGCCTAAGGAAAATTCTCAGAATCTTTTGGCCGAATACCATCACCAACCAAGATCTGCTTACTCGGAGCAAGCAAGAGGACATGCACACCATCATAGCTAGCAAACGCTGGAGCTGGGTTGGCCATGTCCTCAGAAGAGACCCCAGTGCCATCACAAGAACAGCTATGCTATGGACCCCTGAAGGAAAACGAAAGTTAGGCCGACCAAAAACAACTTGGCGGAGTACTGTGGAGGCTGAGATGCAAAGAATGAACCAGAGTTGGGGCAATGTACGAAAGATGGCCACCAACCGAGCAAAGTGGAATCAATTTGTTGTTGCCCTACAAGACACCACCAGGCGTGATGGCTGCTGACTGCTTCGACGGTCGGCAGCTAAGGATCAAAGAAGAAGAGAAGAAATACCCACACTTAATGTTTACGGACGTTTATTTCCTCCAACGAGTAATTTTGTGCACCAAGAATAAGCAGGCTTTAGATTTGAATAGAGAGATTATAACAAAATTTCCGGGTGAGCAAAAGATCCACTATAGTTCCAATCAAATAATATCTGATGTTCCCAGTGATGTTATGAACTATTCAGTCAATTAAAACAACAGAAAATCAAGGTGCTCTTCTGATGAACAATCGGATGTTTACACCTAACATTATTTTTCCACAAGTATTTGAATAAATAAAATTATTCCAGCCATACTCACACTAATCCTTATTTATTAATTTGTATTCTTATTGCACCATCGAATGACAGTGATGAAGAGGTCAAGGATGAATTCTATCAACAACTGCAGAAAGAAATGGAAGACACACCTAGATATGATCTTATTGTAGTGATGGGAGACCTCAATGCGAAAGCTGGTACACACAATACATATAATGAAAGAGTAACGGGGAAATGCGTCAGCGGAACAGCAAACGAAAATGGGGATAAATTAATAAGTTTCTGTAGTATTAACAACCTGGTCATTGGAGGAACACTTTTCCCACATAAAGAAATTCACAAATTAACATGGGAATCACCAAATGGTCGGGACAGAAACCAGATAGACCACATCATGATTAATGGTAGATGGAGACATGCATTACGGAATGTGAAGGTAAGAAGAGGTGCAGATGTGGAAAGTGATCACCATTTAGTAGTAGCAAAACTGAAAGTGAAACTAAGAAGGGCTGGACCAACTGTAACTACACAGAAAAGGTTTGACATCAGCAAATTGAAGGACCCCCTTACCAGAAAAGCTTTTGCGGCTGACATAAAGAAACGATACCAATTTGCCAAAAGTCAGGAAAAGACATTGACATGATATAGACCAGAAATTCAACACCATTTCAACAATATATAAGGAAAGCAGCAAACCATGCTTGGGATTCCAGGAAAGGAAGAAGCAAGACTGGATAACACCAGAAACTTTAAACACCATAACACTGAGAAAGGAAATGAAAAGAAAGAAAACAGAACCGAAGTCCCCCAGGTTGGGGCAACTATGTAGCGAACGGTGCAGTCAGCTGGACGGGGGAGGGAGGGGGGGGGGGGTTGGACACCAGGCCCGAGCCGACAGGGGGAATTTCCTGGGCAGTCTTGCGGAGGGGGCGGCGCTAGGAGGTGAACAGAGCGTGGTGTACAAGGTGACTAAATTCATCGGCGGAGGGTGAGGTGCAAACAGTGTTACATTGGTGGGAGATAGGCGGGGAAATCTCATCACGACAGCGGAGGGACGGGAAACGGGATGGGCAGAGCACATCGAAGAAACTCTGGGCAAGGAACCACCAGAGACACAGTTGAATGTTCCTGAGGCTGAAAACGATCTAGATGTAAGTACAGACATTCCACGAGTGGAGGGGGTCATCACAGCGGCCAGGGGTTGGAGAGCGAAGGAGCTCCTGGCCATGGTAGCTTGAGTGCAGAGCTATTTATGACGGACCCTGAGCTGGCGGCGGAGCTATTGGAGCCACTGTTTGCGCGGGTCTGGAGGGCGGGGATGGCACCACCAGAGTGGAACGGGGGAATAGATGTCAGGTTGCCGGGGGGGGGGGGAGAGATCTTGCGGACTGCAGTGATTGGAGAGGGGTCGCTCTTCTCTCGGTTCCCAGCGAAATGCTGGGCAGGATGGTTGTACAGAGAGTTTCAAAGGCGGTGGATCACAGGCTGAGGGGAGAGCGGGCGGGATTTGGAGGGAACAGAGGATGTGTGGATCGTATATTCACTTTCGGGAACATTATAGAGCAGTGCTCAGAATGGCAAAGACAGCTGTACATTAATTTCGTTGATTTTGAAAAGGCTTTTGACAGCATACATAGGGACAGTTTATGGAAAATACTGAGAGCTTATGGAATTCCAAGCTGCATAGTGTCAATCATAAAAAGCCTCTATGCCAACTTTACATGTAGTGTTGAGCAGAGCAACTTAACCTTTGAGGTGAAGACAGGAGTATGACAGGGATGCCCCTTATCAACCACTCTGTTTTTAACAGTCATAGATTGGGTGATGCGCCAGACGACAGAGGGCAGTCCAAGAGGAATAAGATGGACTACATTTTCCACATTGGAAGATCTAGAATATGCAGATGACATTGCACTACTAGCACATTCACATCGGCACATCCAGGAAAAAAAGGATGGACTTAGTGAGTTTGGCAAGCAGGTGGGCTTGGGCATCAATTTAAAGAGGTCATGGCGCTCGGTGTGAGCAACCCTGGGCCCATGTCATTAGGGAGTCAGCAACTGGTACAGACAGACACCTTCACATACCTGGGATGCATAGTAACACCAGATGGCGGGGCAGGCAAAGACATCAACATCAGAATGAATAAGGTAAGAACAGCCTTTTTTAGCCTAAACGGCATCTGGAGGTCCTCTCAATACAGCACAAGCACAAAATTGGGATTGTGTCGGAGCTGTGTGCTTCTCTGTGGTGCGGGGTGCTGGAGAGTTGCAGAGAGGGGAATGTCGAAATTGTCCTCTTTTCACACAAGATGCCTGGGAAAAATTCACCGAATCTTTTGGCCGAGTGCCATCGCCGGCCAAGATCTGCTTGCTCGGAGCAAGCAAGAGGACATGCACACCATCATGCTGGCAGATGCTGGGGCTGGGTTGGCCCATGTCCTCAGAAGAGACCCCGATGCCATCACAAGAACAGCTATGCGGTGGACCCCTGGGGGAAGGCGAAAGGGAGGCCGGCCGGAGGCAGCCTGGCGGGGGGGCTGGGATGCAGGGGGTGAGCCAGAGTTGGGGCACTGTGCGAAGGATGGCCGCCGACCGAGCAAGGTGGAATCAATTTGTTTTTGCCCTACAAGATGCCACTAGGCGTGATGGCCACTGACTGCTTTGACGGTCGGCGGCTAAGGATCAAAGAAAGAAGAAGAAAGAAAAAACACTGTTTCACTATGCTAAAACTATGTCGTTCCCAAATGGTGACGCAGGTGCATAATATAAAAGTGACAGACAGCATGAGGCAAAATAACAATATTTAGGTTGAAGGAACTGAGGAGTGAAATAACAAAAATAATGAGACTTGTTTTACCAAAAAAGAACCTCCAAAACTTGATACCAGGGCTTTGGAGGAGCCAGAAGCTGGAGCAACAGGACTTTGCCCAGAACTGGAGCAGAGAAAATCTTCACTGCTCCAGCTTTTACTGGGGTTTTAGTAATACAGGTTGGTAACCCAGAATCCAAAATGTTCGAGGACAGCTGTGTTTTGGTTTTAGGATTTCTCCCAAAGTAGCCCAAAAATCCATCCAAAGTAGTCCAAGTCACCCAAAAATCGGTTTGAAAATCGCCCAAAATTTGGCCCAAAAAACTTCAATTTTTTTTTTCAGAATATTTTGGGTGTTCAGATTCTGGGGTACCGACCTGTACATATTGCTTATGTCAAATTAGGAGTAAATTAAATATTAAACCAGTACCCCAAGCTATAGAAATAGAAAAGAATAGGGGGAATAGAAGAAAATGAAATTTGTTAATTGTAACAGTAATAAAAAAAGATTATAATACCTGCGTCACCAGCACAGTTCTATATGGCAGCTAGACATGGACAACCTATGCTAAGCACGAAAATAGACTCAATACCTTTCATCTACAGTGTCTATGCTACATCCTCAGTATTTTGTGGAAGGGCAAAGTGACAAATGTCGAGACGTTGTCACGTGCTGGCCTTCAAAGCATGTATACACTGCTTTGACAGCGCAGACTACGCTGAATTGGCATGGAAGATGGTCCCATCCTGAAAGATATCTTCTGCAGATGTCGTAGATTTTTGATAGGGGAATTAAGACTTGGGTTGGTCCCTTCTGAATAGATTAGAATAGGTGATAGTCACAGTGAGAAGTAGTAATAGCAATAGTTTTCCACGAGTGAGATGGTAGAAATGTGATAGAAGCTGTCTCTGAAATCAAGAAATCTTCTCTCTTTCACCTATCTTCTACGACAGATTTAGATTGAGTCAGACAGTCTACACACACATATATATGAAATATATATATATATCCACTCACATACATACACACATAAGACGACAGTTAGACGTACAGACGTGGGAAAAACTATGACACTGATTATATGAAGAGTTTGGGAAAACGAACTGACCGACACGCTGGAATAAATTTTATGAGTAGTTTATTTATCAAGACTAAACTTCTCTCACAACATATCAAATCACATCAAGCATATACAAAAAAATCATAAACAAAAATCAAGAAATGCTACAAGAATGATAGACCCGTTGGTATGATCCTTCCCTCGACGTATAGCTCACAGTCCCGTTAGAAGAAAGTGATAGCCCAAAGAGTCACAGATACATATGATTTAGTCTAAAATTCTTCCCCTTTAAGGTATGAACAGACTGGATACTCTGATCTAGTCTAAGGGAATATATATATATATATATATATATATATATATATATATATATATATATATATATATATATATATATATATATATATATATATAGTTAGCAATACCTTGCATAAAGAAATGTTATGACAGCAAAAAATGAATGGGTGTCAAAATACCACCATAAAGGGATCGCTCAATCCTGCATTCACTCTATTCATTCAACTGTGATCACGTGCATTTTGTTCATACTCACAGCTTTGGAAGCCACTTCGGGAACAAAAAAAAACAATATTTTTAGGACTTGCCCATACAGAATCTTCAATGGTAATCTTGGCCAAGAAAACCCCAGGTCCAAAAAGACGGGTTGAATTCACTACTTCCGGGACCGTTCTCTTGGGAATACTATTGTTTTGGATGTCTGTTTAAGTCACATAAAATTGTCCAGGCACGAGCGTTTATAGCGAGCACAGTGTCAACATCTTAGATTTCAAACGAATGAGGAATGTCAGGTCGGCACCTTCTCTCAGTATAGGAATTTAGTTGGTCACACCACCACTTGTCAACAGTGTCGGGAAAGGTACTGATTGTAATATGTTACTTGCCACAAAGGCTGAAAAATGACTAGAGTTTTCTCAGGAAGAATCAAATCAGGCTCGATGACCCGTTACTTCTTTAAAATCTTAAAGTTCTTGTAAAAGTTATACATCAAATCTTTAAGGTAAGACTGTTTGTTGTTTTCTTCACAGATTTATCTCTTTACTCAAACGCTGGCAAAGTTTGGGTACCACAGTTTCACTATATATAAATGGAAAGAACACATATCAAATAATTATACATACTATAACTGATAATTTTAAACTGCAAGCGTAGCTTGTCTTATAGTTTAACACTTCCCGTGGAATAAGTTATATTTAAAAATCAAACATCCCGAATTAGGAATACCTACGCATTCCGTCAATACTCAAGATGTAGCAGTCATTTAATAAGTTAGTTTTAAAATATTCTCGACTGCGTATTAGCAGTTAAATTAAATCCATTATGGCTACATGATTTTAAGCTAGAAATTATAATTTATTCCGCTTTCCACTGTAACTCGTCGACTAGAGAATATAACAGACTTAATAATTTAACTCTTTGCACAAATCTAACTAGCAAAATGAAATAAGCGATTTAACACTTTAACACCCACAAAATACTAGATAAATAATATAAGATTTACCTCAACACAGAACTACTAAGAACTTAAACCACTACGATCATACTAAATGACATCTCTATTAACAGAGATTCTAGAAATCGAACGAAGGCTTGTTCTAGTCTTGACTGCGAAGTTACTGAGTGAAAATGAAATCTAACTCCCTCCAGTATATATGAAACACCAGACAAAGATGTACACTATTTCCATAAACTACGCAATAGCCTCCCCTTCTCTTAACACCTCCTGTCTTCGCACCTCACGCCAAAATGACCATTCTGAGTGAATGCGTGATGGCGCCTTCTCCACCCTGACACTGAGAATCTACCGAGGAAACTACGTGTCAAATGCAAAATACCAGACAAATGTCTGATACTGCACTGGGGAGATGTCGGGATTCACGCCTCACCTCAGCGCTCACTGAGAAGCTACGTTTTGACAAGTGAGAATGCAGACGATATGTCGGCCCTATGTCTGAGATAGCCAAATATTCACGGTTATTTTGTCAATCTGCAGCGATTGACTGAATGCATTCTCACGCCAAATCGTCTGGTGCAAGGGACTAACACGTTACGTAAAAAGTTACTCATTTAATCAGCAATAAAATGCGTTTCTAAATGAGAAACGAAACTGGCGAAAGTGAGAATGGGAAAAAAAAATATTTTTTGCATACAAATGGATGCGAAAAATACAGGAAAAAAAAAGTAAAAAGTGATAATAAAATAGAGGATACGGGTGAAAGAAAAAGAAGAGGATATAGGCAATTCAGTGATCATAAAACCTCTGTGACAGCAGACAACTGGCAGGTCGGCATGATGCTGACCACATCACCCCTAGTGTGCCGATGGTCAAGAAAATATGGGCCTAACACCATATTCCCAATATGTCAATGGGTGTGTAACGGGATCCTTTACCCTTTACCTTACAACTGGCAGATGACAAAAAAACAGTTGGGCGACCGCTGCTGAGGTTCAAAGATATGTGCAAGAGAGACATGAGGGCACTGGACATAAGTCCAGTAACCTGGGAGGATGAAGATGCCGATCACACCAAGTGGCGATGCTCTCTACCGCGCCACCTCAGATTGGGCAAAATGAAGTTCTCACAGCAAGCAGAAGAGAGGAGAAAAACATCAAAAGGAACACCAGGAAAATAAGCAGCTAAGGGCTGTCACCTCAGGGTCGCATTCCCATAGTCAGTTATGACTTGAGCTATTGCTGTAATTATAAAGATATACTTTAGTGTTGACTGTTTCGAATAGGGAATTGGAGCTGTCAGATTATTGAATTGCCCCGCTCCTACATCAAAAGTGTTTCTATACGTTTAGTATGATATGATTCATTTTGGATTGAAAATGAAAAAATAGCTGGAGCAGTGAAGATTTTCTCTGCTCTAGCTCTGGGCAAAGTCCTGTTGCTCTAGCTTCTGGCTCCTCCAAAGCCCTGGTATCAAGTTTTGGAGGTTCTTTTTTGGTAAAACAAGTCTCATTATTTTTGTTATTTCACTCCTCAGTTCCTTCAACCTAAATATTGTTATTTTGCCTCATGCTGTCTGTCACTTTTATATTATGCCCTACCTCCTTTCCCAGTTCACGTACCTTTGTTATGTGATATATGAGCATCCAATTGGCAGAGTGGTTAGAGCACTTTCCTCTCGTGGCAAATTTACCAGGCTCCGGGATTGAAACATGGTAGCTTCATTCTCCAGTCTACTCAACTGTAAACGGGTTCCTGACTCTGCTCTTGAGTTAGGGAAGGCAAAGACAGTGAGGAAGGGAACTGGTCCCCCCACCTCATGAAAAAGCTGAACCTAGTATGGTGAAATCTCTAACATTTCACTGCCCTACAGCAGTATCTGCTATAGAATTACCTTTACCTTTTAATATTGTAGTGTTTTCTCATTGTAGATCAAACCTCAGCATGTCAAGAAAAAAGAAGGGGCTGAAGACTCCCATGATGATTTGAACAGGGACACATCTGTGCTGTCCTGTAATGCTGGTGCTGAGTGGAATGGTTATGACTGTGTTGATGGGGATTTGAACACAGACAAATTTAACTCTCACAACCCTGGTTCAGAGACAACGCTAAAATCACATAATGGTCATGATACAATGATGAATATGAAGCCCACACTAGAGCTCAGCAGCAATGGAAGTTGTAGTGCATCTAAAACCTTTTTTGATGAGCACTTTGATGACCTTCCAATTCCACAGGTCACAGAAAACGATGTCATTATTCAAGGTCGCCGCCCAATTTTCTCAGAACCGGAGGAGACTAACATTGCCATCAAACTGAGGCAGTGGAAGGAGCAGGGAGTAAAGTACACGAGACTGGATGTTGTTAAGATGGCGTCTCAATATGCTGTACGCTTAGGCAAACGTCCACAAGCGAGGCCACTCACGGTTAAGTGGTTTCGAAGCTTTCTTAGCCGACACCCAGAATGCTACATTAGAAGGACTAGAAAAACCAAGTCTGAGCAGCCAGAGAAGCAGTATTTCAATCAGCTAGACACAGTTCTCACTACCTATAACCTGAAGGAAAGCCCCTACTGTATTTTCAGTCTGGTGGAGCTACCATTGCTGATGTTGGAAAAGAGAGAATATTCCACCCCTGAAGATTTAAGTGTGAGCAGAGGCAGTAAGAATGGAAGAAAGTCCCATAACAAGTTAACTTTTCTGGGAAAGGTTCCATCTAGCATTCTCATCTGTGGGAGTGCTGCTGGGCAGGCATTACCACCTTTCCTTCTCTTTGCAGGCAAGGCAATGGATAAATCTTTTCTGTCAGGCCTCACACCAGGAGCTGGAGGCATGGCTTCTCCCTCTGGCCGAGCCACATCAGAAGTTCTAGTTTCATTTCTGAGGGATCACTTTCTGTCACAAGCTCCAGGTAGAGCGGGGGACACTCTTGTTCTGCTTCTAGATGCCAACTTAGGACGCTGTCTCAACCAGGCAGTTTTTGACATTGGCTCAGCATTCAAGGTTGTTTTCGTGACAGCTCAGTTCACGCTCAACCCTCAGCTCCAACCAATGGTTGTTGGGTGTTGTGATACCTTCCAGCGTGAGCTCAGCTACGAACTGCAGAAGCCAATGTACTCATCAGAATGCTCATCATTGTCATCAGCCTCTGTTTGTGAGTTGCTGTGCCGACTTTATCACCGCAACATGTCGGCTGAGAACCTACACTCCACATTTAGAAAAGCAGGTATCTTCCCTTTCAATCCTTCAATTTGCCGGAAGCGTTATGGACTGGCAGCGATCTCTTCAGGTCTGGGTTCAGGACACTCAAGCCCAGCTTCAAATGATCTCACTCTACACTCAAGAAGCTTTGAGGAGGAAGATATGGAGGACAGCCTTGCGGATGATGGCAGAGATCTGAATTGAGTGACAATGGACAGGATAGAAACTAGAAGATGAACATATGACTTGAGCCTTGCTAGAACCACACAGATGCTTTCATAATGAATAGTACAGACATATTTATTCTTCTTGGATCCTTAGCCACTGACTGACAGGACTATCAGTCACCATCACGCCTAGTGGCATCTTGTAGAGCAGCAACAAACTCTCCCCACTTTGCTCAGCCTGTAGCCATCCGTCATGTGCTTAACAAACTCTGGTTCATTCTTTTCATCTCGGCTTCACAATGTCTGAGCGAAGTTGTTTTTGGTCGACCTCACTTTCACCTTCTAGGGTTCAAATGATACTGTCTGGTTCACATTTGAGGACATGGCCGGCCCGTTTCCAGCATCTACCTGCTATGATGGTGTGCATATCTTCTTGTTAGCTCGGAGTAAGCAGTTCTTGGTTGGTTATGAGACATATTTATATCAATACTATATTACCTGTTATTGGGATTTTAATTATTATGACTTTGGTTGATTTTCATTTTGATTACAATATTTAATTATTTATTTTTTACACCTCTGAGAAATTTTTTTTTAAATTGATTATAATCCATGTTGAAGATTTTGCCTTTATTTCAGTTGTTGATGTCTGCTTGAACATTTTACACAGGTTTGTTGGATGTTCTTGTCACAGCTTCTAGTCATTCACTCACTTTTTGTTTTTTAATTTACTCAACAGTATTTGTTTTACACAATTTAGCATATATCTTTATGCCTTATGTATCCCATATTGATATATTTTTTTGCTTCTAGTTTGTTACAGATGTTTTTTTATTTCACTGATTTATTGCACAAACCCTGAAATCCATGACACTTGCCTTTACTGCAATAGTAAATATTCCTCATTATCTGTCAATTCTACCATACAGGATGACTTGCTTGTATGTTCAAATGTACGTTTATAAAAATTGTGATTGTAGTCTTTAACTCTTACTATACGTGAGCTAAAACCGCGTTTTTACGCGTTAGTTTAGCTATCGTTACCTGCGCGCGCCACTTCACGGGGCGAGCTGTAAAATTGGTACTAAACCCGCGCCACTTCACGGGGCTTGCCGGATAGTAAGAGTTAAAATGTATACAGGGTGATTAAAACGTCATGTCCTGTTTTTACATGTATATACGAGTCTTCACTTGTATCTGTTGAATATCATCATCATCTGCCATCTCCGCAATGAAGGTTGGCTGCAATGGATCTCCGTCTTATGTCTCTTGATCAGTTGGATATAAGAAGGTCAAGGTAGTCCCATAGCAGATACTGCCTTAGGGGAGTGAAGTGTTAGAGACTTCGCTGTACTAGGTCCAGCATTGAGAGGTGGGGTGACCAGTTCCCTTCCTCGCTGCCTTTTCCTTCCCTAACTCAAAGAGCAGAGTCAGGTACCCATTTACAGTTGGATATACTGGCGCAATACGGTACCTTGATTCAAACCTGGCATCTTTGCCACGAGAGACCAGCACTCTAACCACTCTGTCGATCTGACGCTCCAGTTGGATATACATGAAACTAATGTCAAAAAAAGGGGCAATAGCTGCCAGTTGACAAATAAGTTTAACGTTTTTGTGTTTTATTTCCTACATAATAAAATAAGATAAAAATATAAAATGGTCAATAAACTAGTGTCACAATAGACAACAACAATTTTTTGCATGCTATGACGAAATCATGTTTTGAACAGATGGATCTCAAGCGGAGTCGTAATGTTAAAGTGACAGCATTTTGTGTAGTTGTTGTTTAACTAAGGCTGCTGAGCTTCTTGCTTTATTGCAGCCAATACCAAGTTGAAGAGACCTTGGTATTACCAGTGTTTTTCAAACTTGTTGTGTTCGCGGCACACTTTTCAATTTACTAAAAATTTGCGGCACACCTATCTGACTCCGCGCCAGAATAAAAAATTAATGTGATATATACTAAATTAAATACACTAATTTGTGGGTACTTTAGAATAAATTAAACTCTCAATACGATTTTATTTTAATTGTTTAAAATAATTGGAACATATATTTAACCCACACAAAAAAATGTTTTTATACAAACCTGATGGTCCTAATGCGATACTTGGGATTGATGCTTTTGAGTAATTTCTTGGATATTTTTGCGTATCTGAGATAAGCAAACTCTTATTTCATCTTCAACACAGAGAAGCCTTTCCCTTTTTTGCATTTAATGCTTGTAAGTGTTGAAAATCCCATCTCACATAAAATTGACTGCATCAAAATAATTAAAGCTTGTTTTGCAATAATAGAATACTCGTCTTTAAAAGGAATCCAGAATGCATCCAGGTGCATCTCAGAGTGTTTCATTTTACGACTGCGATCAGTTGAAATAGAAGCTAACTGTTCTTCTATTATTGTAAAATCCAAGTCATATGAAAGAGGCACAAATGGATTTCTTACCCAGTCGAATCTCTCTGTAGTTAGCGATGGAAAGTAATATTGGATATTTTGCTCCAATGTTTCCAAATGCTCCATTATGAGGGTATCAATGTCTTTTAAACTGTTTTTGGGGACCAGTGGAAACATCAAGATTACCCTCCCTAGCTCTATTTAACCAGATTAATATACTTTTTTTAAATGACTGTAGCTTATCAGTAGATGTAAGGATGTTTTCATTTCGTCCTTGCATACTGGTATTCACACTGTTTAGGCGCCTGAATATTTCTGCCAGGTATGCTAGCTCGGCACACCAAAGTTCACCGCTGAGGTTTTCATAAAATGTTATGTTTCCTTCTGCAATGTGTAGAAATCATGTTAGGATTTTGACCTCTTACAAGTGCAACACAACCTTTGATAGACTCCATCATAGATGGAGTGCAATCTGTGCAAACACCCACACGTCTTCCAGGAGAGATCACATTTTTTTAAGTAGGCAGTCAAGGTATCAAATATATCTTGATCTCTCGTGCGATCTACAAGTTCTCTGCAGCATAAACATTGGTTTATGATTTCATTTCCATGGACAAAGTGAACAAATGCTAACAGTTGTGCTTTGCCACTTATGTCTGTAGATTCGTCAACTTGTAGCGCAGTCTGATTTTTTAAGCTCTGTTGAAACATGTTCCTCAATGTTAGAAGACATCTCGATTATTCTTCTTCTAATCGTATCATTAGACAACGGAATTTTGGTAATTTCATTTTCCGCTTCACTACCAAACATTCTCGAACGGCACGCAGGCAAAATAAGTGACTCAGCTGTAGTACGTATATGATTTCATTTGCTGTGCTATGATTTTGGCTACATGATAAGCTGTTTGAACTTTATCAGATATTTTAACTTTTTGTTCCAAATAGCATAATTGTTTTGTTGTTCAACTAACCTTTTGAAATAATTCAAATCTTTATTCAAGAAATGTGCATGTTTAGTGGTCAAATGTCTTTTCAATTTACTAGGAACCATGGCTTCGTTTGAAAGTTTGTCACCGCACACAACACATAATGGCTGAGGACAGTCTTTCTCTCCAGACCACGAAAATCCCAGACTTAAATAGCTGACCCCGTACTGTCTACGAACTTTAGATTTAGAAATCTTACTCGGTGTTGGCGTGACCTCGTCCAAACTGATGTTTTCATTTCTGCAAATACTAGTCATGCTGTCATTGTTACTATTTTCTTGGACACGTTTTCTTGTAATAAATCTATCCATGTCAGTTAATCTACTTTTAATAAAGTTTTAAAACAGCAAATCAAATGAACTAAATATTTTAGAGTTTTACAAATCAAACACAAGCAAGAAACAACATGCTGATCACTGTTTTTTTTTTTTTAACGTACGCCCGCTATTACTCGAGGCGAAATCTACGGTTATTGTGTCTAATCTGAGACTGGTTTTCAAGTGAATATCCTATTTTCCCTGTACGCTGACAGGTGTCCTCTCGCAATTTAAGGCAGATACTCACTGTCTTCGGAGAGGATCACTGTGTTAATTATAAAATGGAACATACACCACGAATTGTACGCGCATGCGCAAATTATCAATTTCCTCTACCTTACCGCTCTTTCTGATACGAAATTTAATTAGGTCAAAGTTGAAGTGCTATGCTCCATCCATGGCCTTTGAATGTTGTTTATGCGTCTCTTGCATTTTATAATATCATGCAATTTTGAAGTATACTTTTTTTGTTGAAAGCAGTTAATAGCTGCAATAATTAGAATCAACTAAAGCTGTAAGATCAGTTTATGTTACGTGATCACTCAAAATATACTTCATGTAGTAAATTTACAAAATTTTCCGGCCACACTTTGATAGGCGTGGCGGCACACTAGTTGAGAAACACTGATCTACACTGTAGATCTAGGCTTTTCCTGTGGCTTTTCTGCCATTCCGAAACATGCTAAGTTGAAGTCATGAGCTCGAGTTTCTCCAGCTTGGCTTGCGTTTAAAGGATCGTCACATCTGATCCCAAGCTAGGAGTAAGAAGTGCGTGGCATCCTGTGCATTCCCCGCCATCCAAGGGGGCTCTCCAACTATGCAGAGCTAATATACTGTGCTCTGGTTCTGGGCCCTCCCAAGAAATTGTCATGTCCAGCACAGAGGTATTTCTCAGCTCCCCCTGCCTATCACTGGGTCCATAGTGAAGTCCTCCTGCATGCAGTCAACCAGATCAAGACCAAAGAATTACGTCTGGGGCTCAAGTGACTCCTCCAAGCTTAGTGTACAATGCTGGGTTTTCAACAAGTTTCACCACAGGGGAATCCCTAGAAGTGTGTGGATGATTTCAAGAGTTAGTGAGGGTGTAATTAGCCTCACAGACAGATGTTCACCTCCACATCGTATAATATAGCATTGTGCTTAGCAGGTGGGAGCAACTCTGGGAAGGTTAAGGCGGCTGGTGTGATCCTGACCACATCACCCCTAGTGTGCCGACGGTCAATAAAATATGAACCTAACACCATATTCCTAATATGCCTCAATAGGGCGTGTTACGGGATCCTTTACCTTTTTTGAGCAGGTGGTCATATAAAGATGACTCCAGATATGACTCCATGCACATTTTGTGTATTAAAATGGCAGTTAATTCTCTTTAATTGACATTTGTTTCATATAAATTAGGTGGATGGGAGTGAAGAAATTACAATTTAAAAAATTGGATGTGTTTTTTCAAGTACTGTGTACTATTATAAAGAATTTTGTACGTGTACTTAAGTAGACTCCTACAGTATTGGCGGTTACAAACGGGATAATCATTGTTTGATGAAGCAAGTTGCGGACTATGAAAAGCTGATTTTAAGCTGCATGGCACAGTTTGCAGCCTTTCCTTTTGATAACTTGTCTCAGAGTTAATGTTGTAACTCACAATTAATTTTTTTTTTAATTGTACATTGAAATCCCAAACAACGAGATCTTCTATCTAGGAGGGTTCTTCTGTTCACATGCGTTGTTGTTTCGTGTGCATATCACCAAGGCGGCCATAGCACAGGTCATGAGCCGCATGCAGCTCATGCGAGCCTGTAATGCAGCTTTCATAACATACCCAAAATTATATTAAAATGTTGCTGAATAATGTTAACCCAAAAAAAAAAAATTATTGTATATTTTTAATAATAGAAATGCTACAAAAACATTACTAGAAATGAGAGATACCCGTGATATTCATTTTTAAGAGATATTTTTTTTTTTTTTTTCCACATATAAACATTTATAATTGCAAAAATATATTGATGGCTGTTCATCCCAAAATTTATTTCAGTATTACGGCTCCCAAAGGTCACCTAATTGGCCATACCTGGAATATCATATATATATATATATATATTTTTTTAATATGGCACTTGTGTGTGGTTTAAGTGTATGCATATATGTGTGTTATGCATGTATGTGTGCGTGAAGGGATGAATGCATGCTTATTCCAAGTGAGGGTAAATAACCTACAGGAGAGCATGTACTAACCAAATCTGTCATAAGATAATGCTGTTTTTTTTAAATGAAGGATAAAAACTAGGTTAGCTAGCCCCCATGCCCCACCCTTCTTGGTCACTTTCTAAAACAGAGTGCTACTATTCAGCACTCCCTATATGGGCTAAAAGTGACACTTCTTGGGAAGGGAGCGTTAGAATTAGGCAGTCTGTAACAGAAAGGAGCCTGACTAAACAGTTCCTTGAATGTCTAGCGCTACAGCATATTGAATCTGTTTTGTTCTGTTAACCCAGATTTCTCAGTGCCATCCAAAGATTTGCCCCGGGGGGAGGGGGGGGGGGGGGGGGCGGGGGGGGGGGGGGGGGGGGGGGGGGGGGGGGGGGGGGGGGGGGGGGTAAAGGATCCTGTTACACGCCCATTGGGGCATACTGGGAATATATTGTTAGGCCAATCGGTACACTGGGGGTGATGTGGTCAGCACCATGCCGGCCGCCTTAAGAATCCCAAAGTTACTCTGGTACCCAATTCATGAGGTTGGGTCAGACCTGGAGCCGTTTATGTCTAAAAAATCCCACCTCGACTAGGGATCAAATCATGGACCACCGAGCTAGGAAGCCACTGCACCAATGCGGCTCCCAAAGATAAGCAGACCTTCTGCAAATCTACTGTTGCTATGAAAAGTAAAAGTTTTACTAGAATAGTTTCCTACTATTGTCTCAAATTCTTTTAAGTTTTTGTGGCTTAAAGTTTCTACTGGTCCTGTGCCCAAACCTCCTTAGTTGCTTTTACTGACATGCATAGTAGACGGAAGAACACATGGAGAAGAGAAATGGAGACAGAAATGGACATAATAAAGAAGATACAAAATAATGACCTTCAGCTGATAGAGCACAACACGAGGGGCTTGGCAGGTGTGTGTTCAATGCCTACGCTCTTTGGGGAGCTGAAGGGTATTGATTGATTGAAGGGTATTGATTGATTGAAGGGTATTGATTGATTGATTGATTCACTCGTATGATATATACAAGGAATTATAGTGTAGTATGGAGCCGCAGTGGTTAGCGCACTGGCCTCCTAGCTCGATGGTCCATGGTTCAATCCCCAGTTGAGGTGGGATTTTTTAGACTGCAAACGGCTCCGGGTTCGACCCGCCTCATAAATTGGGTACCAGAGCAATTTCTGGGAAGGTTAAGGCAGCCAGCGTGATGTTGACTATATCACCCCTAGTGTGCCGATGGTCAAGAAAATATGGGCCTAACACGATATTCCCAATGGGCATGTAATGGGATCCTGTAGTGTAATATATTCTGTACTTGGGTGTAATTTTGGTGCCTTTAACAGCATATTCAGTGACTTAATTAATGGTGCTACATCTGGTTTTAATGCTTCTGTAACTTTTGTAGCCGTTAGATTAACACAGGACTTTAAGGATTGGTTTAAAATAATGTAGACAATTAATAGAAATCATTGGTATAAAAGTGTCTGTGATACGACTATGAGTCTTCATCAGGGGGAGCAGAGTATTTGAAAGGGGTGTAAGTAGGCAAAACAGATGTAAACTGAGGGGGCAAATATACTGTTCAAAAAAAGAAACGCAACATTAAGTCAGGCAGTGTAATGGTCTTAAAACACAAAAATCCATCCGTTTCAGTAAGGTGTATGGCCTCCTCTGGCCTCTATCAGAGAACGACATCTCCTTGACATGGATCCGATTAGCCGTTGGATCTGTTGTTGTGGGATGGCTGCCCACTCTTCCCGCAGTGCAAGAGACAACTGTCGGAGATCGGCTGGAGCCACGTCTCGCTGGCGGAGTCGTCTGTCGAGTTCATCCCATAAGTGACCCAGAGTTCTAATTCTTTGGGGACTTCATGGTCTGATGACATGGCTGGCCACGGAATAAGGTAAGTGGACGTTGTTGTCAGCGAGGAACTGGGTACCAAAATTTTATTTTTGGTGATTCTTGTGCCACATGAGGTTCATTCGACTTTTATTCTTTCGTTATCAGAGAAAGGACATCTCCTGCTGAAAAATCAACCCTCGTGCAGCCAGAAGTGGAAGGACGTGAGGACGAAGAATTTCAGCGACGTATCGTTGGGCATTCAGGCGTCCTTCAATTTGCACCAGGTCACTTCTTCCCATGAAGTTGATCGCCCCCCACATCAGTAAACCTCCACCACCATGTGGAGGAGCCTCATCAACGCTGTTCTGGGCGTAGCACTCATGGACTCTGCGGTAAACTCTTCTCCGTCTTTCGTGTCGCTGCAGCACAAAAAATGATTCATCACTAAACCAAACCCGTCTCCAGTCATTCCCAACGGTCCATTGACGATGCTGGTTCGCCCACTGTAGTCGGTTCTGGCAATGCCGGTCCGTAAGAACAGGACCTCTGTAGGGTCTTCTAGCCCAAAGACCAGAGTCGTGCAGCCGGTTCCTGACCGTTTGATCTGAAATTCGACGAGCTGCTGACATTGACTGGACTGTGGAGGACGCAGATGCAAGTCGATTCCTGAGGTGACGCAGCCGTATGAAGCGGTCTTCGGCAGGAGTTGTGACTCTGGGTCTTCCACTGCGCGGCCGATCTGCCACTGAGCCAGTTTCTTGAAATTGCCTCCAAAGGCGACTAATGGTGCTTCTAACCACAATAAATTGTCTGGCCACTACACTTTGTGACTGTCCAGTCTGTAAACGTCCAATGATGATGAGTCGTTGTTCTGTAGTGAGATGAGCCATACTTGCGCATTGAATTTTCAACTGAATTTATTCGAGGAGCGTCAATCTTTTATAGGCATTCAATAATATGGTCAGAGAGTTTTGTGTTCAGTAAGTTTAACGGGATTCTCATGAACCTGTCACGAGTTATTGTCAAAAAATGTTGTTTTGACCTTGACCTAACACACTTATAACATCTAACTTTATACATACTATATAATTTTTTTAATAATACAATTACAATACTATTACCTACATTTCACATTAAATTATACAATTCAAAATAAACATTTGTGTGTGTGCTGTCGAAAGTCATCTAACCATAAAGTGTGTATCCAGAAGTCAAATATACCAACACTCTACTTACTCATTATGTGCAATAGAACCGCAGAAAATTGTGTATTGTCTGTGACTCCATACCTGTCCCTCGCGAAACATTGTTGCCACTAGAGAAATTTCATCGTCATCTACTGATGATGCACACGTGTTGAGTGATGCCTGTTCTCTCACTATCTGTATTTATAAATATTCTAAGAGAGTTAACAGTTGTGTGACAACCAGAAATGACATGTAGAACCACATTGTGGATGTGAGCTATATTGGTAAAATGTAACTGTCGATATGTGAATATGATGATGTCTCTCAGACTACTTAGTGTCATCTCGAGAATGTAAAAATAGTGATAGATGAAATCTAAAGATAGACATATCTAGTATAAGATGTGTGTATGCTCGAATAGGGTTGTGTACCTGTAGTAGTAGTAGTTTTAGTTAGTGCGTTATTTGGTTGTAGATGACTGCTGCTATAGTGTTGCTTAGTTAAACTCGCTGACCTTTACTAAGCTTACATAATGTGTAAGTAGCTTGTCTGTGTGTGATTATTGTAAATTGTTTCATTACGACGTCTTGTATCTTTTTATCTGAAAAACTTCGGGTAGGTACGGCTCGTGTAGAATGCTGTCTGTGAGTGAGAGCTGTGTGTGTGATTTTCTACCGGTTTTCAGATGTTGCCTAAATAGAGTTTTAAGAAAAAGTAGCCCCTAGTAGTGTAGTAGTAGTAGTTGGTCACAGTGTAATAGCCGCGACATAAATGATAGCTCTCTGATTGTAGTATTTTCTGAATATTTCGGTTTTCGGGTGTTCAGATAAGAGCAGTGTTTCTTAACCTTTTAGAGGTCAAGCACCCTTTTACAGCATCTAAAGAGACCTCATACCCCTTTTCAGCATCTTAAGAAGCCTCCTGGCCTGTTAATTTCTAGCTTGCAATGTGAAACAGATGGATGCATGTAAGAATGTTCGTTAGGGTCTAATCGCCTCTGATATTTGATATAGTTTCGCTGTGTGTTTTTACAAAACTGTGTGAATGTGTCTCTTGATAGTCAGTTGATATCTGTAAGGGTTCTCTATCAAATTCACGTTCTCCTGCAATTGTCAGTATTGTACTCTTGTGTTCTGTTCGCTAGTAGGATTCAGATATATTTCAGCGCGATATTGTAGCTCCGCTTGTCTGTGAGTGAGATCCTGGTGTCTGTGATAAGTTTTCTCGAATGTTGATGAGATGTCACACGCATTCTCTAGTGAGACTGACATAAGTCTGTTCTGGGCATGTCTCGCACCTCCAGAAGGTGAATCTCTCACCCTCAGGGGATGCGTGCACCCCTGGTTAAGAAGCACTGGATAAGATGAAATAGACCTGTACAGGAAGACTCATTTATTGAGATGACTTTGTATTATTTTAACGTGACTGATGTCGTGTTGTTATCTTGTCGACATTAAGCATAGTTATTGTTTTGTGATAATAGTAATCCAAGAAGATATACTGTACGGAGAAATATAATTACGAAGTTTATTTCAAATAAGATATCGTTGATGATACATACTGTGTTAGCTATATAGTATCACTATGCTTGCTGTGTGCATAATGAGTCTCACAACCATTGTGAGGGAACTCTTTGTCTAGATACGCTAGTGTATAGATATGCATCTGATATGATGTTGTTGTGTACTCTCATATAGGTTGATAGAGTTCTGATACTGACACATCTCTACTCGGTGAATTTGTTGTGTCACAGAAATGAGCACACCTTAATTATAGATTAGACGCGAGATTGATTAGTATTAAGATGAGTGTATATATAAATTACACAGTGTTCATGTAACATTGCACTCTCCTTCTTCAATAACGACAGAAATAATATGAGTCAGAAATACCTGAACAAACTTAAATCTGAGTCCCACTTGAGTAATTACAATTATATATAGTAGTTCATCTATTATATATTGACTTAGTGAGATATACGCGCACGAGGTACCAGTAGTCAGGATGAACGTGGTGTGGCGTCTTTGTATGCTAGTGTGCTATCGCTCCAATATAGTGTGTAGCAGTACTAGAGCGGATTAGAATGTATTGTGTGTTGTCGACTTGATAGTATTGTGTGTCATGTAATTACATCTGAGTTCTCACAACTCTAGACATCAGAAGGTACTGAGTTCAATGGGTCGTAGAATCTGTGCTGTGACCATAGAATCGAATTGTGTGTGATCAGTTCTCACCTGATCTAAGTTTTAGACTTTGTGTACGGTGGTCTCCTCGTATTAGGTGACTCTTTTGTAGAAGATGTTTTTGTTGATCTCTAGACTAAAATTAACTCTTAACAACTATGTGCCTAGAGTAAGAGTGATGAGACTTGTATCTTGCTCCTTTAATTCCCGGGCGTCCCAGGTGCGTGTACTCTGACGAGGGATAGAGCTATCAGATTAAGAGAGTAAGTGCTATTTAGTCGACCAACATGGTGTCCGTGTCAGTCACTAGCTAGCTCGTTACAAGGCGTCTAATATAGGTTCAAACGTTCCTCGCCTCGAGTCGTGGCTACGTGATGTGCGATGCCTGCATTTCCAGTGTCGAGTAAAACCAATTGCTAATCCACCGCTTACACATGTGTGCATTGTGTGCACTCGTCTTTGCGAGAGAGTGACACGCGATTGTGGTGTGATATCGCACTATCAATGGCTGGAAATTGATACGGTAGCTCTCATAGTCGCATCAAGCGCTGTTCTTTTGCCACACATAATGCTGACACCATAGGAACGCAGAGCTGGATGATCTCTTTGTTGGGAATGTAATGTATGAGTCTTGTGTTCTAAAAGTGTCTGAGAATCAAACTTGATCAGAGATCAGATAACCCCCTGGATTGCAACCTCTCGAGATCTTTCTGACATGCTACGTTGAACGCTGTAGTGTGTGATTAGGTGTGTAGAGGACCGCGCTGTCTTTCTAGTCTGTATATATCACAAAAGCTGTGTTTGACCGCTAGTGTCAGTCTGTTGTGCTCCTTAACAGCGCACTTGAACTTGTATGATCCTATGTAGAGGTGTATATGCTTGGTTCGTGAGCCTCAATGCAAAGGGCATGGGTATTTGAAACCATGGTTGTGAGTCATGCTCCTCTCTACTCACTGTAAAAATAGCTACCCGACGGCTCCAGACAGCTAGAGCAGTGATACTGGTCACCCTCACCTGGCATATTCACAACCTAGAGACAAGCATGAAAATCTCAAACACTAGTCACTCCCCTATCTGAGTATAGAGTGCCGGGCACCCAAGGTCACCCCTAGTGAGCATAGCGCTTCAACATACACAATGCCAAAGTTAAGCGTAAGGAACATACCTTAACCTGCGAGTTTGACTAAATATTTGTTGATATAGAATGCTTCACATGTCTAGTAGTATAATATTGCCTGCCTTAATGCCCAGGTGCCTTAGGTCGCCTTTGATGATGATGCATCTCAGGAAACGGTGGTAGTATTCTTTGTGCGCTGTGTTAAGATTTCAGTCATCACTTTCAAGGTTAAAGGAGTACCGGAAATATGAGAGTGATTGATATACACAAGAAGGTTGATGAATAATTTTGAGACCCTTTGTACAGCAAAAAAAAAAAAAACAACCAGTTTCTATGAAATTTGTCCTTGCTGAAGGTGGTAGATAACAAAATAGACTACAAAGGGCAAGGGGAGCTGTCATTGCATTGGGAAATATATGGTGATAAAAAAGAATCATGCCCAATACAAATGTTGGAATCTTCCATGCAAATGTCAAATAAATCCTGTTGTAATACTCTTAAACATGGAGAACAACAACTAAGAAGTTATGGACTTTCATAAATGGGTGCTTGCATAGAATAGAGACAGTTATTGTATCAGACTCACAATCCATGATTTGAAAGGTCCAAAATGGTTGGCTTCGACATGAATCGAAAACCTCCATAGAAGCATCGAATCTTCAAGAATTGATATGGATATCTACTGTCCTGGTCAAGCCAGGGTATGTGGCAATGAAAGAACTGACAGACCAGTTCCAAGAGCACCCATAAAAGGTGCATTGCCATGGATAAGGAATAAATACTGAGGGTGATTCATGTTCATCTATTAGAAAATGACACTGCAATTGATGAATCATCAAGGCTAAGATTGCTGGAATTAGGCATCAAACGTAAGACCAGCACGGATGGACGTATGAGAGGACGCATCCTCCCTTTATACAACCAGTGCGCAACAGGAACAATTAGCATTCATACCCTTCGACATTTGCTGCGGGAGACTGAGCACCTATGGGTTTGCCCGGAGTGCAATGATGTCGATTCTGATTAACAATAACAGGGTTGAAATGGTATGACAAAGATCGCTGATGTGAAGAACCAGACAAGTGCGGAACAAGTGATGAGAAGAAAACATTGGCACACATTGAGGAAACTTGTTGATTGGGTTACCAGGCAGACCTTGTTCTGGAATCTCCTAGGTAAGAGAGGTAGAGAGAGAGAGAGAGACTGAACAACACATGGAGAAGAGAACTGAAGACAGAAAAGAGAGGGATGAAGAAGACATGGAAAGCCCTTGAGATGATGGCACAAGGCAGGACAACCTGGCATAAGATTGTTGAAGGCTCCTGAGGGAGCAGAAGGATCATGATAATATACATTATTTATCATTTTCATATTTCAGAAATCTATTTTTGCACATTTTTATATTGATATTTCTATATATATAAGTATTTGTAGTTCAAATATGTTTATACTCACACTTGTGCCAGGATTTTTTAAAATCTGCATTGCTCAATATCTACATAATTAAAATGTTTCTGCTTTACTAGATTGGAAGCATGTTTTTATTTTTGCCTATTTGTTGTTTAATGCTCATTTGGTTCTTTTTTTTTTAACACAAAAAGACATGACTGTTGTTTTTTTTTTCGTCACAGCTGTTATCAATGGGTTTGCTCAGCGACCACATATTTTTTCCTTTTTTAAATTGGTCACATGCTTTTTTATGTTTGTACACATTTATTTTGATTGAATAACTGCGGATGTAGTTTACAAATTTATATGTTTCCATGCATTAATTTTTTGCTTTGTCTTTATGTTGTTTGATTGCATTTCCTGTTAACAGTGTGTTGATATTAATTTGTTCATAGTGAAGTTTAGCATGAATAGTCACACTGTGTTCACAGTATGCTCACGTAACCTGACAGCGCCATCCATTATTTTTACAGTTTTATTTTCTTGCATAAATTATATGAAATTTGCTCACATTAGCTGTGGAACTTCAAATATGGTGTGCTCAGTTAATGCTTTCAGTTTTTTTTTTTTTTTTTGTGTTTCTGCTAGGGTTTATTAACCCTACGTTAGTCTAGGGTGTTATAAGCAACCAGTGAAGAAAATGTACATATTATTGCTATCTTACATAATATTTCCATACAGCTTATTGTACATACTCCTTCACTCACTAATGAGGAGATTTTTTTTTAATGTACCATATCTTTATTCATGTTTTGTTTTTAAAAGTGGTCAAATTAATCCAACATAACATTTTGATTCTAATTCTCATTTATTAAGTAAAGCTGTACAGGAGTATGCATATTATCCAAGAATAGCCTCAGTCTGTTCCAATAAAAAGGTAAATCATGTGCAACTGATACACATCTTTCTGTGGTATATTGGCACTATTACCACAGCTGACACACATCTTGCTGTGGTATGTAAGCACTATTACCACAACTGACACACATCTTGCTGTGGTATGTAGGCACTATTACCACACCTAACACATCTTGCTGTGGTATATAAGCACTATTACTACAACTGTTACATACGGCTCCAGTCCATTAGAATTATTCCATAAAACAAATATTGTTTGATAATCTTTATTGTTATTCCAGGAGTAGAAAAGAGAACAGATACAAACCTTGAAAACACATCTTCATTAGTTTGGTGGGGTGCCTGCACATCATCATCATCATTGTCGTTCATGCTCCTTACGGAGCAGGGAGCCACTACTGCAGCTAGTCCCCTTGCCACTCATGCACAACCTCATACACAACACCATGCACAACCTCATACACAACACCATGCACAACCTCATGTTTGTTGCCCTGTATGCTGTGCCTGAGGATGCAGTAGGCCTATTCCTTCTTTGCCTCATCTGCACATCCCACAAGGAAAAAAAAATGGTTTCCCCACTATTGACACAAGCCGAGCAAGACTGAAAGAATCTTGGTGCTTCTTCTGACTGATAGATGTCAGGAAGGTTCTGGAAAGATGTGGATTATCAGTGCTACCAGGTGTGACATATAAACATAAAAAGTTGTTTGGGGTGTTCAAGCACTCCACCAGACTACATAGTGTTAGGGAAATGTCTTGTTTGTCATGTTATACTTCTTTTTGTGTGCCACTTGTCCGTTGATATTTTCCTAGCTTTTATCCTCTTTTTGAGGACCAATAGTCATTTTTTTTTTAAATTCACACATCTGTTAAACATTGTGGATGTAGTGCCAAACTGTGCCTGATGGTATAAATTATATATTTATATTTAAGATATTTTTTTCTGATTCAAGATACTCCTTTTTCTGGCTTTTGAATTAGGTGAAGAAGTATGTTTGCGGAATTCATAATGACGCCTACAAAGTTACTGTGCCTTTTTTATCCAGGTGTCTGAGATTACAACTGTACTTAATTATTTTTTTTATATAACAACATTGGACAGAGCATTACTGTTTCTAATTAATTAATTCTAATTACAGATTTATTAAAGGAAAATTCACGATTCTGGGTAGATATCATTGTTGTTGTTCTCAGTTTTAGTGTCACAAACAGTTTTGAGAGTAGTTGCTGAGAACTTGTGCTCCGCAGGGAAGTGCATTGGTTTGAGTAAAATGGTATGACATGTTCTTTAGTAGATGATGATGATATTAACTCTTAAAGGACAAGAGGCCAGTATTCAGGGCTGATTTTTCCAAGCGCTAGCGATGGGACGTCTGTTTTCATGGCTAGTATATTTGAACTTTTTTTTCTCATTTTCCAAGTGTTATATTTTATTAATCCTCATTTGGGAGCCGCGCGGATGTAATGGTTACCACATCGGGCTGGCGATCAGGTGTTCAAGGTTCAAGCCCGGGCGTGGGCATTTGAAGAAGTGTCATCGACTGGGATTTTGACTGAATAACCTGAACGGCCCCTGAGATAAACCCTCTGTGGATGGGAAGGAGCAAAGCTCCTGACTGGGTTGGAAGGAAAGTCCACAGGCTCCCCAGCCTCGCAATGACATGTCATTGGGCCGAAGGGCTGAAAGCCCAAGTGCCACTGGTTAAGAACCAAAAAAAAATTAATCATTTAGTTTCGCTTACAGCTAAATACAACATTACTACACTTTATACAAATTTTGAAAAAACCGACCCTTAAACTTTAACACTATATATAAACTCAAGGCGATAGAAAATTCCTTCAGTCAATCATGTGAAAACTACCACGTCCTTTAAGAGTTAAATAATGGTGTAAGATCTAGATTTGTTTCAGTTTGTGATCATCTAGGCCTGTGGGCCCCATGCCATACACCATTATTTAAAATCATTACCATTATTCCCTTTTTGCTCCTTATGGAGTATGGAGCCCTCACTGCAGTGGGCCCCTTTGCTGGAGGCCTATGCCAAAGTATTCATTTGCTGTTACAGCAGTGGTTTCTGTTGCAGTTTGTTTTACATGATGAGGTTGCTAGTCTCATATACAACCTCATATTAGTTAACTTTTAGGACATGCCTGAGGAAAACCCCAAAGAGTGGACCTGCTGCTCCTTCAGGAATTGTCGTAAAAGCTGACTAATATGAGGTTGTGCATGTGGCCTGGCAACTTCATCCTGTACAACAAGCTTCTGTAGAAACCACCACTGTAAGAGCACATGAATGCTTAGATGCAGGCTTCCTGCAAGGGGACCAGCTATAGTGGTAGCTTCGTGCTCCATAAGGGGTGAAAAGGAAAATGAAATAACACAAAGCTGTCACTGTGTTCACATTACATGACATGGTTACATGATGTAGTTGTTACTTTTTTTTTAATACATTCACATCTTTGTGGGAGAATGTGATATTCTATAGATGTTATGTGATTAAACCTGTTCTTAATATCAGGTAATGGCAATCAGGCCTTGCTTCACCACGATCGTGTGCATTTATATTTGCTTCAGTCAGTCTCGACTCTTTGTCTCTGTTGTCAGCCAGTTTTCGTTTAGTTTTAAGGACTATCTTCATTGCACACAGGCAACGCCATGAGTGCTCCGATCTCCTCCCTGACATCACACAAAGAGGATCTCAGTACAGTGCACAAACTCTGTAGCACCAGCGAGAATCCCAATATGTGTGTGTGTATAGGAATCACACATTCTGTAAATATTGTTGTGCCAGTTTTTTTTATAAAATGTCATGACAGGCCTGTAACCATTAATCCAAAATCCTCAAGGATGGCTTTGTTTCAGAAACCAGATTTTTTTCAGTTTTCAGAAATTGCTCAGACCGTTCGAAAAGTAGCCTAATTTGTTCAATAGCTCAAATCACCCATTCTGCATTCGAAAAATAGTCAGAAATCTTCTAAATTATGATCAAAAAGTGGCCCAGTGAAACTTTTGAATTTCAGAATATTTTTGTTTTTGGGTATTTGGATAAAAGGTTATACGCCTGTACTTGTTTTGTTTCTTTACTTCATCTTTTTTTTTTAATCACTAAAATGTGTTAAGCTGTTGTTGTGTTTTAACACTGAGTGTGTTCATTGGAAGTTGCATTTATCACTAATATATGACAAATTGGACTAATACATAGATGTTTTAAAATTTAACTTTGATTGAAAGTTATTTGTTGTGTGTCCTTCATGAAATAACATATTGTTGTTATTTGGTTGTTGGATATTTTCTTTATTGCATCCATTTATTGTTTGCCCTCAGTCTGTTTGTGATATTTCTGTCAATTAGATTATACATATATATCTGTATATGATCATTTTGTATGAATAATGCCTCCAGGTCATGTCAGAGAAGCGGGAACAGTGGGTTGGAAGAGAAGTTATGGATTAATTATATTTTTCCTTAGCTAATTTGGCATCAAACATAACTTTGTATGTCTCAGTTTTGTATGACGTAATGAAGAAAGAAACTGTAGACAGGAATGACATAAATGAAGTAAATAATGAATATAAAATGAAAACATGGGATACAACTTTTAACAGAACAAAAGCAAAATTAGGGTTTAGTAGATCCCATGATAGGTGCTGCTTGCAGAAATGCTGCTCCCAAACGTTTGTTTTCTGTTACAGTTCTACAACTTTGCAGCAGTTGATCTTCCTTTTTAAACCAAAAAACGGAATTCAGGATTCCATCTATGAGTTAAACCAGTAATTACCATTGTTAAATGAAAGAGTGAATATATGTGTATGAGATTTAACTTCTTCATCTGACCGAAAAGCTCCCTTCTGAATCAGTGTATTACGACTAAATTATGTGTGTCACTGTTTTACAAAAACTTCTACTTCATTATGTGAGTTATTGCTTTGAACTGTTTTTCAACTACATTATGTGAATCATTAATTTACACTACGTTATGTGAGTCATCATTTTCTACTACATTATATTAGTCATTGTTTTATAATGTTTTCTGCTACATTATATGAGTTATAGTTTTACACTTTTTTGTACTACATTATGTGAGTTCTTGTTTTACACTGTTTTTTTACTATATTATGAGAGGCATTGTTTTCTACTACAATTTAATAGTCATTGTTTTATACTATTTTATACTACATTATGTTAGTCATTGTTTTACTTTGTTTTATGCTTAACTTTGTAGTCATTGTTTTTCACTGTTTTTGCTATATTCTGTTACTCATTGTTTTACACTGTTTTGTCCCACATTATGTGAGACCTTATTTTATACTGTTTTCTGGTACATTATACTAGTCATTGTATTGTATTGTTTTCTGGTACATTATGTGAGTCATTGTTTTACACTGTTTTCTACTATGTTGTATTAATCATTGTTTTATACTGTTTTCTGCTGTATTGTGTGAGTCATTGCTTTACACTGTTTTGAACTACATCATGTGAGTCATGGTTTTATACCGTTTTCTATTACTTTATGTTAGTCATTGTTTTACGCTACATTATTTAAGTCATGGTTTTAAACGGTATTACCATTAAATTATGTATTACCTTATATGAGAGTGTGTACATATGTTTATAAGACTGCACATGTCAGAAAAACTCCCTTATGGATCAGTGTTTTACACTGTATTACCACTACATTATGTGAGTCATTGGTGTATGCTGTTTTCTACTACAACATGTCAATCATTGTTTTAAACTGTTTTCTATTTCATTATGTGAATTATCATGTTATGCTGTATTCTTCTTTTTTTTTATCCTTAGCCGCTGACTGTCAAAGCAGTCAGTGGCCATCACGCCTGGTGGCGTCTTGTAGGGCAAAAACAAATTGATTCCACATTGCTCGGTCGGTGGCCATCCTTCGTACAGTGCCCCAACTCTGGTTCATTCTTTGCATCTCAGCCGCCAAGTTGTTTTTGGTCGGCCTCTCTTTCGTTTTCCTTCAGGGGTCCATAGCATAGCTGTTCTTGTGATGGCATCGGGGTCTCTTCTGAGGACATGGCCAACCCAGCTCCAACGTCTGCCAGCTTTGATGGTGTGCATGTCCTCTTGCTTGCTCCGAGTAAGCAGATCTTGGTTGGTGATGGTATTCGGCCAAAAGATTCGGTGAATTTTTCTTAGGCATGTTGTGTGAAAAGAGGACAATTTTGACATTTCCTTCTCTGTAACTCTCCAGCATTCTGCACCATAGAGAAGCACAGAAAGCACACAGCTCTGATATAATCTTAATTTTGTGCTTGTGCTGTACTGAGAGGACTTCCAGATGTTGTTTAGACTAAAAAAGGCTGTTCTTGCAACTGGAACAGACAGACACCTTCACATACCTAGAATGCATAGTAACATCAGATGGTGGAGCAAGCAAAGACATCTATGCTGTATTAGAGATCTATAACTTTTTATCTGAAAACCAAAATATTCTGAAAATCGAAAGTTTTTTTTTAGCTACATTTTAATCAAAATTCTTGTGATTTTTTATGATTTTTTTGCGGCTTTGGTCTATATTTTTATGCAGATTGATCGACTTTGGCTATTACGGCTTGCTTTTCGTACGATTTGGGCAACATTTTGAAAACTGTAAAAACAATCTGTTTCCAAAACAAAGCTGTCCCTTAGGATTTTGGATAAAGAGTTACAGACCTCTAACACTAAATGAAACATATGGAAATAAAAGAACTCAAGTCCACCACAAAATTATGAATTTCCAACTCAAATGTTAATGCAGTCCTATTGCTTGGCTGTGAAACATGGAAAACAACAGAAACCACAACCAGAAAGTTACAGCATTTCATAAATGGGTGCTCGTGCAGAAAACAAGGATTGAAATGCAAGTCTGCCTGTAACCCTGTATCCTAAATCATTTGGGGACAGCTTTGTTTCAGACACCAGATTTTTTTCGGTTTGCCAGTGTTGGCCAAATCATTTGAAAAGTAACCCTAATTCACCCAAGTTGCTAAATTTGCATTAAAAATAGCCGAAAGCCTCCCAAAATAGTCAAAAATTGTGGTTAAAAAAGGTAGCCCAAAGAAACTTTAGATTTTCCTAATATTTTGGTTTTCGAATAAAAGATTATAAACAAGTAGTACACAAGATCTGATGGACAAAATCCAGTGGAACAAGAGGTGAGGAAGAGAAGCTGGGGTTTGATAGGAGATGCACTAAGGAAACCAGCCAATAGCATTACGAGGCAGTGCTTGTTCAGAGATCCCCAGGGTAGGACATGAAATGGGTTGTTTTTTTAAAAAAGACATGGTAAGACCTTGATAGGATGGTACAGGACAAGAAGGATGGGTGTGGATTTGTTGAAGGTAATGAGAGAGCTGACGAACTGGCATCGGGAGTACCCACGGTGGGGACACTGGCTGTGGATAAGGTAGATATACTGAGAATAATTAATGATCGCCTGTTAGAGAATGACACTACAGTAGATGAATGATCAAGGTTAAGATTGTTGGAATTTGGTATCAAACGTAAGGCTGGCGGAGATGGACGTATGAGAGGATGCATCGTGTATACAACCAGCGAGCTACAGGAACAGTTAGCATTTACAATCTTTCATTGCATTAGGAAATGTTTGGAGATCAAGAGAAATCAAGTCCAACACACACACACAAAAAAACCCTGAACTCAGATATCAAGTCCGTCCTATTGTATGGCTCTGAAACATGGAGAACAACAAAAAAGTTACAGACATTCATAAATGGGTGCTTGCGTACAATATAAGGATTGAAGTGGTATGACAAAGTCACCAATGTGAAACTGATGACAAGTGCCAGTGGAACAAGAGATGAGAAGACCCTGGCAATGGATATGACACACATTGAAGAAACCGTTTGATAGCATTACAAGACAGTCATTGGTCTGGAATCCCCAGGGAAAGAGGTAGACCAAAAAACACATGGAGAAGAGAGCTGGAGACAGAAGTCATAATTACGAGGAAAACATGGAAAGAACTTGATCGTATATTACATGTCCTTTGCTGCACATTGGAAGCGTATTTTACATGACCTTTGTTGCACATCAGAAGTGTAGATTACATGACCTTTTCTGCACATTGGAAGTGTAAATTACATGACCTTTGTTGCACATCAGAAGTGTAGATTACATGACCTTTGCTGCACACCAGAAGTGTATATTACATGACTTTTCCTGCACATCAGAAGTTCAGATTACATGACCTTTGCTGCACATCGGAGGTGTATATTACATGACCTGTGTTGCACATCAGACGTGTAGATTACTTGACCTTTGCTGCACATCAGATGTGTAGATTACATGACCTTTGCTGCACATCAGATGTGTATATTACAGGACCTTTGTTGCACATCAGAAGTGTATATTACATGACCTTTGTTGCACATTCAGAAGTGTATATTACATTACCTTTGTTGCACATCAGAAGTGTACTTAACTTTTACCACTGCCATAACCATATTGTTTTTGTTTTTTTTCACCGATTTGTTTTGGATGTTGTCTCTGCATATTATCTGTATTTTCGATCTCTTCATTTTGTTTCTGAGTATTTGATTGTGTGCTGCTTAATTTAGGCTTTTAAGCTTGTCCTGAACTTCATTACCATAAACTGCCAATGCACAGTGCAAGTTTGAAGTATCACATGTAATCAGAGCCGGCCTTAGGGCAGGGCAACCAAGGTGGCCGCTCTGGATGCTAAGTGCAAGGGGGCAGGAGAGTGGGGGGAGAAAAAAAATTTTTTTTCGTGAAGAAGCTCGACTTTTCTTCAGCTGTGACACAGTTCGCTCAGGCCAAATCTTACTTACTTAGTCGTTCCCCTTCTACCGTGAGGTGTAGAGGTTTGGAAGAGAGAGCGCCAGACTATCCTATCGGCTGTCTTCCTCCTGACCTGGTTCCATTCTAGTCCTCAGTCCTTCAAAGATTGTCTAATGTTGTCCTCCCAGCGGACTCTGGGTCGTCCTGGGGGTCTGGATCCCTGGCTCTTTGTTTCCCATGTATGTCGTGGTAGCTGATCTTTTCCCATTTTGCAGACATGGTCAGGCCAAATCTCGCAAAGTAAATCTTTTATAAATGAACACTAAAATGAGAGTATGACAAATTTTTCACTTTTTTTTTTTTTTTTTTTTTTTGCTTATCGCTTTATTTCATTTTTTATTTATTTTTGTTGTTGTTGTTGTAAGTAATACCTATCTAAAACTGATCTTCAGTTTTATTTACAAATCATACGTAACTTTCCTGTTTAATTATCATGGCTACAAGTGTAGGTAACAGGGCGCATGTCAAACCTTTTGCCTTGGGCGCAAAATGCTATAAGGCCGGCTCTGTATATAATATTATTTATATAGGTACTGTATTAGCGTGAACATCGAACATGCTTGATTTTTATATTTATAGCACAAACATGCTATCTAGCGGTTTGAGAACTGGTGATTTTAAAATATTGGCTGCATGCTACACAGAAGAAAAAATCTGGCCAGCTTATTCGGATTTCTGTTTTTGTTTTGGTTATTCCTGAAAGTAAATTACATAGTTAATACTCTCTGACTCTCTGTGCATTTTAAAGGATGGTTTTGGTAGATCTTTAGCTGGGAGGAAGGGGGGACGCAAAAATAATATTTTTAAGCAAGGCAAATTTCTCCTGCCCCTGCTTGAAAGTGCAATGTAACCAGAATTAAAGGTATTTTTTCCACATTCTTAAACCCATAAGCTGGCTTGCTGAAATTCACTTGATTTGTGATCAGTCTAAGAAACGAAGGTGATCATTTCATAGAAGTGACTTAACACTCTGTAAAATATCATTTTGTTGAAATGTTCACGACTCTGTAGATGGAAATACAGGAAACAGATCATCTGACAGAGACAAAAATTTCATATTTATATATGATGTACTTATTCCAAATTCCTAATACAACCATACCTGTCAACTTGTACAGGAAAGGGATAATTTATACAGCAATTTTTTTTATTCTGGTCAGTGTACAGCTGTACAAGCAGTTTGTACATGTTTTTTTTTTTTAAGTACTTTTTTTCTCTTTAAAATTATAATTTTAATTCTTTTTAACTTTTTAAACTAGTCATGTTCTGTTTTACAAATACTCTTGTGCAAAGTTTTTATTTTACTTTGTAAAGTTTTTATCAGTATTGCATACAGATTTTTAACTTTGTACAGGTTTTTATTGGTTTGCTGTACAGGTTTTTATCTCAGGAGGTTGACAGGTATGCACAGTTCAAAACCTGAAAACAGACATAATTTTTTTCAAGGTAGATGTATAGACAGCTCAGTGTTTCAGTTTGTGTAAAGTAGATGCTCACAGCTTCAGGGTTGCCTACCACTACAGTAACTGGACAAGTGTTTTTTTTTTCATGTGCTCATTGTCATTGTTTTAAATCACAAGTGAAGTGAATGCTTTAAAACGTCTGTATGAAAAGATAACACATTAATTACATAGTCACAGCTCAAAGTTGAGATTAAAGCTCTTTACTAATGGTTGTTTTGTTATATTGACTGTTTTTTTTTTTTTTTTAAGTGCTTTCATCGCTCCGATCTCCTCCCTTAGATCACACAAGGAGTATCTCAGCACAGTGCACAAACTCTGTTGCACCAGCGAGAATCCCAGTGTGTGTATTTTGGATTCACACATTCTATAAATATTTTTGTGGTGGGTAGGTTTCTAGTTTTTAAATTTTGCCAAGGTAGTGGCATTATGGCCTACTCTTTACGATTTCCAACTGCAGTGGGATTTTTAACGTACGCAACTTGCACACGGGACCTCCTAATTTTTCATCCTTATCCGAGAAGGATAGGCAGTTAGGACCACTGGTTCTGAAAAAGTTCCATAAATTATATCCCTTCTACTGGGAATCGAACCCGGTACCTCTAGAATTCAAAGCGGACGCCATACACCTTAGCCACTCCGACCCCTTATATATTGACTGTTAATGCCGGCCCACACAGACTGGGTGTGAATGCTTTATTACACCGAATGTTTATGTCAGCTGCACTGAGAATTATTGGTTTGTTAAGTGGAAGTGTCTGTTTAAAGGGAGGAGCTACAGTGAAATAATTCACAAATAATTGCAGGATTTCAATTAAAATGTGCAGGCTTAACCTACAGCAATGATAGTTATGCACAACAAAGCATTTAATTGGTACAGTGCTATTGGTTGACATGGAAATGGTGGCCATTTTGGATGTTAATGCTCTATTTCATCTGAAAGAAAACAATGTGCAAAGGAAACTTATTTCACAAGTTAGAAAGAAGCAATTCACTTTTTTTGGGCATGTTATGAGAAGATGAAAGCTGGAATATATCATAACAGCAGGTAAGATTGAAGGAAAAAGAGATAGGGGAAGACAAAGAGAGCAAACACTAGACAGTTTGACATCGTGTCACGGACAGAAATCAACAGCAGAATTGATGAATTGTACAGGAGACAGGAAGTAGCAAAGAGACTTGATCTCCTACACCACTAGACATGGTACTTGAAGAAGAAGAATTTCATCTCACAAAGTTATTTTTTTTTTTATATTTTGAGTTATAGCACCAAATTAGAATTGGAAGCTTACCACTATATTATAAAACTTTTATCAGATTAGATTAGATTTTTGATAACTTTAGAAGATACTGAGCTGTTGAACTTTAAGCATAAAAATATTACCAAAATGTGCTAAATTATACAATGTTATTTGCAATACTTCAAAATTTTAATATCAGAAGTCTGATCAGAAAAAAAAAGTTATCATGCAGTGAAATGTTTCTATTCAAATCTCATGTTGATTGATGAGTAAAGCACATTATAGAAACATTAGTAACATATAACAAGATCTGAGAAATTAATGGTTTTCTTTATAGGAAAGCAAAATTTCTTTAGAATATACAGTTTCCAGATTCAAAATACACCTGCTTGTCGTAATTTTTACAAGATAGGTCTGAGATATTTATGGTCCCGTCCGAGCGGAGGTGATAGTGGTAACTATGTGAGAGTAAGGTGTAAGAAATAGTTTTTCTCACGAGGGTGATAGTGTAAGAGGAAGATCAGTCTCTGGAGTGAGTAGTTTCTCTAATCCAGCCTATCTTTACGACTATATTTTAATCAGACGCACTTTCTCTCCTTATACAAAATACAAGTTACACTGCACCCACATACACACAATTCTGTGACAAATACGCACAAACGTGAAAACAAACCATGGAAAACAGATATGGGATGGGGTTGACCAACACAATAACTTAAGGTTTATTATCACGAGAACTTTACATCAAACATATACATCAATAAAGCATGGTTTACAGACAAAATGAAATTAACCCAATATGTCTTCCCCTCTTGAAAAGGAAAAACAAACGAAAAGATCCCAACAGAGGTTAATTAACCCAAAAGTTAACAATAAGTGTATGGAATAGTCAGTAAGAGAAAAAAGAAAAAGTTCCTAATTAAGCTATCCCGTAAATACTCAGGTTAGTGAGAAAAAAAAAAAGATTTGTATGATAGTGGTAAAAGAAAAATATGTTTCTCTCTTTCGGTTCATTCACTCATTCATACTGTGGCCACACGCATACTCGCTTACCCAATAGTTGTCTCAGGTATTCCTTGGAAATAAACACTAACAAGTACTATGTCTCTACAGTGTCAGATTACACTAGTCAACAACCAAAATGTACCAGAAATGAAAATAGCTGATCTTAACTAATTTTGGTGTGCTGAAAATGACATTTAAAAATGTTGATTGGCTCTAGTTTTCAAGATATATGCTACTAGTTTATTTAATTACGGTCAATTTATATATATGACGCAACTGTTGTAGGCGATTGCATAATTTTTTCTAATGACCAATAAAAATGTAACTAGAAGTTGATGATGCAATCCTACCTATGATTACATCACCTTTGTGTATAAATATCTTATCTCTGATAAAATTTTGCCATTAGTTAGTGCATTTGTCCTTATCAAAAGTATCGTAGTTAGAAATGCCTAGGACATGTGTGAACAGTGCTAATAATTTCTGTTATATGTGTGGGGAGGTGACATTTCTATCACAAAAACGAAATATAACTAAAGTGATTAAGAAGGCGTACAGTTTGTATTTTGGCTGCAGAATAGGAGATCAAGATAAGAGCTGGGCGCCACACATATGCTGCAATACATGTGCAGCACATCTTAAACTGTGGTTGACTGGCAAAAGGCAAGCTATGCCTTTTGCAGTCCCTATGATTTGGAGAGAGCCCACTGATCATCTCAACAACTATTACTTTTATATGGTCCCTCCAGTTGGGACAGGCATATCAAAGAAGAAAAAATTGACTCTGGAATATCCAAACATCCCCTCTGCAATACGTCCGGTACCACATGGCGATGACTTACCAGTTCCCAAAGTGCCAGAATCATTTTCAGCTGCTTCCACTGATGAAGAAGAGGACATTGGTGGTCCTGAACCATCAACCTCAAGCGACCCAGATTTTGAGCAAACTACATCCACTAAACCACACTTAATAACCCAAGGTGAACTGAATGATCTTGTAAGAGATCTGAATTTACCGAAGAACAAGGCGGAGCTTTTTGGGTTCCAGATTGCAACAGTGGAATCTCCTGCAGAAGATGTTACAATTTCAGTGTATAGGAACCGCCAGAAGCCGCTTATTACATTCTTTTTCAAAGAGGGTGACCTTTCTGCGTGCCACAACATTTCTGGTTTAATGGCAGCCCTCAAAATCAATTACAAACCGGAAGAGTGGAGGCTTTTCATTGATTCATCCAAGAAGCTGTTTTGTTGAATAATGGTAATGTGTTACCGTCAATTCCAGTTGTTCACGCAGTCCACATGAAAGAAACTTACGAAAACATTAAGCAGCTTTTGAAGTGTATAAACTACGATCATCATCATTGGTCACTTTGCGGTGACTTAAAAGTGGTCGCTCTTTTGCTTGGACTACAGGGTGGATACACAAAGTACTGTTGCTTTCTCTGTGAGTGGGAAAGCCGTGCACGAAGTGACCATCACATCAGAAGACATTGGCCAATCAGGCAGTTATTGCAGCCTGGCAGTAAGAACGTTGAGAACCCAGCACTTGTCGACACCAGCTAGATTTTGTTGCCACCCTTGCACATTAAGCTGGGTCTCATGAAAAACTTTGTCAAGGCAATGGAGAAAACAGATGAGGCTTTCAATTACCTTATCAGAAAATTTCCAAGACTGAGTGAAGCTAAAATAAGAGAGGGAGTATTTGTTGGTCCGCAAATTCGAAAACTTCTTCATGATGACGAGTTTCTTTGCGTGTTGCATGGCAAGGAAAAAGCAGCATAGCTAGCATTTAAGTCAGTGGTGGACAATTTTCGTGGAAACAACAGATCTGATAATTACAATGAAATTGTAGAAAATCTCCTTCTGAAGTATAAGAGTCTTGGCTGCAACATCTCTTTGAAAATTCATTTTGTGGATTCTCATCTGGATTTCTTTACGCCAAACTGTGGAGCGGTCAGTGATGAGCATGGTGAACGATTTCACCTGGACATTGCTGCTATGGAAACAAGGTATCAAGGCAATTGGAGCCCTTCAATGCTTGCTGATTACTGTCGGACTGTGACAAGAGACACCTCATCGATTGACTACAAGAAGCAAGCAAAGAGAGCTCGAACAGCGACTGAATAATGACGGAATGGGTTCAAATGTGCCTTTTTAAAACATGATATGTGAACTTTAAATAATGTTTTTTTTTCTATCATTTTATGTTGAAATATCAATTAATTGAGTATGTAACCACAATTTGTATAATGCTAAAGTAGAAAGACTAGCTGTTCACCCCAGAGAATTAAACAAGCACACATTATTTGTATTACTGTAATGTAAATTCATCATTTTAAAAAAAAACAAGAGCCAATTGGTGAATTTCATTATGATATTTGAAATCAGCATGTCAAAATCAATAAGAAATGGTATATTTAATTTCTGGTACAAATAACTTTTGAAAATTTGTTGACTAGTGTTATTGGCCAACTCCAGCCCCAGACTATCCTTAGTGCTGACTGCTAGTTTCAAGGGAGTCGCCGAAGTTGGTGCGTTAATTGATTTCCTGGATAATTCCTGTATCACTGCATTTAGTTGGTTGGGATAAGTTGAATTCGTGGTGGTCACCGTCATAGAAAGAAAAAAATATATGGTTCCGGTGTTGTCTAGCCTCTGGTTGCTGAGACACTCTGTTACGTTATGCAATGTTAATGATAATAAGTATCGGCTGTTCTCTAAGTTGATGGTCGAGTCTGAACAGTGAGTTCTCTTGAGTATAATCTCCGTGGAAAACTACTGTCATATAAATATATATATATATATATATATATATATATATATATATATATATATATATATATATATATATATATATATATATATATATATATATATATATATATATATATTGCCACAGCGGGCTGCTGAGATTGATATTTAAAAAATCTGGTAATGTTCAGGTCCAGTTAATATTATTCTTATTGTTTCTAGTTTGGCCTCTGTCATGAATGAAGAAAATGGGCCGCACAGGTCACAACTCGAAGACTCAACAACAAATTAATATCTCTGGATAGTTTGTAAGACCGCTAGTACATTGGTTTTTGATCGAGCCTAGATTTAGGAAGAAATACAAACATTTTTACCAAAATATAAATATCCTAATCTAACACGCATAAAGGCAAGATCTCTTATCCATTACGTTATTAAATTAGAATAGAAACCACAAGTGTTTAGCTTATCTTATCGTTGTTAACACGTGATATAAACCCTAGTCATTTATAAAATTTCACATAATAAATTAGAAATATATATATATATATATTCCGTCAGTAATCAGTTGCCTAATGTATGTACTAGTCAATTAAAGCATCTCTCTCTGGGGAATAGCGAGTAATTTAATTTACAATACAGCTGGAAAAATTAGCTATATGTTATTTAATACGCTATTCAGTTAACACAGAAAATCCCAGTGAAATATAAATGAAGAACTTTAACACGTTAAATCACTTAAATGCTAGTATATATATTTACCAAATACAGAAAAATGAAAATATCTCCACGAATCTAAGTAATCCACTTTGTATGAAGGCTCTATGATGTCGAGCTAGATATTTCAAAGATTCTCTGGAGCGACTAGATACCTGATTTTAGGAGATATAGTATTTATACCCGAATAGCGTTGTTTCGCTGGAAGATGACGGAAATCTCGCCTTGGGCACTCCGTTTAAATCCGCGGGTCTTTCTTCCAAGATAAAGGATTTCTCCATTCGCTCTGTTAACCGGTGTTAACAACAAAGGTTTCTGATCTCGGCGATCGTCGAGCTGGTAGGGAACTTCAAAGCAGTTCTACCTTCCACGTGTCGGTTGACGTAATTTATGACAGCTCTAGTCGCATGTGAGCTGCAGGCAACGCCCTTGGTTCGTCCCCTTTACAAGCATGACAGCTACAAATCTAGTTAGCCGCTCATCCACGCATGAAACAAGAAAAAATAGGCGTGGCTAAACTATGAGTTAGACATATAGCGAAAAGGCATGGATTTTGCGTAACAAACCATGCATGCTAATGAGGGGCAAGGGTGGGAAACAAGGTTGAAGGGCAACGGTGGGAAGCATGCGGACGGATTACTGTAGTTTATTCTCATAACCTGTCACACTGCTAAGAAATTGATCTGACAATTGATTTTGAATATTTAAAATTGGTCTGACTATCTGGTTAGTAGGGATGGACTCTTCAAAATCCTCCTGAAAATAGGCTGCCCTGCTAAACTGCTGAAAATGATAAAGTAATTCCATGAAGGCAATAGTCCAGTATGCTGGAAGCACATCACAGCCCTTTGACATACGCAGTGGCGTTAAACAAGGCTGTGTTCTGGCTCCAACCCTCTTCGGGATCTTCTTTGCCTTACTCTTGAAACATGTATTCAGAATTGCAACTGAAGGAATATGTCTTCACACTATGTCAGATCACCCGTGTGTTGCCGGGGCCCGAAAGGAGAGCAAAGAATAGTAACACTGCACCCTACCACGCATGTCGTAAAAAGCGACTAAGGAGGGTTGGGCATGGGGCTGTTTACCCCATCCCGTAAAAACTTCGCACAGTGGGCTGATCACCTGCTTGCCAACCAATCTGATTACGGAAACAACGATAGATTGTTTGGTCTGTTTCTGTTCCACAAAGACGCCACTAGGCGTGGTGGAAACAGCGATAGATTGATCAATTTGTTGTTGCCCTAAGACGCCACTAGGCGTACTGGCCACATACTGCTTTGCCGGTTGGTGGCTAAGGATGGAAGAAGAAGAAGAAGACTATGTCAGATGGCCGTCTGTTTAATCTCGCAAGGCTGAAGGCAAAAACAAAAAATCAGAAGGGTCACTATATGAGACTTTTTATTCGCTGATGACACTGCAGTCGTCACTCAATGCCAGCAGGATGCTTCAGAGCTTGATGAATCGCTTCACCCAAGCATGCCTTCTTTCCTGATGCCTACACCAAATCATTCATGTGGTCTTGCAGCAGTGGTTTCTGTAGCCATTTTTTTATATCATGAGGTTGCGTACCATCATCTTTGCAAGCAATAATACTTGTGCTCACAGTACGCAAGGTTGCCGCTGCAGAAATATTATACAAGGGGATTGACATAAGTCTTGGGCCTGACCAGGAGGAAGATGAAACTTTGCACATTTAAAGTTCATCATATTTGCACTGAATGTGTAAAGTACGCGTTTGTTTCTTCAATTGGTTTTTCCGCTACGGTGCACGGCGCAATGTACCCTACTGACCGGATCTGCTGCTCCCAAGATTTGACAAAACAATGGAAAAGAAGGAGGCCAGAGCTGTGATAAAATTTCTGATGTTTCAGGGAAAAACACCTACAGAAATACACAGGGAGATGGAACCAGTGTTTCGTGATTCTTGTTCTTCATATATTTCGGTAAAAAACTGGTGTCAACAGTTTAAGTGCGGCCGTTCAAATGTTGCTGATCTGCCAAGATCTGGTAGACCAGCCTCAGAGTGCAACGATGAAAATGCAACAAGAGTGAAGAAAATCATTGACCAGGATCGAAAAATGATAATTGTGGAGATAGCTAGTAGAGTAAAACTAAATGAAAGAACAGTTTATAGAATTTTACACAACAGACTGAACATGAGAAAAGTGTGTGCACGCTGGGTTCCGCGACTGTTGACACGTGAACAGAAGCAAACGAGGGTAAATTGCTGTCAACTGTTGCTCAAAAAGTGTCAGTCAAAAAATTTTTTGGAGACCATGGTGACAGTAGATGAGACTTGGGTACACCATTATGACCCCGAATCTAAAATTGCCAGCATGCAATGGAAAACCCCGGGCTCCCCAACACCTGTCAAGCCGAGGGCACAGAAATCTGCAGGAAAAGTGATGCTGACTGTTTGTTTTTTTGGACGGCAAAGGTGTCCTTTTGAAAGATTATCTGCCTCGTGGCAACACATTTAATGGACAGTACTATGCAGATCTTCTCACAAAACTAAGAAAGGTTGTGACCAGGAAACGAGGGATAACGCGCACTCAAAATCTTCCTTTGCTTCAAGACAACGCGCCCTCTCACAAAGCACGGCTTGTGCAGCTAGCAGCCAACGATTTGAATATTGAAATTCTTCCACACCCACCATATTCTCCAGATTTGGCTCCATCAGACTTTTTTCTATTCCCAAATCTTAAAAAACAGCTAAAAGGAAATCATTTTGACAGCGATGAAGAGGTTATACTGGCATGTGATGACTGGTTTAGTTTGAAAAATAGGGTGTTCTACTCCCAAGGTCTTTTCAAGGTCAAGCAGAGATGGCAGAAGTGTGTCAATTCAGACGGTGGCTATATTGAAAAGGAATAAACACTATACAAAATTTCAGCTCTCTGTGACATGTCCTTCATGGTCAGGCCCAAGACTAATGTCAATCCCATTGTAATTAAAGCGCAAATTCAGGAAACAGCTTCTATGAGCATAAAACAGTAAAATCAGAAACAACACAGAGAAGAAGTCTTAACTAAATTATATTTAAAGTGCAAAAGAAAAACATAAATTAAAAAATGACATGGACTCTTGGTTAAAATGCTAACCGTAGACTAGGCAATAAGTACACTGATATATTCTAAACAAAAGAAGATAAGATAGCATGAGGAGACCCTGGCAAATATAGGCCAACTGTAAGGCTGAAGTACAGAAGAGAAGTGGCTTACTCTTCACCAAACCAGGGCCGGATTAAGCCAAGAATGGCCTCTAGGCTTTTTGATGTTTGGGCCCCCTTTCACCTAATAGGCAATAGTTTTAATATTTTTTTTCCAAACCCCTTAGCATGGTGATGGTATGTACTAGTATTATTGATAGACTGGTATGTTAATTTCTTAGCATTGCTTACCTCTTTTATTAGTGACTATGTTTTTATTAATGTTTATTACTATTATTTTTATTATTATTAAGCTAAACACATTTTATTGAAAAATCTATGCATATTTTAATATTTCTTAAAGTATGCATGAGGCAAGAGCTCCAGGCCCCAAGCTTCAGCCTACTTAGCCTAATGGATAATCCAGCCCTGACTAATGCCACTCAGATAGCCAGGAACACCACTCCGTCTTCCCATGACTCTTGAAAGCAACATCAACAATAAAAAATTACCAATAATGTTTACCTTCCATGCTAGGCCATCAAAACGTACAGCACAAGGTAGATATAAAAAAATGATGGATTTAGGAGGAGAAGATACCATGAAATGTCCAGTAAAGTCATGGGTCTTTCCAGGGATTATCCTGCCTGAGTAGGTGGGTAAATAAGGACAACTGAAGGACATTACTGTCAGCGTTTACAACTACCATGCTGAGATCATATCATCACAGTGAAGCATAAGTTCCACGGAACTAATGGCCATCTTGAATAAAAGTACTTTTCAAGAATGCTCATTATGGTAAATGAAATGAGTTTGAAACAAGATAATAGATTCAAATATCTGGGCACGTTAGTAACGTGGGATGGAAGATGTATCTCAGAAATTAAGAGTAGAATCATCTTTCCCATTATTGCACTTATGGAGTCACCACCGCCATTGGTCCCTTTGCAGGAAGCCTGCACCAAAGCATTTGAGTGCCCTTATAGTGGTAGTTTTTGTAGCAGTCTGTTTTGCATGATGATGTCAGTCTCATGTGCAACTCGTTCTCACACTGTACTGCAGAAGTTGAAAGTATTTTCTCCAAAGAGTTAAAACCCCAACAAACTGACTGCTCCAACAATAAGTGAATGAGTTTTGGCTTTTTTATGTCTGGTAAGAATGAGAGATGATTTGTGAAACACGAAATTCCGATGAGATGTTTAGAAACGCTTAATGCGTTTTCCTTAAGCAAAGAAGCAGACAGATGCCAATATAATGAAAAGCAGAGATGTGTACCTGGTTAGGAAAAAAAAACAGGACAATCTTGAAGCCATGGAAAGAGGACGGTTTTAATTTTCCCAAGCGAATAACCCCTTGTTCTGGAGAAAGGGGGAGGAATGCAATGAATTTTTATTTCTTGGAAAAATCTGAGTAAAATTATTGAAGAAAAACAATAATTTACATTATTGATCGTATATTGCAGAAAAACAATAATTTACATTATAAATTGTATATTTCAATGCGCGTCTTTAACAGTCCTTTCTTTGCTGGTATACAACTGTGTCAACATTTAAGCAACCAAACACGTTGCTCTCCAGGTTGTACGTTGTGACGCCACTCCTCTTAGCTCTTGCACATTGTTTAATCCCAACGTTCTTCCTTCTCTTATTATTGTTCTTCTAAGTATTTCTTTTGGTCTTCCTTTTTTCCTCTTACCCTCAGGAACCCAAGTGAGTGCCTGCAATGGTATTCTGTTGTTTTGCATTCGTAGGACATGACCGATATATGACCATCGTCTTTTCCTTATATAGTTGGAGACATATTTCTGCCTAGAGTCTTCTATTATTTGTCGATTAGTCTTGAATTCTTTCCAACTGATGTTCATGAGTTTTCTAAGACATTTGTTCTCGAATGTATTCAGCTTGTTCTCCAATGATTTTGTTATTTTCCAACTCTCACAGCCGTATGTTAAGACTGAGATAACATTTGAATTAAACAGACGAAGCTTGGTATGTATATTCAATGATCGTAATTTCCAAATGTTAGATAATCTATTGAAGGCGCTAGCTGCCAAAGCAATTCTAGTATGAATTTCTCTTGTTGTGTCACAATCCTGAACTTAACGGTGAAAAAAATCGTTACTGTATAAATTTTAAATGGTGATCTCTAGGTTGCATGTACTATCCCCTGTTCTGGCAAGTTCATTTCTGCATCTTTCGGGAAAAAAACTCGATCACATCATTTTTCACATGATCAGCTGATAAGTAGGCTAATTGTTTACAAGAGTACACCGTACTCGATGTGCAGATCTTGCCCGGTCTTAGAAATTATAGTAGGCCTAATTAGTTTGTGAATTATAATTCGACTTGATTCAGTGCAACCGAAAATTTTGTTTTCACGTTCCCTGCGACTAAAGAACTTATTCTAGCATCATAATTTTCACAATTGTTGAAGGTAGTAGGCCCTATGTTGCAATGTTTAAAAATTTTATCCTCTGATTGCTGTGCCTCCAGAAACTCAAAACGTCACCCCTCAGACTCGTCACATAGTTCTCTGTGAAGTTTCTTATTTTCTGTTTCTTATGCTGTTGTATTTTTTGCACAGACCAGATAGCCACACTGAGAAAAATAGTTGAACAAAGTCTGGAATGGAATTACCGCTAAGCTATACGTCGGATTTGTGAACTATGAAAAGGCATTTGACAGTGTAGACAGAGAATCACTTTGGAAATTGATGAGGCATTATGGAGTTCCCATAAAGGTCATTAACTTAATAAAGAAGACATATGAAGACATGACATGCAGAGTTCTTCATTAACACATTACCGAATTGAAAAACACACTGTGGCCGAATTAAATTTTGTTCCCATTTTCATTCTGTATGTGTATGAAGGATTTAATCTGTAGTTTTCTTAATTTTAAACAGATTTTTATGAATTATATGTCATGTTGATGATAAATGAATGTACTATTGCCTAAAGCTGGTAAAAGGAAAGTTTACTTAATATGGTAGATATTAGTAATGTAAAATGATTGACAGACAAAAATCAATTCAATTTTGTTTCCAAATTATCAACTTATGTTCAAATTACTTGTTTCTGTGGTAGGTAATGCCTTTCTTTTGGTGATTATCATATAATATATCCAATAACAAGAAATACAAGCACAAGAACACACACATTGACAAATATTGACACTATTGGTAACTTACATTATCACACCTATGCCACTTCCAAAACAATGTCTGAAATTTTCCCCCCATTTTTGCCCTGTAGGTGTTGGGAGAAATTAAGCTGTACATTTATTAATTTTAAACAGATTTTTATGACTTCTATGTAATTTTGAAGAAAGTTGAAGGTACTAGTGCATCAAGCTGAAAAATATGTATTTATTTAGTATGGTAGTTATTATCAATAATATAAAATGATTGAAGAAAAAAAAAGCATGCAACATTTTTTAAAAATTATCAACTTACCTGCAACTTGCTTGTTCCTAAGGCAGTTAATGGTTTTTTTTTCTTGGTGATTGTTATGTAGTATATCCAATGACAAGAAAAACAAGCCCAAGAACACACATACTAGCTAATAAATACATTATTAATGACTTACATAATCACACCTACACCACTTCCAAAAAATCTCAGAAATTTTGAATAAATAGCACCTTAACACAATAGAAAACACGACATCTATAACTTATTTACTGTATGTCAGTGTCTTTAGTGAGTTACAGCTGAAGGATCATGTGTATGGTACAGCCTAAAACAGCTCTTTGGATGGAGATTGGGCTTTTTGGGGCAATCGCGCAATAACAATTTGTTGGGCTCGTTTTCGCAGGTGTTGAGCACACTATACAGTTCCTATCTTTGTCGGTGTAATCCATAATGTGCTTTGCACCCTCAAATCTTTTAACTTTGTTTCCTAAAAATGCCCTACCTTCTTGTTGCCACTGGTGGCTACTAGATCAGGTGGAGTTATGGAGGCAGCCTTCTCAGTCAACTGATCTATCAGTTTGTCTTTGAAAATTTTCAATGCCACTGACTTCTCATCAGCATGACTGAGGGTGTATAATATATGGGCATTTACCTGGGACACCTCTATAATCCAGTATAAAATTTTCCTCCACCATTTTCTAGTTTTTCTTTGGAAATTGCCATAGTAAGCTACCATTTGATCATTGTGGTCACATCCATTAATCCAAAAATTGTACCGGTGTACTAGTTTGGTTTTTTTTACTAAGTTGTGACGTCGAGTTGTAACTTGCACCATCTCAACTGATGTTTCAGTGGACACAACAATACTTGGTTTTTTTTTGTCTCGCCAAGCAACACATATCTGAGATCCATGACCATTTTTGTACCACCTGGCTTCTCAGTGCTGAAGGGAGAGGGTCTTCAGTTGAAGGAGGAAGTTTTTTTCTGTTGATGTTGACTGTGCCAGTATAATGAATGCCCCTACTCAACAGATAGGTTATCAGTGTATCCACAGTGTAGTATCTGTCAGCAAAAGAGTCACTAGCAAGAATAAATGATGTATTTTTCCCAAAGTATGTCAATACAGAATAGACATATCCTGTGGCAGAATCACACAATCCAAAGGTCTTAATGTGATACTTGCTTGGCTTTGTTGCATTGTACTGCTTGTGTTTTCAGCGTCTATTATACCCAATAACCATTTCATCAATGGCTAAATTCTGAAATGGATAAAATGCCTCCTGGAACTTCGCAATGAGCAAATTTCAAAAAGGCTCTATTTTGTCCTTCCCTTCTGAAACAGCATCTCCAACATGCATCATTGTATGGTAAATTATTTCAAACCTAGATCTTGAAAACATATTGCCATACCAGGGAGTATAATTATGTGGTGTCTGTGCCCAATAGTCTTTTACCGATAGCTTTTTATCTAAACCCATCGCAGTTGTTACTGTGAAAAATTTCAAAAGCTCATAGTCAGTGACAGGTTTCCAAGCAGCAGATGAAGATCTTTTTGAAGATGGGGGTTTTGAATTCTTTATGTCAGCATCTTCTTTGATCCATAACCACCAACCGTCAAAGCAGTCAGCGGCCATCATGCCTGGTGGCGTCTTGTAGGGCAGCAACAAATTGATTCCACTTTGCTTGGTCGGCGGCATCCTTCGTACAGTGCCCCAACTGTGGTTCATTCTTTGCATCTCAGCTTCCACAGTTCTCCGCCAAGTTGTTTTTGGTCGGCCTCTCTTTCGCTTTCCCTCATGGGTCCATAGCATAGCTGTTCTTGTGATGGTATCAGGGTCCCTTCTGAGGACGTGGCCAACCCAACTCCAGCGTCTGCCAGCTATGATGGTGTACATGTCCTCCTGGTTACTCCGAATAAGTAGTTCTTGGTTGCTGATGGTGTTTGGCCAAAAGATTTGGAGAATTTTCCTTAGGCAGATTGTGTGGAAGGAGGACAGTTTCGACATTTCCTTCTCTGTTACTCTCCAACATTCCGCACCATAGAGAAGCACAGAAAGTACACAGCTCTCATACAGTCTTAATTTGGTGTTTGTGCTGTGCTGGGAAGACTTCCAAATGTTGTTGAGAACAGCAAAGGCTGTTCTCGCTTTATTCATTCTGTTGTTAATGTCCTTGCTTGTTCCGCCGTCAGGTGTTACTATGCATCCTAGGTGAGTAAATGTGTCTGTCTGTTCTAACTTCTGGTTCCTTACTGTTATTGGCTCAGGATTCCCAACATTTAGTGTCATGACCTCTGTCTTCTTCAAATTGATGTTCAGGCCAACCTGCTGGCCATACTTATTCAATCTATCGGTTTTGTCTTGAATGTGTTGATGTGAATGCGCGAGTAGTGCAATGTCATCTGCATATTCCAGGTCTTCCAGTGTAGAAAACGTTGTCCATCTAATTCCTCTTGGACTGCCCTCTGTTGTCTGGCGCATCACCCAATCTATGACTGTCAAAAATAATGTTGTTGATAAGGGGCATCCCTGTCGTACTCCTGTTTTCACTTCGAAAGTTACATTACTCGATCCAACACTGCACGTAAAGTTAGAATAGAGACTTTTTATGATGGAAACAATGCGGCTGGGAATACCATAAGCCCTCAGAATTTTCCATAGGCTGTCCCTGTGTATGCTGTCGAAAGCCTTTTCAAAATCAACAAAGTTAATGTACAGCTGTCTCTGCCATTCTGAGCACTGCTCTATAATGTTCCTGAGGGTAAATATATGATCTGCACATCTTCTAATCTTTCTGAAGCCCGCTTGTTCTTTCCTCAGTTTATGGTCAACTGCTTTTGAAATTCTCTGGATGTTTATCCTGCCTAGTATTTTGCTGGGAACTGAGAGGAGGGTAATTCCTCTCCATTTATTGCAGTCTGCAAGGTCGCCCTTCTTGGGCAATTTGACAATTATTCCTTTACTCCACTCTGTTGGTGTTGTCTCAGTTTCCCAGACTTGTGCAAATAGTGGTTTTAATAGTTCTGCTGCTAGTTCAGGGTCTGTCTTGAATAGCTCAGCATTTAGATTGTCGTGACCAGGCGCTTTTCCATTTTTTAGCCCTTTGATAGCTGTGATGATTTCTTCTTTTCGTGGAATGTCTGTATTTACGTCCAAGTCACTTTCAGCCTCAGGAACATTCAGCTGAGTCTCTGGTGATTCCTTATTCAGTGTTTCTCTGAAGTGCTCTGCCCATCTTGTTTCCTGCCCCTGTGCTGTGGTGATGAGATTTCCTTGCTTGTCTCTTACTAACGTTATGTTGTTTGCACCTCGTTTTCCACTGATAGCTTTAGTTATTTTATAAACTGTGCTTTGTTCATTTCTCAGTGCTGCCTCTTCTGCCTGTCTTGCAAGGTCATCCAGAAATGTCCTTTTGTTAGCACGGGTTTGACGTTTTACTTCCTTGTCCAGCTGACTGTACTGTTCACCATATATTGCCTTTAACCTGGGAGACTTAGCTTCTGTTTTCTTTCTTTTCATTTCCTTTCTCTTCGCTATGGTGTTTAGCATTTCTGGTGTTATCCAGTCTTGGCTCTTTCTTTCCTGGAATCCCAAGCATGACTTGCTGCTTTCTTTGTATATTGTTGAGATGGTGTTGAATTTCTGGTCGACATCGTCGGTCTCTGTTCTTTCCTGGCTTTTGGTAATCAGATATCGTCTCTTTACGTCGACCACGAACGCTTTTCTGGTGAGGGGGTCCTTAAGTTTCGTGATGTTATATCTTTTCTGTTTGGCTGCAACTGGTCCAGCAGCTCTGAGTTTCACCTTCAGTCTTGCTACTACTAGGTGATGATCACTTCCCACATCTGCGCCTCTTCTTACTTTCACGTCTTGTAGTGCATGTCTCCATCTGCCATTGATCATTATGTGATCTATCTGGTTTTTGTCTCGTCCGTTAGGTGATTCCCATGTTAACTTGTGCACTTCTTTGTGTTGAAAAAGTGTTCCTCCAATGACCAGGTTGTTAATACTGCAGAAGCTTATTAATTTGTCCCCATTCTCATTTACTGTTCCACTGCCGCATTTCCCTATTACTCTTTCGTTATAATTATTGTGTGTTCCAACTTTCACATTTAGGTCTCCCATTACTATAATAAGATCGTACCTGGGTACAGTTTCCATTTCCTTTTGTACCTGTTGATAGAACTTGTCCTTGATCTCTTCATCGCTGTCATTTGTTGGTGCATAGCATTGTATAATTGTGGTGTTGGTGAATCTCCCTCTCAGTCTTGCTCTTATTAGTCTGTTGTTAATGGGTTTCCATTCCAGTAAAGACCTTTCCATTCCTTTCTTCAGGATAATGGCTACACCTTCGTTGTGCTGACCATCCTCTCTACCAGAATAAAGTACTGTTTTGCCTGTAGCTGTTTTTATTCTCCCCATCCTTGTCCATCTGCTCTCGCTTATTTCCAGGATATGTAGTTTGTAATTCCTCATCTCTGCTGTGATCTGTCTCAGCTTTCCTGCCTCATTCATAGTTCTGACATTCCAAAAACCAATTTTGGTTTCGTGTTTTGCAGTCTGGACATCCGATTTCATGCCAGTGGCTTCCTTTCGGCTTTCACCACTGTCAGTCATACGAGCCTGAGACTCCGGATGTCCGTCCCGCATCAAAGTTTTTTTCATTTGTTGCCGTTTCCGTAACATGTGCGATTTTTTACATAGACAGGGGTGTCGGCCCTGTGCTAAAACCCCCAACCTGGAGGACCAGGGTACCAGCTTTTGTCTGACCCCTACCCACGCAGACCATTCCAGCTTGGTTGAACCTACCAGGAGTAAAACACCCACTGGCATAGCTCTGGGGATTGTCAGGGTACACAAGCTGCCATACCGCTAAAAGGTATAGGTACCATTGATGGCACACTATACAGTTCCTATCTTTGTTGGTGTAATCCACAATGTGTTTTGCACCCTCAAATCTTTTAACTTTGTTTCCTAAAAATTCCCTACCTTTCTTGTTGCCACTGGTGGCTACTAGATCAGGTGGAGTTATGGAATGCAGCCTTCTCAGTGTCGCGAGAGGTTTGAGATGTTATAAGAATAAGATATCCTGGACATAAAGGTGTATCAGATGATACCAGGATAGTGCCAGATAAGAGTCTGGTCTTATCAGTAATACCCCCTTCTCTGAAGAGAGTAAGGGTGTATAGACACAAAGGTAGGGTCAAGCTATGTAAGTTCCCAGAGAAGATGGTGATGTAGTACTCTGAGTCCCTAACTGCTACCTCTCCTGATCCGCCTCTGTGATTATGGTATTTAATATGTTTCTGACTCTGCTAGGGGTAATTTATATATCTATATTCACCAACAAGAACTGTAATTCAACTTAAAGAATCTAAGAAAGTCTTCTGGTGAATATTTACAATTTAATTAAACAGTTTCTCTTTTCTGTTTGAAAAGTGTTAAACTCAAATATTTTACAACATTAAATAAATAATAATAGTTAACAACTGTTATTTTCTTTCTTGAATCACAATGTCTATCATCTTGTAGACAGCGTCTCTGGCTTGATTATTCACTTGTAGAATTGTTTATTCTTATTACGATAAGTTTAAAGAAACACTATATTAGTTTAGTCATCATAAACTGAAGCGTAGATGCATTTATTTGATCTGGATAAGCTGAACAGTTGCATTATGCAACTTATCTTCATCACTGCAGATGGCTCCCTTATGCTGGAAATACAATTCAGAGGAACTTGTTCCAGTAGCTACTAATGTGATGATGGGCCTGCTATCACCAACTGGCACTGCATACGTTGCAACTTTTGTAAGAGCAGCCTCTTCTGGTTTTTGAAACTTGTGTTAAAGGATTAAACCTGCAATGAATTCAAACGCAATCCCTGTATTTTTCTATCCATACCCCTCTTATGACACAGATGGGGACGATAGACAGTTTCAGATAAGTGTGCAGCAGAAGCACAAGGTATAGTGTAGGTATCAACAATCATTTCAATTTCAAAGTGATCACTATTTACTTCTACCTTTTGAATTATAAGTATTTTCCCATGATTCGCCTCCCTATTTTGGTTTGTGAGTAAATAATTTAAAACATATCCGGAGTTGTGAGTAAAACTATTAAACAATATGTCAAACGATGCTGTGAATCAATCCCCTTCATCCTTCTTTATGTTCCTGTCAGGTGTCTCATTCCATTCAAGAAATACTTCTTTAAATAATCAGTTGCCATCTCCACAACGAAGGTTGGCTGTAATGGCATTTCCCAACTCACAGACCCAATTAGCCATCTTTCTCAATATTTTAAATATTTCCGAAGGCGGGCTTTGCCTCTAGAAGTACACATGAGCCTGTAAGTTTCATCAGAAGACACAGTTTATTCCTAACACATCTTATACACATTGTATCGCACAGTTGGATTAATCAATATAATTACACACAATTATATACATTTATATATCATCATCATCATCAGTTGCCATCTCCACAACGAAGGTTGGCTGTAATGGATAACGTCTTCTGTCTCTTGTCTTGGTGGTGCACTCTGATAGACTCTTTCCTGTCCATCTCTTGATGTTATCTTCCCACTTATAGCGCTGTCTTCCCCTTGCACGTTTGCCTTCAACTCTCCCGTCTGTTATGGTCTTCTGCAAGGTGTTATGCCTTTTTATGTGGCCAAAGTATTTTAGCTGCCGAACTTTGACCTCCCTCATTAGTTCTCTTTTCATACCTAGATTTTCTAGGACCTCCTTATTTGTTTTCATCTCTTTCCATGAGATACGCCCCATTCTTCTATATATCCACATTTCAAGAGCCTCAATTCTTTCTTCCAAACGCTTATTCATCGTCCATGTTTCTGCACCATACAGAAATGCAGAATATATATAACACTTTATGATTCTCAGTTTTAATTTGTGAGATAACTGTTTGGATGTCAGTATATGTTTCATGTTGTTGAATGTAGCTTTGGCCATTCCTATTCTCTTCTTGATTTCTGTTTCACATCTGCCATCTTCTGTTATTATATGACCAAGATATACGTAGCTCTTGACTTGTTCCAGGATTTTCCCATTTACGCTTATCTTTAATGTGGGTTTATTGTCTGTTTTGCTAATTATCATAGTTTTTGTTTTCTCAATATTAATGTCGAGTCCATATTCATGACTTATACTGTTCACTTGCTTCACTAGTTCTTGTAACTCCTGTTCGCTTTCAGCTAACAACACGGTATCATCTGCATATCTAAGGTTGTTTATTGACCTTCCACTGATGTTCAGTCCTGGTATTTCCTGTATCTGTTTGAAAATTTTTTCGGTGTATAAATTAAATAGGCAGGGGGACAGCACACAACCTTGTCTGACACCTCTTTTTATGTCTATGTATGGTGAATAATTCCTTCCCGATCTTACTGTGGCAGTTTGCTCCCAATAAAGGTTACTGAGTATTCTTATATCTTTTCCATCAATACCTATGTCTTTGAGGCATTCAATTATTTTCTCATGATGGACTCTGTCAAAAGCCTTCTTATAGTCAATGAAGCACATATACATACTTTTTTGGACCTCTGTATATTTTTCTGCTAATATTCTTAGGCAAAATATTGCCTCTCTTGTTCCACTGTTCCATCTAAAACCAAACTGTTCTTCTTGGATTTCGCTGTCTACTTTACTTTTTATTCTTTCCTGTATGATTTTGAGCAGTATCTTAATTGCATGACTCATCAGGCTGATTGTTCTGAAGTCTGAACATTCTGTTGCATTTGGTTTTTTGGGCAATGTTATGAAAACTGATGTCTTCATGTCGTGTGGTATATATCCTGTATTGTATATATCGTTGCATATTTCTGTGATTGTATCTATACCAAAGCTCTCCAGAGCTTCTATCATTTCAATTTTTATGTTATCCATTCCTGCTGATTTTCCTTTTTGTATCATATGAATGGCATTCTCTACTTCTGATCTGAGAATGTTTGGGCCTTTATTAGAATCTGGTGATGGTTTTTTACCTCTGTTGTCCTCGAATAGTTCTTTTACGTATTCTGCCCATCTGTTTGATATGTCTTTCTCATCAAGTAATATTACACCATTTTTGTTCTTGATACAGCTTCCTCCTTGTGCAAACCGCGACCGATTTGATAATTTCTTTATTTCTTCATGCATATCTCTTGTCATGTGCTTTGCTTCCAAGTCTTCTATTTCCTTGCATTTTGTTTCTATCCACCGTTCTTTTGCTTCTCTACACATAGTACGTATGTCATTGTCTATTGTTTTATATTCTGGAGTGTTTTTTGCTTTCTTTCTTTCTGCCATTTTATTCAAGATGTCATCTGTCATCCAAATTTGATTTTTCTTAGACTCCTTTTTAGTTAAATTTGCATTTGCTGATTGTATGCTTGTTTTTAAGCATTCCCATTTTGCGGTTGCTTTTTCTTCTGGGTTTTCTCTTCTATACTGCTCCATGCTTTCTGTCAATAACTGTTGATATTTATTTTTGACATCGATTAAATATTTCTGTTTTATATCTGGTTGTTTCAGCGCTGATATTTCTATCTGGGGTTCCTCCTGTCTTCTGTTTCCTGCTCTTTTCAGCTTTACATTTACTTTGATGACGACTGGATTGTGATCTGAATTTATGTCGGCGCCAGGATGTGTCTTTGCACTTGTGACACTGTTCTTAAATCTATGTTTTATCATGATATAGTCGATTTGATTTCGTGTTACATCTCCTGGGCTTTTCCATGTGTATAATTTCCTTGGGTGGTGTTCAAAAAAGGTGTTACATATGACCAGCTGGTTTTCTTCACAGAACTGGATAAGTCTGTCTCCTCTATCATTTCTTGTCCCTAATCCATACTGTCCTACTATTTTCTTGTATTTTCCTTTTCCTACTTTTGCATTCATATCACCCATTACTATCAACACATCTGTAGATTTGACTGGTTTAAGTGTGTGTTGTAGCTCTTCATAGTATTCTTCTATTTCTTCCTCGCTGTGATCTTTAGTTGGTGCATAAGTTTGTAAGATTGATATGTCGAATGGCTTTGCTCTCATCTTTAGTAACATCATTCTGTCATTGTGTGTCCAGTATCCACATACGTATTTTTCTAACTCCTTCTTTATCAACATTCCTACCCCTCTTTCATGTTTTTCTCCTCCTGAGTGTATAAGCGTGTACTGGTCTCTTGTTATGTAGCCTGTATCCAAAAGTCTTGCCTCTGCAACTCCCAGTATATCGAGTTTCATGTCTGTTGCCTCTAATATAAGATTGTCAAGCTTTCCTTCTCCGTTTAGAGTTCTAACATTCCATGTTCCTATTTTTAGGCTTCTCCTACTAGTTTTTAGGTGGTCTTTCTCAGAATGCTCCCTTTCAACAGAATTTAAGGAACACTCGTCATTATGTACTTCCTTACTCATTAGAGGAGTTGCCTCTTCCCTGTTAATTTGTACAGTAGATTCTTCCCCAGGGGACAGAGAGTTCTCTACATATCGGTTCTTATCTTGTTGTTGTGATCCCATTACGTTCTGTAGGAAGTACGTGGTAAGGCCCCAATCTCTTCCACAGTGGCTAGCCATTGTCTTTTTCTATGTCCGACATGCCTCTAGTGCACCACACACTTTGCTGTTTCGCTTTGCGAGCCGTTGATCTTCTCAGATTCCTCCGCCTCACTCACCATCTCAGTCTTTGTGTACTAGGGATGGACATTCCCTTGAGTAAGATTGCTCCTACTCCACCCATGTAGTTTAGCCGGTCAGCCAAGACTGTTGCCCGGGATGTGGCCACCGCCGTACACAGGCGGTATTCATGGAGCCATACATGAGCTAGATAAAGAGAGGAGAACCAAATAGGATCCTGACTATCCTAAAAAGGACATGGCTGTCTCTCACCGTGAGGTACTATCCCTCTCTCTTTATCCTACATCCCTATATATATATATATATAAATAGATTCGTTCTTACCCTCAGGTACACACACACAGACTAGCCCTCAATGGTTGAATAAGGTCTGCTAACAAGTGCAGAAAGGCAAACGCTGGCATTAATATATGCACTGCTTTCCCTTGCTTGCTGTGTTTTTTTTTCAAATCGTGACTGACCGAAGTTGGTTAGGCAAGGCTATTTATAGTCTGACCTCGGATGTACGAGACGGAACTCCCGAAGAATGCAATAACTATCCTAAAATGTGCGTACCATTTGGCCTTTTGTACAATGTAGGAAAACTACTTTTTAAATTATCTCCGTTATTCCTGATGCGATTTTAGTCAAGTAAAGTTTACATTATACCTAGAATTAGGCTTTACATATATATGTAATAATCTTTTTGGTTACTACTTGCATTTTCTGTTATGCATAGTTTAAACAGCTAAACTTAGGCCAACCTGAAGCTTCAAATGCATTTAACCTAAGATTTCTCCCGTCCTATAATATTATTAGTAAAAGTATTACTACTTACGGGTAGAGTAACATCCCTAATATCTACTTGCATTTTTGTTATATAGTTTTTAAACAGCTCTGCCAAGTGGTACTTCTTCTATACTACGGGTGTAGCTAAAATCGTTTTTCCGCCAAGTTAATCATCTTACTACAAAATTCCGGTTAATCTTACACCATCTTTATTCTTCCAGCAGTTGTAAACACAGGACCAAAAAGCGTTTTTCATTGGTCGGTGTATCATATCTTGTTAACTATGTATGGCACACCGTAAGGACCAGAGTTATTTGAATTTGTGATGTGAAACAGACGTCATTTCACGACACTCAGTCAACTGATCTATCAGTTTGTCTTTGAAAATTTTCAATGCCACTGACCTCTCATCAGCATGACTGAGGGTGTATAATATATGGGCATTTACCTGGGACACCTCTATAATCCAGTATAAAATTTTCTTCCACCATTTTCTAGTTTTTCTTTGGAAATTGCCATAGTAAGCTACCATTTGTTTATTGTGGTCACATCCATTAATCCAAAAATTGTACCGGTGTACTGGTTTGGTTTTTTTTACTAAGTTGTGACGTCGATGTCGCGAGAGGTTTGAGATGTTATAAAGAATAAGATATCCTGGACATAAAGGTGTATCAGATGATACCAGGATAGTGCCAGATAAGAGTCTGGTCTTATCAGTAATACCCCCTTTTCTGAAGAGAGTAAGGGTGTATAGACACAAAGGTAGGGTCAAGCTATGTAAGTTCCCAGAGAAGATGGTGATGTAGTACTCTGAGTCCCTAACTGCTACCTCTCCTGATCCACCTCTGTGATTATGGTACTTAATATGGTTCTGACTCTGCTAGGGGTAATTTATATAACTATATTCACCAACAAGAACTATAATTCAACTTAAAGAATCTAAGAAAGTCTTCTGGTGAATATGTACAATTTAATTAAACAGGTTCTCTTTTCTGTTTGAAAAGTGTTAAACTCAAATATTTTACAACATTAAATAAATAATAATAGTTAACAAATGTTTTTCTCTTGGGTCAAAATGTCTATCATCTTGTAGACAACTTTCACTTGCTTGATCATTCACTTGTAGGATTGTTTATTCTTATTACTATAAGTTTATAGAAACACTATATTAGTTTAGTCATCACAAACTGAAGCGTATATGTCTGTTTTGAATCTGGATAAGCTGTACAGTTGCATTAAGCAACTTATCTTCATCACTGCAGATGGCTCCCTTATATGCTGGAAATACAATACAAATGAACTCGTTCCAGTAGTTATTAACGTGATGACGGGCCTGCTATCACCAACTGGCACTGCATACGTTGCAACTTTTGTAAGAGCAGCCTCTTCTAATTTTGAGACTTGTGTTAAAGGATTAAACCTGCAATGAATTCAAACGCAATCCCTGTATTTTCCATCCATACCCCTCTTATGACACAGATGGGGACGATAGACAGTTTCAGATAAGCATGCTAGCAGATGCACCAGGTATAGTGTAGTTATCAACAATCATTTCAATTCAGAGTGATCACAATTTACTTCTACCTTCTTAATTATAAGTGTTTTCCCATGATTCGCCTTCATACAATAATTTGGTTGTGAATAAAACTATTAACTAATATGTCAAACGTTACTGTGAATCAGTCCCTTTCATCCTTCTTTATATTCCTGATAGGTGTCTCATTCTATTCAAGAAATACTTCTCTAAATACCTTTCCCAACTTACAGACACAATTAGCCATCTTTCTCAATATATTAAATATTTCCGAAGGCGGGCTTTGCCTCTAGAAGTACACATGAGCCTGTAAGTTTCATCAGAAGACACAGTCCATTCCTAACACAGCTTATACACATCGTATCGCACAGTTGGATTAATCAACATAATTACACACAATTATATACATTTATATATATAAATATCTATTTGTTGTTGCCCTAAAGACGCCGCTAGGCGTGATGGGAAACTACAACAGAGAAAATCAATCTGCTGTTGCCCTTAAGACGCCACAAGGCGTGATGGCCTCTGACTGCTTGGTCGGTCTTTGGCTAAGGACGGAAGAAGAAGAAGAGAAGATATATATAAATAGATTCGTTCTTACCCTCAGGAACACACACAGACTAGCCCTCAATGGGTGATTAAGGTCTGCTAACAACTGCAGAAGGCAAACGCTGGCATTAATATATGATCTGCTTTCCCCGCTCTCTCTGTGTTTTTTCAAATCGTGACTGACCGGAGTTTGTTAGGCAAGTCTATTTGTAGTCTGACCTTGGATGTACGAGATGGAATACCCCTAAGAATGCAATAACTATCCTAAAATGTGGGTACCATTTGGCCTTCTGTACAGGGTAGGAAAACTACTTTTTTTATTATCTCCGTTATTCCTGATGCAATTTTATTCAAATAAAGTTTACCTTGTACTTCGAATTAGGCTTTACATATCTATATAATAATCTGTTTGATTACTACTTGCATTTTCTGTTATGCATAGTTTAAACAGCTAAACTTAGGCCAACCTGAAGCTTCGAATGCATTTAACCTAAGATTTCTCCCTTCCTATAATAGTATTAGTAAAAGTATTACTACTTACGGGTAGAGTAACATCCCTAATATTGTTTTGATAACCTCTGCCAAGTGGTACTTCTTCAATACTGTTGTAGCAAAATTCCGAAGTTAATCATGTTACACAAAATAGGGTCTGGCCATCTTTATTCTTCCAGCAGTTGTAAACACAGGACCAAAAAGCGTTTTTCATTGGTCGGTGTATCATATCTTGTTAACTATGTATGGCGCGCCATTAGGACCAGAGTTATTTGAATTCGTGATGTGAAACAGACATCATTTCATGACAGTCGAGTTGTAACTTGCACCATCTCAACTGATGTTTCAGTGGACACAACAATACTTGGTTTTTTTGTCTCGCCAAGCAACACATAGCTGAGATCCATCACCATTTTTGTACCACCTGGCTTCTCGGTGCTGGAGGGAGAGGGTCTTCAGTTGAAGGGGAAAGTTTTTTCTGTTGATGTTGACTGTGCCAGTATAATGAATGCCCATATTCAACAGATAGGTTATCAGTGTATCCACAGTGTAGTATCTGTCAGCAAATGCATGGTGGCCCTTTCCAATTCTTTGAAGCAAGAAATCAAATACCTTCACCGCCTGATTGTTGTAGAGTCATTAGCAAGAATAAATGCTGTATTTTTCCCAAAGTATGTCAATACAGAATAGACATATCCTGTGGCAGAATCACACAATCCAAAGGTCTTAATGTGATACTTGCTTGGCTTTGTTGCATTGTACTGCTTGTGTTTTCATCGTCCATTATACCCAATAACCATTTCATCAATGGCTAAATTCTGAAATGGATAAAATGCCTCCTGGAACTTCGCAACAAGCAAATTTCAAAAAGGCTCTATTTTGTCCTTCCCTTCTGAAATAGCATCTCCAACATGCATCATTGTATGGTAAATTATACTACAGTAGAACTCCATTTATCCGAACCCCATGGGACCGAGCATCGTTCGGATAATCAAATGTTCGGATAATTGGATTACATGATGTATCGAGTACATGTACACATATTTCTAAAAATAATTAACAATCACAAGGAAAATACACTATAAAACATATTTACTTGTACTGTAATAATAATACCCACACTGTATTAGATCACTGTATCACCAAAATCTTTCATTACATTGCAGGTCACTGCAGTGCATGTACTACTTGTATTAATTATTTTTGTTAAGAAAGAGAAATGTTTTCAAAATAACATTACAAACAATTCAAAACCAGGCGCAACTTACGTATACATGTACTTGCACAGATGTAGCCCACTATTTAAAATAATGAGGAATCCTCTTTTGCGCCAAACTGGATAGTCTGCTTTTGGCTGCTAAGTCCCGCATTCTCTTCAACAGCAGAAGCTGTGTAGGACAGCTGTCATCTTCTTGCTCGTACCACGCCATCGCTGTTTCTAGTGCTATAAAGGCCTCTTCAGGACTTGGTCGACGTTTTGGGTTTTCTTCATAATCTACAAGTACATCATGTACTTCTGAGGAGTCTTCATCATCGGTCACTACATGTATTTGGTTTTCTTCTTGCACACAAGACAAAATTTCTTCGTCATTCAAAAACTGAAAACCAGAATCATTATCATCTTCTAGCCACATGTGTGCATCATCTTTGTCACAGTCCGAAAATCCGGGCATTGCTTGAAACAGTTCCACAACTTCATTTATACAATCATCATTTGTGTCCACTGCAGTAGTTTCATTTCCTCCTTTTTTTCCAAGCAATCTATTCCAAGCCTTGTTGAGATTATCTTGTGACAGGGTGGTCCAAGCATCAGCTTACATATAGCAGCAGTCTTTGAGATTAAGCTTTTTTTGAAAACGCCACCACACTTTCTTCATCTTCAGCCAACAATAAACGACGCAGGACTTCCTTCTTGTACATCTTTTTAAGCTTTGCTATAACACCCTGATCCATTGGTTGAATCAGTGCTGTTACATTGGGAAGCAGAAAAATTACTTTAAAATTTGCATCAACTGCATTCAATGTATCCGTCTCTGGATGAGATGGTGCATTGTCCAGTAGAAGAATTACTTTTCCAGTTTTCTTTTCTTGTTCTTTCAACCTCTTCACATTTGGGATGAACTGATTTGTATACCAATCAAGAAATATTTCACTATTCATCCAAGCACTCTTCTGTGCTTTGTAGCACAATGGGAGACATGTCACATTCTTTAAACAACGTGTTTTTTTGGCTTTGCCGATCATTAGCACCGGTAAACGATGACTTCCACTGGCATTCGCGGCTACCAAAATTGTTACTCTCTCTTTGCACTTTTTAAACCCAGGGGCAGCTGCTTCGCGCTGAGATGCAAGTGATTTTTGAGGCAATGATTTCCAGTATAAGCCAGTCTCATCGGCATTATACACATCATCGAGTAAATAACCTTCTTCTTCCAAAAAAGCCAAGAATGTTTCTTTAAAATTTTCAGCGGCAGTTGCATCGCTAGATGAAGATTCCCCTTGAATCTCAAATCTCGTATGCCATGACGAGATTTAAAGTTTCTTAACCATCCCTGGCTAGCCTTAAAGTCAGGAGGACCGTCAAGTTGACTGTTGAACTGAAGTGCCTTTTCACACAATAGAGAGCCAGAGATAGGTTCCCCTTTGCTTCTTCTTTGCACAAACCATATATACAAAGCCTCTTCCAATTTCAAATCTTTCGCATTTCTCATGGTTTTATGTTTCTTCGACCCATTTTCACTATCCAATTTCGATGCAAAACTCATAATTTTATCCTTGTTACTTTTGATGTCAGAGACGGTAGCTTTCTCAACATTGAAAATCCTCGCAAATGAAGACACAGTTTCACCTTTTCCTAGTCTCTTGATAATTTCTGTTTTCGTTTCAATTGACAAAACATTGCGGTTCCTTTTATATGCTTTAGGCCTACTGGAAGATGCCAGGTCGCACAGAGAAATACGTGTACACCAAAATTATTCTGCTGTAGTAGCAGACACAATTATTTTAAGTTGAACTGTCTGTTTAGCCAGTGTTCTGCCTAGAACTCACACGTACACTGGATTGGTAAACCAGATATTAACGGACTTTATGATCTAACTGACTTCATGTACGTAAGCGACCGTCCATTAGCCCATCTCATTGTCTACAAATTGTTCGCACACATTTGAAGCTTGCCGCATCAAAAGATTCAGAACTGTAGTCTAACGTGACTGGTGGAGACTGATTTTTTTTTTTCTTCTGGAAAAAGTGTTCGGATAATTGGATGTTCGGATAATTGGGGTTCGGATAAATGGAGTTCTACTGTACTCGTCAAAAGTCAAGGGCCAGCCTATTATTTTCAATATACTTTTATATAAGCGCATAGAATGATTAAATGAAGGAAGTTTTTAGTAAAAATGGGTGCAATATCTTCCTCTGACAGTCCTCTATGCACGTTAAGCATAAAAACAACTCACCGATAACCATGGTGATCACGTGCAATTTGGTTTGCTGACCATAAATTCACATTTTTAATCTGTTTTTTCAAACTTCCGTACAACCAAACAGGTGAAGTAATCGTGCTGATTGACATTCCACGTGCAATGGCGACTTTTCGTGAACAGAGTTCACTCTTAATCTGTTTTACAATCAGCAGACTTAGGGTAGTTTCATCACTTGCAAAAACCATGCCACTGAGAAGAAGTCTTGACACCTTACAAAGAATGAGGGCTATAGCGTGGGTTGAAAGTGGTTTATCTGTCCGTGAGGTTGCTAGACGGCTTGCAGTGTCACACTCTACTATCCAAAGAATTTTGGAGAGATTTCAGGCCACAGGAAGTGTAGAGGGTCGCCACCGGCCAGGTCGCCCTAGATGCACCAATAGACATGATGACCGGTACCTCTTGTTGTCAGCCCTGCGCCATCGAACAGTGACTTGTTCCACTCTAAGATGTCAGCTGAGACAAACTGTAAACGTTAATGTCAGTCAAAGCACCATTCGCAGACGTTTACATGAATTTGGACTGGCTGCTCGACGTCCTGCAGTCAGAATCCCTCTTACTCCTGCTCATCGCAGAGCCCGTGTTGCTTGGTGTCGTGAGCACATCCAATGGACAAGGCAACAATGGAGTCAAGTTCTCTTCACTGATGAATCTCGCTTCACTGTGTCATTCAATGATGGCAGGATTCGAGTTTGGAGACAACCAGGAGAGCGATTTACTGATGACACAATTCGAGAGGCGGATCGTTATGGTAGGGATTCTGTCATGGTCTGGGGAGGCTTCTACAGACACGGCAGGACCCCACTCTACATCATTCAAGGCAACTTGACCGGCCCAAGATACCAGAACGAAATCTTGAGACCAATTGTTCAGCCTGCTCTGGAGGCCATAGGGGGTAATGCCATCCTTCAAGATGATAACGCTCGACCCCATCGAGCTCGTGTGGTGAATGAGTTTATTCAGCAACATGGGATCATCAGGATGGCGTGGCCAGCTCATTCACCTGACCTTTCTCCGACTGAGCACCTCTGGGATGTCATTGGTCGAAGATTGTCAACAAATCACCCCCTGCCAATGGATGTTGCACAGCTGACTGCATTTCTGCTTCAGGAATGGCAAGCTGTTCCTCAGGATACTCTTCGGACCCTTGTGGACTCGATGCGTCTACGCTGTCTTGAATGCCTTGCTGCAAACGGTGGTCATACCCGATTTTGAAATGTCTATTTGTCCAATATCTATTGTGTGACTTTTGAAAAGGTGGGTGACACACTTCACAGCTTCATTGCGTTTGAATGTGTGTTTCCATTTCTTTACGTGACATGTCAATTTGGTATTCAGTAAATGCCGTTTTGACTGATACCAATTACGTTTATATCAGATTTGTTTTATGGTTTCAACCAAGGTTTTTCTAAGTGGCCCTTGACTTTTGACGAGTAGTATATTTCAAACCTAGATCTTGAAAACATATTGCCATACCAGGGAGTATAATTATGTGGTGTCTGTGCCCAATAGTCTTTTACCGATAGCTTTTTATCTAAACCCATCGCAGTTGTTACTGTGAAAAATTTCAAAACCTCATAGTCAGTGACAGGTTTCCAAGCAGCAGATGAAGATCTTTTTGAAAATGGGGGTTTTGAATTCTTTATGTCAGCATATTCATTTATTACCATGACCAAAGAATGTAAAACATCTTGTGTCAGTAATGTAAGCCAGCAATCAAGCACAGAGGAGTTGCATCAAGATTTGCTTGCAGACCTGGTTCACGAGTTGGAACAAAATAAAAACTATTCGTTGTTTCACCCTCAGTCACTTGCTTCCATTGCTCTCTTTCTTTAGTTAGGCCTACAGTACTTCCTGCACTAATGGTAACTCTAACCGATGTTTTTGCTCTTCTACGACCCACTGATGGCCCAGGACTTCTAATATCTTCGCTATCATCACTGTTTCTAATTTGGATATATAGTGTCCATAATTATAGTTAATATATATCATGACTTGCTTCCATGACAGAATTAGCTATATCTAACACAAAAGAACTCCCTTTCTTCCTTACATTCACAAAGATTTGTTGCATAGAATTCTTTTCATTTTATGGAATGCTGTAAAGTTGACATTCAAAAATCCGGCAACCTCCGGACCTGAGGAGTGCCGGATTGTTGAAAATGCCGGATTTTTTTTGGTTATATATGCTGTATATATTTAACAGAAAATGACTACCTGTACAGTCCTTTAAAGAAAGAAAATTAAATGTTTATGTTTTACACCACTTCTTTTATTTGCTGAATCCATAATGGGGCTATACAGCAGCAAATAAATGATAAAATGAGAAGGAATGAGCAGCAATGCCTGTTAACACGTGCAAACAAGACCCAAACAGCTGCATCAAAACATAAACTGCTCCAGAAAACAGTGGCACGCCAACGAGGTAAATTAAAAAATGCGCTCCGAAATCCATTCCGGAAAACTGAAGGAACCAGATTATCGATGGCCGGATTTTTTAATGTCAACTGTATTTGATTTTGCTTTATAGTCTTTATTGCTGGAATGCACATTCCATCTGATATTACTAAGATTCCCTGGTGTGTAAGTCTCTCTTTTGTTCAAAATCATCCAATTTACCTTGGTGATGGATTCTGGAGAAGCCCAATTCTTTGAAATAATAGTTGCTGTCTGCTACTTATTTTGGTTAAGGCCCAGTCTACCCTGCCGTAAATTGGTACCTGACTTTGCTCTTGAGTTAGGGAAGGCAGTTGTTGCGAGGAAGGAATCTGGTCATCTCATCTCGTAAAGCTTGATTGTATAATGAACACATCATCCCCTAAGGCAGTATCTGCTATGGTACTATCTTTCTTTTTACCTTCTCTCAATGACGTATCAATCATTTTCCATAGCTCTTCTCTCACTTCTTGCAATTAAAGCTGTGTCATCAGTATATCGCAAGTTGTTTATACGTCTGCCAGCTGCTATTCCTGGCATATTTTCTATGGAGACAATTATATTTTCACTATACAGAGTATACCAGGTGATGGAATACATCCTTGTCTAACACCCTGTTGTATCTAATAAAACTTTCCTATTAGAAGTTACATCAAGTTGTGTTTTGAGGCTGGCAACTTCATCACATAAAACATATTTCTACAGAAAGCGCAGCTGCAAGGGCAATGGAATGCTTAGGTGCAAACTTCCTGCAGGGGGGGCAGCTGTTGTGATAGCTCCTTGCTGCATAAGGAAATGAAAATGGGGATGAAATACTACTTCACTTACTTGCAACAATCACAAATGCTTTGACTAGTACAGAAAACAGTGTTTTTGTCATAACTCATCAACCACAAAACTACAGGAGTAATGGAATCTGCGTCCAAGGCATCGCGTCTTTGTGTAGTTCCAGTTGGTCCAGCCCTTCTTAGTTTCACTTTCAGTTTTGCTACTACTAAATGGTGATCACTTCCCACATCTGCACCTCTTCTTACCTTCACATCTTGTAATGCATGTCTCCATCTACCGTTAATCATGATGTGGTCTATCTGGTTTCTGTCCCGACCATTTGGTGATTGTCGCATGAAAATATAATTAATAGTAGGTAAAGCTTGACAGCTGTATAGGCGTGATGGACAATAGTGCACACGGACGTGTGATAGTGGTGCGCAAGAGAGATAGGCAGAAGGCACAGGCTGAGTCAGTGAGTTCTTCACTAAGAAAACCACACACACAGCTCTTCTTGTTTTCTCTGGCGACAATATTACTCTTTTGCACACACTGTGTCACTCACAAATAGTAGGGTAAAGGAGTAAAGGTAGATTGAGGATTTGGTAGTCTGAACTGAACGAACAATCCTATCGAGGTTAACTCAATTTATTTCAATTTAGAAATGTAAATAAATCAATAAGGATTTTACAGCACATAATAATAAAGATTATCACGAGAAAACAAACTCACAACAATTTGATGATTTTTTAAAGAAGAAAAAATTATTACACAAATAGTGAAACCAAGGATTATGAATGAATTGTGTTAGTAAAGTTCCCGGCAGGCCTGATAGGCTTTTGCTGGAAAATATGTGGAATACTGTTTGTGTGTAAATGAATGTTTGTTCCTTTGGTGTGAATGTTGGAAACAACTTATATCCTGGGGTTCTCTTGGAAAAATATATCGTAATCCAATGCTTGAAATTAACTTCACTGTTCGAATAAGGTATCCACAAAGGGCACAGAATGTGAACACGATTTTTATAAATCCAAGATTGGGGTAACGACTTCACTGTTCGAATAAGGTATCCACAAAGGGCACAGAATCTGAACACGATTTTTATAAATCCAAGAAAGGTGTAACGTATCCACAGTTGATGTGATATCCACAGATAACGAATTTGCTTCCAAAGGTGGGATGGAGGGTTAAAATGGGTGGAGTTTGGTACGGGTGATTATTAAGGGTAATATCTGGTGTTGAGAATCATTGCAGTAATTGAAATAATTGAAGGGAATTATTGTGACTGGTGGACGAGGACTATATGGCCACTGGCCAAAGGTAACCTCTTTTCAGCAATACGAGACAAGACTTGCACTGCGTAAATCTGTTAGACAAAACAAAAATACATGTGTAACTACTCTTCTGCTGCAACATGCAGATTACAACAGAAACAATTTAAGCAGTGTCCAGCGTCGGCATGTTGATTTCCATGCATGCTTCTCGTTCCTAAAATAGGTCAGTCCATTCTTAAACATTCCTGTCTGCTGTGAATGAATTAGCTGGCCAGTCCAGGTACATACACAATAACAAGACTGTTGCATCCTCCCCTGTCAGACAAAGTTACATGAGGGTCCTCTAGAGAATCCTCCTGTGCTTTCCACCGTTCATTCCTTTCCGCATTCATAATAATATGCTCATACATTAATGTTACAAACATTGAAAAGTAAAATGATCATTGAAATTATGAATGATACAAACATTGTAACATAACATCGCTTTAAAATACAAGCAGTGAAAATAAATGAATTTTCGTAAGCATTTATGATACATACATGATAAAGGAAACCCATTTATATAATACACTTAGACTCTCACCATGATAGTAATCTAGTTCATATCTATATATTTGAGCTAATTTCCTATATACTGGAAAAGCGAATACATACCCGCTCCGGAATTTTATATTCTGTAAGTTAAACTAGAGGGCACTTTGTTTGTTTAACTCAAGTCTCCCTATGCACAGTTTTACTTTACAAGACTAAGAAATGCGTCTTTCTCTTCCAGTATGCTTAACACCAAGTGAAGTCTAAAAACTAGTTTCTTAAAGAAAGAAAGAATTATTTTCGATTTACCCGCTACATTTTTTAAAGTTCTCACGATAGCCAAAAGTATCGCTGCAAATTAGTTTGCATATTGAATGTCACTTGTACGTGCTGTGGTTTCCGAGCTCCGAAGTTTTAACAATGAGGAAGAAGACAGGCCATAAATTTCTAGACAGACGAGTCTGGAAAATCCTAACAGACCTGAACGGGTTGACCGAAGCTTCACCTGAGTTAAGTGCGTGAGAAACATTTTTTTTCCAGAAACTTAGGATAGACAGAAAATAAAGCAATATACAGGATGAACAGAAAATTTCAAATAGGCAAATTATCTTCACTCTGCGACAGATACCCCGAACTTAAGTTAGTTGCCCAACTAAATCAGAGAGAGATGATAATTTGGCTAGTGTGTATCATTCCCAGTGTCGTCCATTAATTCCTTCTCTGTTCCTTCTTCCGAGGTTCCCTCAGATTGTTTCTTATCTGCTGGCGTTAAAAGATGATTTTCTGCACTACTAGCGAGTTCCTCTACTGAATGTCTGCTTAAAAAATCTGCTCCTACATTTTCAGGACCGGGGATGTACTCGACCCTGAAGGAATAGACACTTAGCAAAATAGCCCATCGCATTACTTTTGCATTTTGGTTTTTACAAGCTGCTAGAAACGTGAGGGGTGCGTGATCCGTTTGCACGACAAATGAGACTCCATAAAGAAATTCGTGGTGCCTTTTTACTCCCACCACTAGAGCCAAGCATTCTTTTTCAAAGGTTGAATAGTTGCGTTCTGCAGCGTTCAATTTTCGGCTAGCATATGCCACGGGAAAAAGCATTTCCGGGTAGTTTTCATCAGCTTGAAGCAAAGTTGATCCTATTCCAAGATTACTGGCATCTACTCTTAGCACAAAGGTCTTTGTGAGGTCAGGGAGGCGAAATATGGGCTTCGTTGTCAGCTTTTCTTTGAGTGTGGTGTAGGCTCTCTCACATTGAGCCGTCCATGTTACCTTTTCAGGTTGACATTTCTTTGTGAGGTCAGTCAACGGTGCAGTCAAACTATTAAAGTTCTCAATGAACCATTGATAATAACCACAGAGTGACAAAAACGACCTAGTGTCCTTTTTCGTTATGGGTCGCTTTGCTTTTCGGATTTTTTCAACGTTTTTCTCTACTGGCCACAAGCAACCATGAGTGATCGTATGTCCTAAAAATTCAAGTTCTCTGAATCCAATCAGACACTTGCTTGGGCGTGCTGTCAAACCAGTTTCCTTGAGCCGCCTGAGGAGCAGGGCTAACGCTTCTTCATGTTCTTCAAATGTAGCCGTTGCGACGAGAATATCATCCATAAAATTATGAATAGTGTTGCTTTGTAAAGGGTGTAATAGTTTTCTCATCATCCGGGTAAAAGCTCCAGGTGCGTTATGTAATCCAAAAGGTATTACATTGAACGTGTAATGTCCGTCACTGGTACTAAAGGCGAGCAATGGTCTAATCTCTTCCTTTACCGGAATTTGGTAATAGCCTTTACTAAGGTCTATTTTAGAGAAAATGGTTGCTCTGCTCAGCTTTGTAAAGAGTTCATTAGGGCTCGGTAATGGTTCTGGTTGGAACTCTGTTACAGTGTTGAGTAACCTATAATCGATGCATAACCGAGTTTCCCCGTTGGGTTTCTGTAGAAGCACTACACTCGAACTGTATGGGGATGTCGATTCAGAGATTATGTTATCTTGCAGTAGCTTGTCAATCTCTTCTCGTAAAGCGTTGGCTTTAGCGTATGGGACTGGGTAAATCTTAGTCCTGACAGGCTTAGGATCTAATACTTTTATATCAAACTCCAAGAGGTTGGTTAGTCCCGGTTTATCGGTGAGCACTTCTGAATATTCGGCTAACAGTTGTTTGACATCATGCTGTTGCAATTCAGTTAATGTTTCACAGAGCTTCACATCCGTGTGTGATTCTTCCTGTTTTAGCGGGTATTCAGCATATTCGTGGGGGTCATTATCCGCTTCCATTGCAACCGCTAAGGTCAGGAGATGTGCTTGAGGAGCAGCGAGGTGTTCCATGTACTTCTTAAGTAAGTTAACATGATAAATCTTTTCCTTCCCTCGTATGGAGATTTTGTAGTTTGTTCGAGAGATTTTCTCGAGTACTTCAAATGGTCCCTGCCATCCTATCTGAAGTTTGTTATTCCCTGTTGGGAGTAACAGCAGTACTTTCTCTCCAGGTTGTAGTACTCTTTCCTTCGCAGTCTTATTGTACCGTTTTGCATGCTTGGCACGAGCTTGTCGGAGGTTAGTGTTGGCTAATTCCCAACCTATCTTTAACCTTTCCTTCAGTTCTTGCACATATTTTGATGCAGATACAATAGATTCGTCTGCTTTCTGGTCGGTTAAAGACCTAAGCAATGCTTCCAGGGGTCCCTTTATTGGCCGTCCAAATAATAATGTTGCAGGAGGTAGACCAGTGGAGGCATGCGGCACTTCCCTATAGGCAAATAAGGCAGCCGGCAAGAATAAGTCCCAGTTTTCGGGTCTTTCTTGTGCTAATTTTCGCAGCATGGTGATGAGGGTCCCGTTATATCTCTCTACCTGTCCGTTTGCTTGAGGATTATATGGTGAGGTGTGAATATGCTGAGTACGGAAGATCTTAAAGACTTCTTCCATCAGATGTCCTCTAAACTGCGATCCATTATCAGTGAGTATTTGCTGTGGAAATCCGAGCCTTTTGAAAATACTCACGAGCGCTTCTGCGACATGCACAGAATCAGAAGAAGGGAGCGCCACTGCTTCTGACCACATAGTACATGTGTCGACTAGAGTCAAAATACAACAATTTCTCCGCTTTGTTCTTAAGAGTGGGCCTACTATATCTACAGCTACTCTTTCGAATGAAGTACCGACAATAGGCACTTCCCCCAATGGAGCAGGAGGTGTCCAGTGTCTTGGTGCCACCCTTTGGCACTGCGCACAGGATTTCACAAATCGGATGATGTCCCCGTTCATCCCAGGCCAGTAATAGTGCGCTGCTATTCTTTGCATGGTAGCATTTTGTCCCATGTGGCCGCTAAAAGGAAGAGCGTGTCCCATCTCTAAAATTTGTGACCTATAAGTAGTTGGAACAACCAACTGGCTATGTTCTTGTCCAGTGTTGCCCGACCTACGGTATAGTAATCCCGATTTTGAATAAAAGTTTCCCTTTTTCAACGGGTTACTGGCAAGTGGCAGTTTCTTAAAACATGGTCCCAGTGTTTGATCCTTGGGTTGAGCATCCTTCAATTCCTGTGGTAGCAGATTTATCACTGGTCCTGGTTCCTGTTCTGTCCTCGCCTGACCTCTTGTAGTTACTGTTGCAGCTATCAGAGGTTTTCTTGGTTCCCCCAAGAACACATAGCGACATCCAAGAATTACGTCATAGATTGGATTCTCCATAATGGCAGCTCGAATCCATCCTTTAACAAATTTTGAATCAATATAAACTTTTACTATTTTCAATGTCATAGGAGTGTCTCCTTTTACGGCTCCACACAGATCTACTGTCTCCGAGGTTATCTGCTCAGGTGTGACCAAATGTGAAGCGATTATACAGTCAAACTGTAATCCTGTGTCATAAAGACAGCGCACAAATTTCCCGTTTGCGATAATCTGATCCGTTACAGAATTCCGTTCTGGTTTACCACCTTTTGTTCTGTCTTGACGCTGTTCTGTCTTGACGCTGTTCTGGTGCGTCTCCTTGTAAACACGCCGCCAAGTGCGGGCTGGGCCGATTTCTACATTCTTTTGTATTGTGCGAGGTCTGCTTACAATGATGACAATATTTCCTCTCCCTCCTCATGAAGTAAGGGGGGTTTTCCTGTGCATTTTTCGTGTTTGAGTTAGTTGACCGGTCTCTGCGTGTATCCTGCATTGGAGCGTTTACCTGTGATCGCTGATTTTGGGTGGGCTGGGTGATTGGTTTAGGTTGAAGTTCAGCAGGTTTCCGTTTGAAGGTTTGAGTCTCTGCTATAGCATTTTGAAACCTTTCTGCTAACGTAAGGATTGGTTCGAGTCGGTCTGCCCTGTGCTCGACTAGGAACTTTCTCATCTCTGGTGACATTGTTTCCTTGATTTGCTCTACCAGTAAGAGTTCATGTAATCCTTCGTAAGTCTTAGGAAATTTTCCCAAATCGCGCCACTTTTCGAGATATGATTCAATCCTAGCAGCAAATTGGCCAAATGTTTCTCCTCCTTCTTTGTGAGATCGGCGAAAACGCTTTCGGTAATCGTCGGCTGTAAGCTGAAAACGCCGTAACAGTGCTTGCTTGAGAGCGTCATAATCGTTCTGTTCTGCTGGGGTTAATTTTGTAAAAACTTCGTAAGCCGTCCCTCTTAATCCTTGAGAAAGTTTAAGATTCCACATGCTTTTGGGCAGGCCATACGATGAAGCAGTTCGCTCATATCTATCCAAGAACAGATCAATTTGTTCATTTCGCTCGCAAAATTTTTCCATTGGGAAAGTCATTGCAGGTGAGTTGAGTGCTAGACCAGCAGAGGCGTTGTCAGGTGATGAAGCGTTAGTGGGAGAAGCGGGGACGATTTTGAACCTCTAGTTCTTTGAGCCGGAACTCATGAGCCCGTATCCTTTCGTTTTCTTCTCTTTGTTTTTCTATTTCGGCCTCTATGAATGCATTACCTTCTTCTTCACTCATTCCAACCTCTTTAGTGTATTTTAAAAGACCCATCCTTAGTTTTAGTAAATCAGTCATTTTCTATATTTCTGTGCAGGTTGTTACACTCTCTCAGTATGTTACACTAGTTTCTGGGTATTACTAATATTTCTATGAAGTATTGTAATACAACAAACCAATACAACTAACTGATAATCAATTTACTAAGCCCCAGGGAGTACTATTAATTCTATGAAGTAATGTAACTCGTTAATGGAAGTTTAGTATAATTGGATTTTTGACAATTCCTTATTTCTGCTGAATTAAGGTCTCATCACTTGAGTAATACTCAAGTATAAACAATTCCCTTCAATATCTCACACACATACACACTCTACTGCCTGTTAAATGTACCACTTAATTACCTTAGTTAACTATTTAACGTAATTAAATAACCCTGAGTTATATTAGTGACAGCAACGTTGTGTTACTTTAAAATTATAATTGTTCTGTTCAGATACTACCAGAAGTGTCGTTGTCTAGGGCGTTATAAAATTATAGTCCACAGTATAGACTAATAGTTCAAGATTCCTTACAGTTTCTGCAGAACAATTTAAAGACAAGATTCCCTGTAGTCCCTGTGAAATAAGAATCAAGAAATTCAAATCCAAGGACGAGATTCCCAATAATTGTCGCATGAAAATATAATTAATAGTAGGTAAAGCTTGACAGCTGTATAGGCGTGATGGACAATAGTGCACACGGACGTGTGATAGTGGTGCGCAAGAGAGATAGGCAGAAGGCACAGGCTGAGTCAGTGAGTTCTTCACTAAGAAAACCACACACACAGCTCTTCTTGTTTTCTCTGGCGACAATATTACTCTTTTTGCACACACTGTGTCACTCACAAATAGTAGGGTAAAGGAGTAAAGGTAGATTGAGGATTTGGTAGTCTGAACTGAACGAACAATCCTATCGAGGTTAACTCAATTTATTTCAATTTAGAAATGTAAATAAATCAATAAGGATTTTACAGCACATAATAATAAAGATTATCACGAGAAAACAAACTCACAACAATTTGATGATTTTTTAAAGAAGAAAAAATTATTACACAAATAATGAAACCAAGGATTATGAATGAATTGTGTTAGTAAAGTTCCCGGCAGGCCTGATAGGCTTTTGCTGGAAAATATGTGGAATACTGTTTGTATGTAAATGAATGTTTGTTCCTTTGGTGTGAATGTTGGAAACAACTTATATCCTGGGGTTCTCTTGGAAAAATATATCGTAATCCAATGCTTGAAATTAACTTCACTGTTCGAATAAGGTATCCACAAAGGGCACAGAATCTGAACACGATTTTTATAAATCCAAGATTGGGGTAACGACTTCACTGTTCGAATAAGGTATCCACAAAGGGCACAGAATCTGAACACGATTTTTATAAATCCAAGAAAGGTGTAACGTATCCACAGTTGATGCGATATCCACAGATAACGAATTTGCTTCCAAAGGTGGGATGGAGGGTTAAAATGGGTGGAGTTTGGTACGGGTGATTATTAAGGGTAATATCTGGTGTTGAGAATCATTGCAGTAATTGAAGTAATTGAAATAATTGAAGGGAATTATTGTGACTGGTGGACGAGGACTATATGGCCACTGGCCAAAGGTAACCTCTTTTCAGCAATATGAGACAAGACTTGCACTGCGTAAATCTGTTAGACAAAACAAAAATACATGTGTAACTACTCTTCTGCTGCAACATGCAGATTACAACAGAAACAATTTAAGCAGTGTCCAGCGTCGGCATGTTGATATCCATGCATGCGTCTCGTTCCTAAAATAGGTCAGTCCATTCTTAAACATTCCTGTCTGCTGTGAATGAATTAGCTGGCCAGTCCAGGTACATACACAATAACAAGACTGTTGCTTCCTCCCCTGTCAGACAAAGTTACATGAGGGTCCTCTAGAGAATCCTCCTGTGCTTTCCACCGTTCATTCCTTTCCGCATTCATAATAATATGCTCATACATTAATGTTACAAACATTGAAAAGTAAAATGATCATTGAAATTATGAATGATACAAACATGGTAACATAACATCGCTTTAAAATACAAGCAGTGAAAATAAATGAATTTTCGTAAGCATTTAGGATACATACATGATAAAGGAAACCCATTTATATAATACACTTAGACTCTCACCATGATAGTAATCTAGTTCATATCTATATATTTGAGCTAATTTCCTATATACTGGAAAAGCGAATACATACCCGCTCCGGAATTTTATATTCTGTAAGTTAAACTAGAGGGCACTTTGTTTGTTTAACTCAAGTCTCCCTATGCACAGTTTTACTTTACAAGACTAAGAAATGCGTCTTTCTCTTCCAGTATGCTTAACACCAAGTGAAGTCTAAAAACTAGTTTCTTAAAGAAAGAAAGAATTATTTTCGATTTACCCGCTACATTTTTTAAAGTTCTCACGATAGCCAAAAGTATCGCTGCAAATTAGTTTGCATATTGAATGTCACTTGTACGTGCTGTGGTTTCCGAGCTCTGAAGTTTTAACAATGAGGAAGAAGACAGGCCATAAATTTCTAGACAGACGAGTCTGGAAAATCCTAACAGACCTGAACGGGTTGACCGAAGCTTCACCTGAGTTAAGTGCGTGAGAAACATTTTTTTTCCAGAAACTTAGGATAGACAGAAAATAAAGCAATATACAGGATGAACAGAAAATTTCAAATAGGCAAATTATCTTCACTCTGCGACAGTGATTCCCATGTTAATTTGTGAATTTCTTTATGTGGGAAAAGTGTTCCTCCAATGACCAGGTTGTTAATACTACAGAAACCTATTAATTTATCCCCATTTTCGTTTGCTGTTCCGCTGCCGCATTTCCCCATTACTCTTTCATTATATGTATTGTGTGTACCAGCTTTCGCATTGAGGTCTCCCATTACTATAATAAGATCATATCTAGGTGTGTCTTCCATTTCTTTCTGCAGTTGTTGATAGAATTCATCCTTGACCTCTTCATCGCTGTCATTCGTTGGTGCGTAGCATTGTATTATTGTAGTATTGGTGAATCTACCTCTCAATCTTATCAGTCTGTTGTTGATGAGTTTCCATTCCAGTAATGTCCTTTCTATTCCTTTCTGTTGAATAATGGCTACACCTTCATTGTGCTGTCCATCCTCTCTTCCAGAGTAAAGTACTGTTTCTCCTGTTGCTGTTTTAACTTTTCCTGCCCCTATCCATCTGCTCTCGCTTATCCCTAGAATGGGTAACCTATAGTTTCTCATTTCTGCCGTGACCTGTTTTAGTTTACCCGTCTCATTCATTGTCCTGACATTCCAAAATCCTATTCTTGTATCATGTTTTGCGGTCAGGACGTCCGTTCTCATGTCAGTGGCTTCCTTTCGGCTTTCGCCACCGACAGTCATACGAGCCTCAGACTACCGCAGCAAAGTTTGTTTATTCGTTGTTGTTTCCGTAACTTCAATTTTTTTTTTTACATAGACAGGGGCGTCAGCCCTATGCTAAAACCTCCAACCTGGAGGACCAGGGTGTCTGCTTATGTCTGACTCCTGCCCGCGCAAACCTGTCCAGCTTGGTAGAACCTTCCAGGAGTAAAACTCCCGCTGGCATAGCTCTGAGGGTAATCAGGGTACGCAAGCCGCCATACCTCGACAAGGTATTGACACCAGTGATGGCAGTCTATGGATGCAGGTGAAGCAAAAGGTAGTTTCATGAAGCCTAGCTGTAAACAGATACATGACTTTGCTCTTGAGTTAGGAAAGGCAAAGGCAGTGAGTATGGGAACTGATCACCCCACCTCATAAAGGTGGATCTAGTATAGAGAGGTATCAAACATTTCACTCCCCTATGAGACCATCTGTTGGGGACTACCTTTACCCTTAGCAGATAGTAACTACACAAAGACGCGATGCCTTGGACGCAGATTCCATTACTCCTGTAGTTTTGTGGTTGATGAGTTATGACAAAAACACTGTTTTCTGTACTAGTCAAAGCATTTGTGATTGTTGCAAGTAAGTGAAGTAGTATTTCATCCCCATTTTCATTTCCTTATGCAGCAAGGAGCTATCACAACAGCTGCCCCCCTTCCCCTCCCCCCCCCCCCTTTCCCCCCCTTGCAGGAAGTTTGCACCTAAGCATTCCATTGCCCTTGCAGCTGCGCTTTCTGTAGAAATGTGTTTTACGTGACGAAGTTGCCAGCCCCAAAACACAACTTGATGTAACTTCTAATAGGAAAGTTTTATTAGATACAACAGGGTGTTAGACAAGGATGTATTCCGTCACCTGGTATACTCTCTTTGTATAGTGAAAATATAATTGTATCAATAGAAAATATGCCAGGAATAGCAGCTGGCAGATGTATAAACTATCAAAAGAACAACTGAAAGAGTTGCTCAGCCTAGGAACTGCCCAGCATCATGCAAGAAACCAAGTAAACGAACGGAAGAAAAGATCATTAAGACCTACAAGCTGAGAGAGCCAGAAATTAAGACCAGATATCAATGGCTTATTGCTACAGCGGTGAGAAACACAGAAGAACAACCTGATGACTTGGAAACCCTGTGGCTTAAATTCAAGGACATCATAAAGACAGCTGCTGCAGAAGCATATGGTGAAGCCCGACTTGGGAACAAGAGAAAGAGGACACCTTGGTGGACAGAGGAAGTCAAAGAGAAAATAAGAGAGAAGAAAATGGCATGGAAACGATACTTAGGAGCTAAAAACACAGCAGGACAAATAGAGAATATGTGATACTCAGAACAGAAGCAAAGAACAAGGTGCTAGCAGCAAAACAGAAGTCCTTGGAAGAATTTGGAGAAAAGCTAGAAAAAGATGCGCAAGAAAACCAGAAATTGTTCTATAAGACCCTAAAGAACATGAGGAAGAAAAACAATGCCCTCTCAAATTTATAAAGGACAAGCAAGGCAAATTGCTTACTGCCCCGAAGGAAGTAATGGAAAGATGGAAAGAATATTTCTCAGAACTCCTTGATGGTGAGCAAGGTCAAGCATCAGAAATAATAACCACTAGCGCAGAAGAGGAAACAAATTTTGATGAAGATGACATAAAGATGGAAGAACTGAAGGCAGCAGTGGAGAAAATCAAGATGGGCAAAGCAGCAGGGCATGATGGTATAACACCAGAAATGGTTAAGTACATGGGAGCATCAGGCGACCTATTACTCTTAAGGGTCCTACAGGCAGCGTGGTGCAACAAGACCATACCAAAGAACTGGGAGATTGCCATCATAACACCAATTTTCAAAAAGGGTGACAATCGACAATGTGGAAACCATAGAGGCATATCCCTTCTCATTGTCCCTGGTAAAATCTACTCTAGAATCCTAGAGAAGAGACTCCGACGCCTAGCTGAGCCACAATTGGATGAGGTCCAGTGCGGATTCCGAGCAAACCGAAGTACTCAAGACCTAATCTTCACACTCAGACAGCTGAGTGAAAAGGCCCTTGAGTATAAGAGTGAGCTGCATCTTTGTTTCATAGATCTGGAAAAGGCATTTGACAGAGTCCCCTGGAGCAAACTTTGGGACTGTTTGGCAAGGAAGAACATTCCAGCACCTCTGATTCATGCTATACAGAGCTTCTACAAGTCTTGCAGAAATTATGTAAGGACAGCAAACCATAAGTCAGAAGAGTTCAGGACCACCACTGGTGTAAGACAAGGTGATATCCTGTCACCTTATCTTTTCATACTCCTCATGGACGATGTTATCAAGTCATGTAAGGAGAGAACAAGAAAGTATTCAGTGGGGTACTGGAAGATGAGACAGGTCTGTATTTCAGAGCTGGCATTTGCTGATGATGTTGCCCTGATTGCTAAATCAGAGGCACATCTCCAATCCAACCTGCAAGTCTGGAAGGAAGAGCTGGAGAAGACAGGGATGGTCATAAGCAGCTCTAAAACAAAATCCATGGTGATATCACGAGAAGAAAGAAGACATCAGATTAAGCTGGGAGAACAGGTCCTGGAGCAGGTCAACCACTTTAAATATTTCAGAGCTATTATAGACCGACAGGGAGGCATCAAAGAAGAGTTGGCCACTCAGAAAGCAGCAGCTGGGAGACTTTTTCAGGCCATAAATCGAGGATTCCTCAGCAAGAGAGAGGTTGGTAAGAAAACGAAGATGGCTGTATACTTCTCCACCTATGTCCCAGTCTTGACATATGGATGCGAGTCATGGGCAATGACTACAACCCATAATAGCCAGATCCAAACCTCAGAAATGAGGTATCTGAGGAAGGTGGTTGAAGTAACAAGAAGAGACATGGTCCGCAACCAGACGATACGCCAAGGCCTAAAATCCCACCCCCTGCAGACCCAAGTAGAACAGTCCCAACTAAGATGGTTTGGCCATGTCTGCAGAATGGGAGAAGATCGGCTACCACGACAAGCATGGGAAACAAAGAGCTAGGGATCCAGACCCCCCAGGATGACTCAGAGTCCGCTGGGAGGACAACATTAGACAATCTTTGAAGGACCGAGGACTAGAATGGAACCAGGCCAGGAGGAAGACAGCCGATAGAATAGTCTGGCGCTCTCTCTTCCAAACCTCTACACCTCACGGTAGAAGGGGAATGACTAAGTAAGTAAGGTATTTGACTGGTTCTCTTCATCATTCATAACCCTCCACTCCCAAAGGAGCATAGGCCCTCAACAAACACATGCGAAGTCCTGTCACATGCCATCATCCCAAGCTCCCCCTACGTTCTCCCCATCACCCTCACCCCCGTCTCCAGCTCTCCCCTCCATGCGCCCCCTGGTCCACCTCTGCCTCTCCTGCCTTGGGGGTTCCAGAACAAGGACTGCCCTGCAATGCTATCAACAGGCTTCCTCAGTGTGTGTCCTATCCATCGCCATCGTCTTCTTCTCATCTCTTGTTCCACCGGCACCCGTCTAGCTCCCGTCATCAGTTCCATGTTGGTAACCTTGTCATACCATTTTAATCCCTCTATTCTACGCAAGCACCCATTTATGAAAGTCTGTAGCATTTTGGTAGTTGTCTTTGTTGTTCTCCATGTCTCAGAGCCATACAATAAGACTGACTTCACATTTGAGTTGAAGATTCTTATTTTCGTGTTGGATCCGATTTCTCTTGATCTCCATATATTTCCCAATGCAATGAAAGCTCCTCTTGCTTTTTGTATTCTTATTTTGATATTACTGTCTGTCCCTCCAACTTTGTCTATATTGCTGCCAAGATATGTGTACGATTCTACATCTTGTATTGGTGCTTCTTCAAGTTCAACCCTGTTATCATTACCTGCATTTATTCTCATTATCTTTGTCTTTTCCCTGTGTATTTTCAGACCCAATTGCTGTGACCTCTCATCGAGTGTTTTCAATTTGTCCCGCATCTGATTACGGTTATGGGACAGAAGAGCTAAGTCATCAGCAAAATCCAGATCATCCAACTGCTTAGTCAGAGTCTGTAAAGGGCAATTTTTACTATCTTGCAATATAATACATTTATATTCTTATTATGTTCGCAAATATTTTGTAAGCAAAGTATTTCCTTTTTTAAGTGCTTAAGGAGAAGTCATTTTTGGGTTGCTTCCCTTGAAAATAGTTCTGTCATCTTCGATCGGACTCCGCAGACGACTCTAGGCCTACTGTGATTTATTCTGTGGCTGGGTAGGAATAGATTGTTCTTGCTTCAGTATATCTATGGCCTGAATTTATACGTAGTGTTTGTATGAGTAGGACGAGTCTGTCTTATATATGGATATCTTTGCATTTCTAAGTCGAACTAATTTGGTTGTCGCTAGAAAAGGTCAAAGGCTATGCAACGGAAGTATCGCTAGCAAGGTGTGTGATCCATGGCTGTCATCCTGTGAGGATGCCGAGTTTTGTTGTAGCAGGCTTTTTTGCCGAAATAGTGATCTATATATGGATGGGGAAAAGTGATAATCATTTAGACATGTTGTATGTACTTTACCCCAGTGTTTATTCTCTTTTGCCAAGGAATGGCAAAGTTATATTTCGCATAAAAAGGTAAAACCACAATTTATTATGAACTTGGGCTTCGCCATCGTTGTTGATAAGCAGATGCACAGTGGTACTTTTAAAAAGAATATCCATTCAAAGGAAGAAGACATTCCTATGTATCAGCACTGGATTGTATGATATTATTCAATTACCTCTATGAGAGAACCTATGAAGAAATGAGGACATTTAATGTATGACTAATTTTGGTCTATATTCTATAGTGAGTGAAGCTCACGAGAGAGAGAACAGCCATGTTGAAATTCATATACTTTGTATTTATCGAGTGAGAAAAAGGGATGCCTGTACTATCGCTCGATGAACCAAGAGATCACTGCTACATGTGAGAACCCATGTCTGGGATTCCTATATTATGAAATATATATATATATTGAACTTTACGTGAAGGAATATTCGCTAGACGAGGTTAGGTCTAGGAGCCTTCCTATGTATCGGTTATGGTCTGACGTGCCCAGTCAGTAAAGCCAGATGATTTACATGATGGAACGCTGAATGCTTATTTACGAATGCTCCATTATGATATTTGCCAAGCATGAATGCTAACTTAAGATGATATTCCTGTGATCAACATTATGCTGTGTATGTCGACATTTGTTCCTTCACACCCAATGTGCGTCCCATTGTTATGACCACCGTAGTTCCAGTCTCATTCGAACGAGTGAGTGATGTCCTACCAACCTGTCAACTCTATCGAATCATTCTACCATTCGCGTCCCGCATCACACTCATTTTTTTCACATTCTTGTCGGAGACAGAAGTATGAGCTAATCGTTACACTTTACTACAATCTAATCCACTGGTGGATCATGATTCAACAACTGCCATATAGTCAAGTCCACAAAAAGAGTTTAACAGAGTCCACTGGATTCCATTTCTGTTGTGTGTTGTCAATGTTCTCGTAACCCAGTCTATTGCTAGTAAGAAAAGAAATGGAGACGAGAGGCATCCCCCTCGCACTCCTGTTCTTATCCCAAACGGTTCTGTAAGCTGTCCTTCACGAAGAACTCCGCATGCCATGTCCTCATGTTTTCTTTATTAAATTAATGATCCCCAGTGGAACTCCACAATGCCCCACCAATTTCCAAAGCGATTCCCTGTCCACACTGTCAAATGCCCCTTCGTAGTCCACAAATCCGATGTACAGCGGTGAACTCCATTCCAGACTCCGTTTAACTACTATTCTCAAAGTGGCTATCTGGTCTGTACATGATCCGTTTTGTCGAAAACCTGCCCGCCCATCTCTCAGTCTCTTGTCCATGGACTCCCTTAATCTTTCAAGGATAATCCTGTTCAACACTTTTCCTGGCACTGAAAGTAACACCATTCCTCTATAATTTGTGCACTCCTGTAAATCTCCCTTCCCAGGCAACTTAACCAGATATCCTTCCTTCCATTCTGCTGGCATCTCTTCCTTTTCCCAGACCCTACCAAGTAATTTATATAACATCTCTGTAGCCGTGTCGATATCTGCTTTGATGGCCTCTGCTGGAATGCCATCAGGTCGAGATGCTTTTCCATCTCTTAGAAGCTCCATGGCCCTCTTTATTTCTGCTTTCGTTGGTCTTTCACCGTTAATTTGTAGCTCCTCCTCCGCTGGCTGGACGTCCGAGGGATTTTGTGGAGCTGGCCCATTGAGAAGGTCCTCAAAATATTCTGTCCACCTCTTCATCTGCCCCTGTATATCGCTGAGCAGTTTTCCACTCCCGTCTTTTATGAAGCAACCCGTTTGCCCGTATTTCCCCGCCAGCTTCTCGTCTCTGTTACACAGTTCTCTCATATTCCCTTTGGCTGCAGTATCTTCCGCCTCCCTTGCCAACCCCTCAATATACTTCCTCTTGTCTCTTTTGATACCTCTCTTTACCTCTTTGTTCGCCTCTGTGTACACCTCCTGAGCCTTGGCCCTGGAACTTCTGGTTTTGCTTGTGTTTAAATCTGCTTTCTTGTCCTTCCTGTTCCCTATCTTATTGATGGTTTCTGTTGTTATCCATGCATTTTGTTGTCGTTCCCTTTTCCCCAGCATTTCCCCACATGTCTCATTCCATACCGTTTTGATTTGCTGCCAATAGTCTTCTGTATTCTCTGCATCTTCCAGCTGTTGGAGCACCTGGAATTTGTTGGATATTGTGACCGCAAATTTGTCTCTTGTTTCTTGATTTCTTAGATGTCCTTCTCTCCATCAGTTCGATGTTTATTATCTTGTCATACCATTAAAAATGTAGACCAACTATGCAGTAATTACAGTATCTATACTGTCTATACAAATGTAACTGTGTAATTTATTATAATAATAATAATAGCCCCTTCAGTCATAACTGACTATGGGAATGCGCCCCTGAGGTGGCAGCCCTCAGCTGCTTATTTTCCTGGTGCTCCTTTCGACGTTTTCTCCCCTCCTCTCCCCTCCTCTGCTTGTTGTGTGAGCCTCTCTTCGCCCAATCTGAGGTGGCGCCGTAAATAGCATCGCCACTTAGTGCGATCGGCAGCTTCATCCTCCCATGTTGCTGGATCCATGTCCAGTGCCCTCATATCTCTCTTGCACACATCTTTGAACCTCAGCTGTGGTCGCCCAACTGTTCTCTTGCCATCTGCTAATTGTCCATAGAAGATATCTTTTGGGATGTGACCATCTTCCATGCGGCGAACTTGGCCAAGCCAGCGAAGTCTGTGCTGTCTAAGCAGTGTATACATACTTTGAAGGCCAGCACGTGACAACACCTCGACATTTGTCACTTTATCTTTCCACAAGATGCTGAGGATGCAGCGTAGACACCGTAAATGGAAGGTATTGAGCCTTCTTTCTTGCTTAGCATAGGTCGTCCAGGTCTCGCTGCCATATAGGAGTGTGCTGGTGACGCAGGCATTATATACCGCAGTTTTGGTCTTCATTGTGAGTTTTGAGTTTCCCCAAACACGCGATGTGAGGCGGGCAAAGGTAGCTGCAGCTTTGCCAATGCGGCTGTCGATTTCTGTATCCAGTGAGAGTTTGTCATTGATGGTAGACCCTAGGTATGTGAAGTGGTGCACCACTGCCAATTCATAGTTATCGATAGTGATAACTGGTGCAGCACCCACATCCTGACTCAGCACATTTGTTTTCTTTAGACTTATTGTGAGGCCAAAGTCCTTGCATGCTTTAGTGAAGCGATACATCAAGCTCTGAAGCTCCTTTTGGCTTTGAGTGACGACTGCAGCATCATCAGCGAACAACAAGTCTCTTATAGTGACCCTTCTGATTTTTGTTTTTGCCTTCAGCCTTGAAAGATTAAACAGACGGCCATCTGACCTAGTGTGAAGGCATATTCCTTCAGTTGCATCTCTGAATGCATGTTTCAAGAGTAAGGCAAAGAAGATCCCGAAGAGGGTCGGAGCCAGAACATAGCCTTGTTTAACGCCACTTCATATGTCAAAGGGCTGTGATGTGCTTCCAGCATATTGGACTGTTCCCTTTATGTCGTCATGGAATGACTTTATCATTTCCAGCATTTTAGAAGGGCAGCCTATTTTCAGGAGGATTTTGATCCATTCTCACCTGGTCTATAAAGGCAATGTATAAAGGCCTTTTCTGCTCTCTTGATTTTTCCTGAAGCTGGCGGATAGAGAAGATCATGTCTGTTGTTGATCTGCCAGCTCGGAATCCACACTGTGACTCTGGATATATGCGCTCAGCTAACTTGTGTAGTCGCATTAAGATCACTTTGGCAAAAACCTTACCAACAATACTAAGAAGAGAGATGCCTCTGTAGTTATTGCAATCACTTCTGTCTCCTTTATTTTTATATAGTGTTACAATCTTGGCATCTCGCATGTCTTGAGGAATAGTTGTCTCTTCCCAGCACTGGCACAGCATCCTATGCAGGGAATGTAATAGTGTGCTTTTACAGCATTTGATTAAATCAGGAGAAATCCCATCACTGCCTGGTGCTTTGCCAGAGGCCAAGCTATCAATGGCCTTGCTGAGTTCCTCTAATGTTGGTTCGGCATCCAGCTCCTCCATAGTTGGCAGACATTTGACAGCATCAAGGGCTGCAGGCGAAACGGTATTTTCTCTAGCGTAAAGCTCAGAGTAGTGCTCGATCCACCTCTCCATCTGCTTACCCTTATCGGTTAGCTTTTCTCCACTGATGGTTTTTAGCGGTGCCGTCTTACTTTTTTGGGGGCCAAGTGTTTTCTTTATACCGTCATACATTTGTCTAATGTTGCCTGTTTGCGCTGCGATCTGGATGCTCTCACTGAGCTGAAGCCAATAGTCATTTGCACAGCGTCGAGCCTGCCATCAATGGTACCTATACCTTGTAGCGGTATGGCAGCTTGCGTACCCTGACAATCCCCAGAGCTATGCCAGTGGGAGTTTTACTCCTGGTAGGTTTAACCAAGCTGGACTGGTCTGTGTGGGTAGGGGTCAGACAAAAGCTGGTACCCTGGTCCTCCAGGTTGGGGGTTTTAGCATAGGGCTGACACCCCTGTCTATGTAAAAAAAATAATGAAGTTACGGAAACAACATCAAATGAACAAACTTTGCTGCGGGATGGACATTCGGAGTCTGTGGCTCGTATGACTGTCAGTGGTGAAAGCCGAAAGGAAGCCACTGACATGAAAACGGATGTCCTGACCGCAAAATAGGATACAAGAATAGGATTTTGGAATGTCAGGACAATGTACGAGACAGGTAAACTAAGACAGGTCACGGCAGAAATGAGAAACTATAGGCTACACATCCTGGGGATAAGCGAGAGCAGATGGACAGGGGCAGGAAAAGTTAAAACAGCAACAGGAGAAACAGTACTTTACTCTGGAAGAGAGGATGGACAGCACAGTGAAGGCGTAGCCATTATTCTACAGAAAGGGATAGAAAGGACATTACTGGAATGGAAACCCATCAACAACAGACTGATACGATTGAGATTGAGAGGGAGATTCACCAACACTACAATAATACAATGCTACGCACCAACGAATGATAGCGATGAGGAGGTCAAGGATGAATTCTATCAACAACTGCAGAAAGAAATGGAGGACACACCTAGATATGATCTTGTTATAGTAATGGGAGACCTCAATGCAAAAGTTGGTACACACAATACATACAATGAAAGAACAATGGGGAAATGCGGCAGCGGAATAGCAAACGAAAATGGGGATAAGCTAATAAGTTTCTGTAGCATTAACAACCTGGTCATTGGAGGAACACTTTTCCCACATAAGGAAATTCACAAGTTAACATGGGAACCACCAAATGGTCGGGACAGAAACCAGATAGACCACATCATGGTTAACGGTAGATGGAGACATGCATTACAAGATGTGAAGGTAAGAAGAGGTGCAGATGTGGGAAGCGATCACCATTTAGTAGTAGCAAAACTGAAAGTGAAACTAAGAAGGGCTGGACCAACTGTAACTACACAGAAAAGGTTTGACATCAGCAAATTGAAGGACCCCCTTACCAGAAAAGCGTTTGCGGCCGACATTAAGAAACGATATCAATTTGCCAAAAGCCAGGAAAAGACATTGACTGATGATATAGACCAGAATTTTAACACCATTTCAACAATATATAAGGAAAGTAGCAAATCATGCTTAGGATTCCAGGAAAGGAAGAAGCAAGACTGGATAACACCAGAAACACTAAACACCATAAAGATGAGAAAGGAAATGAAAAGAAAGAAAACAGAAGCGAAGTCCCCCAGGTTAAAGCAACTATATAGCGAACAGTACAGTCAACTGGACAGGGAAGTTAAACGCCAAACCCGAGCCAACAAAAGGAATTTCCTAGACGATCTTGCAAAACAGGCAGAAGAGGCAGCACTGAGAAATGAACAAAGCACAGTATACAAAAATAACTAAATTCATCAGCGGAAAACAAGGTGCAAACAAGATTACATCAGGAAGAGATAAG